>VYXB01005745.1:936943-960188 GCA_013397135.1 Pachyramphus minor
GCACTGCCCCCTGCCGGCGGCGCCCCCACAGCGCGGCCGCTCGGCCCGGCCCGGCCGCGGCACCGCCTGCGGGGCGAGGACACAGGGCGCGGCCGCCTCCAGCGACCCCAAACCCTCGCTCTGGATAATGCACCTCCGGTGTAAGCCAGCGAACCTCCGTCCGAGCGGGGTCCGGCCGCTTCATCGCAGGAGAAAGACGCCGGGAACGCAAATATCCTCGTTTGTCTGCTCTGCCCTCTGCCCTCCTCCCACCCCCACAAACAGCGGCTCTTAGCAGAACATGTTGTTTTTCTAAGGGCAATAATCACTATGGTCATAATGCATTAGAAGTGAAAAGGCATCACAGAGATTGTGAGGGGCTCAACAGCCTAAAAGTGATGGCTACAGATACTCCCTGTGCCCAGCTCCGGACCACACTCAGCACCAGCTAACAGCTTTGACCCAAACTTGGAGCAAACAACCACAGGATGCAAGATATACATGTCGTCGTTGTCCTCTCTGTGAGAAACGTGTATCAGATCACTGGATCGCAGTGAGGTCAATTGTTCATTTGACACAGGCAGTCCTCTGTAACATCCAACTTGAACACCCAACCCCCAGGGTTAAGATCTGGATGCCACAAAACGCTTTGTAACCCTCCCCATTTGTAAATCTGTGGAACTTAGGTACTACCCCTATATGGACACCATCTGTACATAATTCACATAAATCCAATAGTAAATTACAATAAGGGACAAAATATATGGTCTTAAAAAGACACAAGGCAGAATAAAATCTCAGTGTATGTAATTACCATATCTATAGCATTCCGTGGTACAATATTCTAGTAGCTATTTTAAAGTTAAGATACGTCAGCATATTTGGTCATGCTGGATTTCTGACTTTGTCTATTTTACTATGTAACTTAAAAACCCTATAGATTACAAGAATCTGAAGACACACAAAAAAGAACAATATTCTGATTAAAAATTTGATTTAGCATGCAGCTTCTCTTTATAATCCCTTGGTGAAAAAGAAATCTCCCTAACAAACACTTAATAAAACCTGTCAATATATCTAGAAAGAAAAATGACACAAATGCATTAAGTATTAAATACCCTTGAAAAAAAGTCACATATTCCATGAATTTTTGATGTACTATCTTGACATTAATGTAAAACCTTGATATTTATAATTGACAGATATTTAATAAAGTATAGAAGATGACTGCTGCATAGCATGCAAATTGCTCAGATTGATCAAAAAAGATACAGACATATTTAAACTAAACAAACACTTAATACGTAAAAAAAATCAGACCTAGCTTTTACAGGTTCATGCAGCTAGGTCTCTACAGATTAGCTTTCAAATGTGACATTATCCACTGCATGAACCCTAATTTTAACTTACCAAGTCTGTATGAAGTAGTTTCAGAAAGTTGGGAGGGGAAGCTTTAAATAAAAAATGGGAACATGAAAATGTGAATATATTCATTTAGATGCAGGTCCTGACATTCTACTGAAAGAGTTATTATAAAGAACAAATACCATCTATTTCGTTACCCTTTCTGTGAAAATATTGTCAGAGCTGGCAATCAGGGTGATGACCACTGCAAAAACAAATAGTGGCATGCTGAATTTCATTTTCCTCCTGATGCTGCTATTCTTAAAAAAAAAAAAAAAAAAAAAAAATAAAAAAAAAAAAAAAAAAATTTTTTCCCCCTCATCTTGATTTTTAAAAAAAAAAAAAAAAAAAAAAAATTAAAAAAAAAAAAAAAAAGCTTTTTCCCCCTTCAGTGTTCCAAGCCTTCTTTGAGACATTTGGAGGATATCTCAAAATAACCAGAAATATTAAAAAGTAACAGTGATTGCTGCCAGATTGTCTGCAGCCACTGTGGAAAGAGACAGACTGTTATTCTAGTCACCTAAAACATTATCAGACTAGAAGCCAGTTACTCAGTATGGCAATCAGAGAGGGGGGGGAGGGGGCGGGAGAAAAGGAAAAAAAAAAATAAAAGGACACTTCCAGACATTTTTTTCTCTTTCTGTGAGGCAGCAATATCCAGGGGTTCATGTCTCATGTTTAACGTCTCACAAGCAAGCAACACCCCCCGCTGCACCATAGGGGCCTCTGTGCCAATAGTTTCCCCATCATACTTTTGGATGGACATCACAAGATAATGATTCTCAAGTCCCACAAACTAGATGCTCAGGGACTCCTCCACTTTTGAGAGGACTTGTTTTCATTTGAATGGCATGAAGGCTGCAGTGTAGAAAGGGGGGGTGCCTTTCTGGCTGAGAAGCCACATAACCTTCACTTTTGCTGTCCAGCCTAAGGGCATTAGCCCCCTGTAAAAGAGTGGCCAGACTCTCAGAGGCAGTAACCCCTTCCCCTATTCAATCAAAATGATAAAGCTCATTTATCAGAGCTCCTAATCTTGATGGGCAATTTCCATTAAAATTAGCTTAATATTTGCTTGTTTACCAAGTGATGCAAAGTACAAGTCCTATTACTGTAACACACAATAAAATGTCTCAGTAGAAGGAAAATTTAAAGTTTACATAGTGTTAAATTTGTGTTCTTACATACACTACTAGATGCCTTGAAAAGAGCTAATGTATTTTGATGTGAAGTCATATTGACCAGTATATTCCTTTGTGCCACTAACCCTTGTATAATCAAAGTAAGAAAAAATTAACTGAATCACTGGATGTGATCAAAGTTAGGTTTTTTTAAAAAGGCACCACCTGTCAGCTGAGATAAAGTGGCCATTGGAGTCATCCAATGTAACACCTAGTTAAAAAAAATAATAAAAAAAAATCCCTTGCTTTTTTTTGTTTCCTGAACTTATAGATGCATAGAGATGCTTGGAATTCTGTGAAGAATATTTCAAGTACTCATAAGTCTAGGGCAAAGTTGTAGGCAATCACTACATCAGTATTACTAAATCAGATTTCAGTATTTTCAAAAACCTCTTGCATTCCATTGAAGTGGAGACAGCTTCATTTCTATCTCAGAAAAGTATCATAACAAGTGTTGAGATTATACTTAGGCCATCATTGCACTCCCTCACAGCCCCCAAAACACTATGGGTGCTTGAAACAGTTAAAGCCCAAACCAGTCTAAGCTTCCACCTTGTTAACTTCCATTCCTTTGAACATAAACCCCAAGGGTTAGTTGCTTTTGACCAAACAATTTTTTCCTCCTCTTCTTTGCAGATTCTCCCCTTTTCAATGTGCTCATTAACATGGGGAGATTTCGTTATGAGCCTTGGTGGATGCTACTTGATGGTTTCAGGCCAATGTGTAGGTGTACAAAAACACAAACACACACACACTTTCAGGGCCAGAAGCAGGAAGATCTGTCAGCATTTGCTGGTTACTGTCCCTTTCCCAGCTCTGGAAATCCTTTGAAGCAGCAGCCTTGAAGAGAAACTCCTCTCTGTGGAGCTGCTGAGGCTTTAACTGCCCTAAAGCTAAGTAAAATAAAGAATTCAGAATGGAGGATCCTAGCGATCTACAGGGAAACAAGAATTCACTTTTTCCATTGGACATATGCTGCCTAACCTAATGAGGGAAGTCAGTTCACTGTACAGGACAGGAGACAAAGCCAAAGATTATTTCACTCAGAAATAACAGTTTCTAAGTACAGAGGCATGCTCTGGCATTTTCAAACAGCCCAATTCACAAAACACTAAGAATAACATCCACAAACTTGTGCTGTTATATGACTTTTCTAAGGGAAGAGAGATTATTCTACTACTAGAATGAATTTTAAAATAAAAAAGGTACCACAGGATTGAAACTTATTAAATCTAAATAACATTCTTGCTTATTCTTTATGTCAGCAATTTTTATTTACTTTATGCCAATATACAAAAGAAAGCACTGTTCCAGACTATTAGGGGATTCATGCAGCAGAAGCAAAGTGGAACGACTCCTTCTGGTGCAATGAATTTAACTGCACAGTCCCTTTTTCTGTACCTTCTACCTGCAAAAATTGTTCTGTTAGTGAAACAGTAGTGGCATAACAGACACTCAGCCATTAACTACTAAGTCAAGGGTCTGAAGGACTGACAACCCACTTCACATGCAAAGTGGACTTTACCATTTGGTTGACCGACTACACAAACAATTCTGAATTGACTGCAATTGAGTACCCTGCCTACAATCCTGTGGCATCTCCTTTGTTAAACACTATAGACAGCAATGGAGTCCTCAACATCTACTTCTTGATCACTCCATTTACAGAATACTTCAACATACATAATTCTGAAATACTAGTCTTTCCTAAAATAGAAGACACTCAGATAGGATATTTTAATTAGTGACCAAGTTTTCTTGTCCTTTCACAAAATCACTTAGAGCTCCACTAAGGGCTGAAGTAGGAGAAGCCAGGCGGAGACTGGACATGTTTTGCAAGTGAGACAGCCTCTCCACTCCCTCCCGTGCCCATTCATGTAACAGAAAAACACACTAGACTAGGTCCATTATCTCCTGTGGTAAATCTCCTTATGAAATATGAGTTTATTGTTCACATTGAACCTTAGATTGATAGGTTCAGTCTGCAGGTACTGTAAAATAACTACAGTAAACAGCTTCTTCACAAGGGTTTATGTCTGCATACCACAACATATCATTTACTCTTTAGGCTGTCCCTGAGGTATAAGGTTTACCTTGAGTACTTTTCATTTCAGGAAATAATTTACCTTGTTAATTTTGGGAGCTGGACTTTGATGATCCTTGCAGGTCCCTTCCAACTCAGAATATCCTGTGATTCTGTTTAGTGCAACGCACAGGCAATATGTTCATGTGCAAATTCATCCCACAACTCTACTATTAATTGAGTGAATCACAAGCCACAAATAAAATGCTGTGATGGAAAGCCTGAAGTGAATTTCTTTGAAAGGACAGGGACAGTCCAAAGAGTTTCCTAACAAGCACTAATATTATGCAGTATGGCCAAAGTTTGGTTACCTGTGAATCAACTACTGAAGTTTACAAACAAATCATACCAGGAGCCATTTAGGTGGAAGCTTGGATCATGATCATCCCATAACCAAGTTTCCATCCTGCAAAACTGACATGGCACATGGGGCATGGTAAGTCTTGCAACCAGATGTACTGGGACTACAGTACAGATGTGTGGCACACACATCCAAAACTAAAAACTTATCATTTTCTTTTCAACTCACATTCAAACCGTAGTACAAGAAAATAAACTTTGGTTTACTTAGCAACGTATCAATGTCCTACTGTGTGGAGTATTAGCATTGGGTCTGACTGAAGAGGATAATCCACTTTGTAATTTAGTTAAATTACTAATTTTAACAAAGATAAGTACCCAGTATAATTTTGCAGTGCTTAAAGAATACATCCTTTGAGTATTTCACTCTAAGAAACATCAGCTTGTTATCATATTTTAAATTTATGGAACATTTGTAACTGCTTTTATATCAAGAAAAATATTAAATCTGCACAATAAGTACAAACTTTATATGAGAAAGTATACTTGTAAGTGCATGATGATCTCCTGATGTCTGCTGAGGCACTCACTTCCACAACAGACACAGACAACATCTCCAGGGATAAACTCAAATGTCCCAGAAAGTGCAACTCAGTTAAAAAAATAAAAATAAAAGCAACTAACAGAAAACCAAACAAAAAACTGCCTCCACTCTACTGGCTGTAAAAAGAGATGCTTATCTGCATTCTCAAGTAGAAGAGTGGTTGAGAACTCCATCTTCAAAAAAAATGCCTTAAAAGCCCATAATACTAACAAGAGAATGTATTATTCCTCCCAAATGTGATTTAAACTGTGCAGAAACAAATTTTGTTTTGCACTGGCATATATGCTTTGAAGTACATCTCTTCTTCTCTAGAGGAAAGCAGGCATTTAGGCGAGTATAACAGAATCCAAACCATCCAGAATATAAAATAAATTAAAACCTACTGATTAGGAGTTCTTAACAATGACTGTACAAAGGAAGATAACATCTATATCCAAAATGAAAGATATGTTTTATCCTGTCTGTCCTCCAACTTAGAAGCATTTTGACTGTAAGAAATAGCAGACTTCAAGTAGGACGTGCCTGTATTTCGATCTAGGCCAGCACAGTCCAACTGGCGCCCATCGCCTGAATCTGGACCACAGGATGCCTCCATATGGCCTGCCACCTTTTCCTTGGAGGAGATAGGGAACAGCTGTTTGAGGAGCAAACGCTGCCCGAACAGCCAAACACCTCCTCCTGTGTCCGGCTGGCTCAAAGCCCAGAGCTGTCGCCGTGTTCCTGTGGAAGGCAAGGAAGGAACAGGGGAAGGAGGCAGCAGACCTCCCACCCACGTAAGGACTTGAGCTCTTCATTTGTCTGAGAGGGACAGACGCAACCCAGCAAAGCCTGGAGCAGCTTCTGCGATGGAAAGGGGCAGCCACAGGAATGGCCCGGTGAAGCCCCAGGATCTGCTGTTATTGTCATCATAGCTGGGGGGGTGGGATACACCAGAAATGACACAAAAATCAGGAATTTGGCACATGCTTGCAAAGTCTAAACCACCTTACAGTAGATACACTAAGTGGTACAGTACAAGCATACTGTCAATCTTCAGCTTGTTGCCAGCAAAACAGATTAATACAATATTTTGGCCTTCACAGAGGAAAAACACAGAAAAAACATAAATATATTCCATTATTAACTGCCTATTATTATTGATCAAGCAGACCAACTCAGGCATTGAAATTCAGACTAAGCAAATTAAATAGCAACACTATTTTTACCTTTGTAGCTGTCCACTCCATGCAGTTTTAAATCTCTCCTTAAGGTGACATGTATAGCAGACAAGTAAACAAAAGGGAAAGATTTTACAGGGTTTACAAGTGTGTCATTCTTTCTTCCACCCATTTTTCACAGTGTTGCTGACATCACTTCTGAAAAAAGCTATTTGACTGGCATGCCAATGAGTATAAATCAAGTAGGGGGGAAAACTGAGAATCCTAAAGACCTACCTAACACAGAAGCAAAACTGAATTCTGCTTCCAAACACATTTGCTTTTGACTGCATATTGGTTGAACTCTTTAGAAGCATTAAAATATTCTCTATTATATCAACTTAAAATAATAGACAACTTCCAAACATTTGAATAAAGTGTTTTAAAAGACAGTATACTTGTCTGCATTCAACTCAATTATCATTTAACCCATGAAAGTTAAAGGGTGGTATCTTCAAGCCAAGTACAGAGAGACACCAGACATTCTACTTCACGCTGACCTGGAAAATCATATGCTTATTGGAAAAGGATAGATTAAAAACAGCATAGAAAAACAATGTAAAGGTAGTATAAGTCATATTGAAAGCATCATCACAACTTCAAAAATTGGTGTAAAAATTAAGCCAGAGATGTGAATTCTCACCTAATACAATCAATATTGAAGAGTCAAACACGGTACCAGATTTTAAAGTTGCTATAATATTATTTTGAAATCTGGATTTTGATGTGTTAAACATCCTAACTAAAATGATATTCCAGTCCCCAACAGCTAATGACTGGATTTTAGAATTTCATTCATGCTAAATCAATTAGTCAAATTTTATATGAATAATAAATCAAATTTAGTATCTGATCAAAAGGGATTAGAGCCTCCAGGAAATTAAGTTCTCTGTCCAATACTGCACAGAAACAGATCAAAACATCTTTGGATAGATTACTGCAAAGCTTGTATTCACAATGGGACTACAATAACACATCCACAAACAGTGTCCAGATGTTAATACACACTAGTCAGAAATCTAGTATAAATGTGTTCCTGTGGAATACTGGATGAAAGAAGACTACAGATAATCTAAAAACTTCAAACAACTTCTACCAAATAGATTCGATATAAAAAAAAATATTTAAAAAAAGGGTGTGATTCATGGGGCAGCTTCTGCCTTCTTGAGTAAGAGTAGCTTGACAGAAGGCAAAGAAAGCACTGGCAAGTATTTGCTCATTAACTTTTCAAAGAAGCATAAAACTGAGTCAAAGAAAATTTAAATTTACTTGCTAAAATGTTACTTAAATAGGTGACTTTGCTTTCTTCATTTGGTTTAATTCTAAAATTCTTACTGATCTCTCTTCTACTAGGGAGCACAGTGCTGGACACAGCACTCTGGGTGTAGTCCTTTTGTGCTGCAAGGACATATTGCTGGCTCATGTTTAACTTGTCCCCCAACATACTGATGGGATTATTTCACTCCAAGTTCAGGACTTCTTGCTGAACTTCATCAACTGGCAGCCAGTTTCTCCAGCCTGTCAAAGTCCCACTGGATAGCACCTTCCCAGGGACTGAAGTGAGGCTGAAGGCTTGTTGCCTAGGTCTTCCTTCTATCCTGAGGATAGGAGTGGCATTTGCTTTCTTCCAGTCCTCAGGAACTTCTACCAATCATCATGATCACTCAAAGATCATTGAGAGTTATAGAGTTTGTGTTGGAAAGGACCTCTAAGGGTTACCTTGTCCAATCCCCTCTGTGATGAGCAGGGATGTCTTTAACTAGAGCAGGTTGCTCAGAGCCCCATCCAACCTGACCTTGAATGTTCCCCAAATGGGCAGCTACAACCTCTCTGAGCAACCTGCGGCCAGTGTTTCAACATCTCTTCCTTAGATCTAGTCTAAATCAATCCTTAGTTTAAAATCATTACCCCTAGTATTCTTGTGAACAAGCCCTGCTAAAAAGTTTGTCCCCATCTTTCTTATAAGCCCCATTTAAGTACTGAAAGGCTGCACTAAGGTCTCCTTGCAGCCTTCTCCAGGCTGAACAGTGCCAGCGCTCTCAGCATTTCCTCACAGGAAAGGTGCTCCAGCCTTCTGATAATTTCTGTACCTGTCCTCTGGACCTGCTCCAAAAGCTGCATGTCCTTCCTGTGCTGGGACCCCTGAGCTGGGTGTACAGTACTCCAGGTGGGGTCTCACCAGAGCAGAAGGGTTGAATCACCTCTCTCAACTTGTTGCCCACTCTGCTTTGAATGCAGCCCAGGGTTCAACTGGGTCTCTGAGCTGCAAGCACACGTTGCTGGGTCAAGTTGAGCTTCTCACCCACCAGCACACCCCCAAGTCCACCTCTGCAGGGCTGCTCTCAATCCTTTTAACCCACAGCCATACTGACAGCATGGCTTGTCCCAATGCAGGTGCATCACCTTGCACTTTGCCCTGTTGAACTTCATCAGGTTCCCACAGGCCAACTTCTCAAGCTTGTCCAGGACCTCTGGATGGCATCCTGACCCTTGGGCACATGAGTCACCTCAAAATAACATCAACCAGCTCCCTCAGCACTTGTCAGTACATCCCATCAGGGCCCATGGACTTGTACATGCCTGGTTTGCTTAAATAGTCCCTGATCTGATCCTCTTCCACCAAAGGTACATCATCCTTGCTCCAGCCTTTTTTCCTGGTGTATGGTACTTGGGATTCCTGAAGGCCGGTCTTACTAGTAAAGACTGAGGCAAAGGAAGTCATTTGGTACCTCAGCTTTTTGCATATTCTGTGTCACCAGGTCCCCTGTCCCATTCGGCAGCAGGTCTACATCTCCCCTAGTCTTCCTTTTGTCACCTACGTACATATAGAAACCTTCTTGGTTGCTTTTGACATCCCTTGCCAGATTCAATCACTGCTGGACTTTAGCTCTGCTTACCACACCCCTGGATGACTGGACAATGTCTCCATATTCCTTCCAGGTTACTTGTCCCTGCTTTCACCTTCTATGCTTCCTTTTAGCATCTAATTTTTTTCCAGGAGCTCCTTGTTCATCCATGCAGGTCTCCTGGCATTTTGACTTGACTTCCTGCTCTTTGGGATGGAAAGCTCTTGACCTTGAGGAGGTGATCTATCCATATTAACATATTCTTTCTTGGGTGCTTCTTCCCTCCAAATCCTTATCCCACAGGACTCTTCCAAGCAGATCCATGAAGAGTACATCTTCAGGATCTCTCTTCAGGAGAGCCAATGCTGCTCTCCTGAAGTCCAGTATCGTGACCTTGCTTTTTGGTCTGCGCCCTCCTCTCAGGAGAGAAATCTACCACCTGAAGTCTACCACCTCATGGTCACTACAGCCAAGGCTGTCTTCAGTCTTCACATCTCTGACAAACCTTTCCTTGTTTCTAAGTATGAGGTCAATAAATGGAAGTAGCACCTCTTCTCTACTGCCTCCTCCATTCCTTGGACAAGGAAGGAAGCTGTCATCAATGCTCTTCACAAACCTGGATTGTTTATGCCCTGTTATGTTGTTCCTTTACAAGTACTGGGGTGGTTGAAGTGCCCTGCAAACATTGGCTATTTTTGGCTGTATGTAGAAGGCCTCATCCCCTCCTTCCTTCCTCCTGATCAGCCAGCTTATAGCAGATGTCCACTACAATGTCACCCATATTGGTTTGGGTTTGGATGTTTGTTTGTTTTCTTTACGGACAGATAGCTTGCTGGTGCCCTTCAGAAAAAGCTGCAGTCCCTCAGTGGACCAAAGACTACAGACTGAAAACACTCTCTAAATCAATGCCAAACTGCCATCCTGGATGGTCCTGCAAAATTGATCTTTTTTCCAGCACATAAGAGGCAGCTACATGCAGATACCACTTAGACACAGAGTATCACTGAACACATACACTGGCTGCCATGGCAAAATCTACTGGATTCTGCTGGTTTCAGACTTACCACTTCAAAGATTTTAAAAGTCAACTAAAATTATCATAAAATTGTCTTTTATTTAGGCAGGTAATAACAGCCTTTACTAGAGCTAGGGAAAAGATACAACCCTGCTTCAGATCTATTGTGGTCAAACTATAAATAGTTTGGGCCTTTCTACATCCTCTATGTGCACTCTTTGTCTTCATGTCTTGTTTTAACTTACAAAAGCCCCTCTGTAGCAGACTACAAACAGGCACACGGATACACTGGAAAATCAAACATGAAGACCACCGTATAGTCTTTCAAAGAAGGTTCAAACTTGATTGTGTTTTCTTTAGGAATATAATTTCACTGTGAATGTCTGTAAACTATATGGCTCCCTCTTGTGCCTATTATACCACATTTCAGTGTACAAAAATTTTAACATTAAGACATAAATATCTGGGCTTTGTTCACCCTTCAGCAGGCATGCAATGCCCATAAATGTTAATGGAAGTCACACACATACCTTCCTTTCTCTTTCCCTGAGAAGAGAAAACCCTGCAGCTTACAGAATTTCTCTTTGGAACAAACTACAAAAACATCTAGCAAACTACAGGTCTGCAGCAATGAAAGCAGTCTTTTGACCATTCCCTGTATTTTGATAGCAACGCAGAGGCCAAATGCGCCTTTAAAGTACATCTGTAAGAACTTTTAACTATTTTTTAGTTATCAAATTACATATGTTTAGAGAGGTGTCAGTGTGGTTTATAGAGCCTGGCTAACATGCTCAAGGGTTTATTTTTGTCTGTTCAACATTCCACCTGTTTCTGCTCATCAAACCAGACAACAGTTTAGCTTGCAACAGCTGTGAAATTCATAAATCTGCCCATTCTTCATGTGTACCCAGACTAAGCATTTGGAGAGAGTTAGAACTGCAGCAGTCACCCTTATGGAGAACTTAAGGAAACAAAACAGCACTTCTCAAATAATGTTTAAAACTGCACACCTACCAGAAGCCAAATTATTTTAATAACAGCCTATCAATCCTATTTGGAAAGAAAATGAAGCATTTGAAAAAATTATTTGTTAACTCTTTTATTTCCCAAGCCATCAGAAATATTTTTTAGACTAAGAATGCTGCAATTAAAATATTTCACCTGCACAAAACAGTCCCTTTTTGTGTATCTTCAATTATCAACAAAACAACATTTATTTTAAGATGCTGTAAGTATTACTTTCTGCAGTAGAACAACTATCAATAAAGTATAGTTTTAAGATTTTTGTATTACCAAAATGTATTTATACACTTTAAAAAAAATTAGTCTGTATCCTGAAAGCAGTATGAAAATCCTGGTCACAGAGGAGAGCTTTCATTAAAACACTTACACTAAAGCAGTAGTAGTACTGAATGAAATGATGGTATACAACCAAATCTAACATTCACTTCCATAAAGCTTGTAGACTGCACTGCCTTTAATATTAAGTTGGTTTGCTTTGCTTTTTTCATTTATATGACAAATTTTTCTCTCGCTACTTCTTCCCTCTTCCATATGCTCCTGAATTACACTTAGCACCAGTATTTTGTGGGTCAACTTTGTTCACAAAATTATATGAGTGCATGCAAGCTGATACTAAAATTAATTTTAGCTTTTCTGAATAATGAAAAATGGCACCTTGTTTTTAGGGAAGAAAGAGGCTTTTATTTTTTCTCTATTAACTTTTTTCTTCACCATTTCATGAATTACAAGCTCTTATTTTGGATATCAGAAACAGAAACCAAAAATTTCTAAAACATATGGGAAAATTTTCACCAAAATCATTAATAATAGGTACCTAATATGTATATTTGGCACTCCTGGAGCCAACTGAATTTATATAAGTTTATATATATTTATATAACTTTCCAATGGGATGTTTACTAGTATATATAGTTTATATATACTACATAAATGCTAGCAAAGAAACATTCAGCTGAAATTGTGGTTACTTGGCAGTGCTGAAGCAAGGCACCAAACAACCAGAACATACCTAAAATTTACCTAATATTTATTACCTCTCATTCTCAAAAGAAACGTAAGTAAAGCAAATGATTCCTACCTGATCTACCTTCGTGCTCACATTCAACGTGGAACAACAGCTATATTATACACGAACACAAAACAAGCAATAGAAGCATTTTTCAGGAGAATTAAAAAAATCTGATCTAGTTTTCTGACCACATGTGACCAGAATCTACATTTTAACAGTTCATACAAAAGGCAAGAGAACAGTACAAACACTTTTGTGTGTATACTAATGTAAAGCTCAAAGAAAAGATAGACATTTATTTGAACATTATTTCCACAAAAGCTTCCCACTGCTGCAGATCAAACGGAACTAAATCAGTCTCAACAATATCAATCTGAGAAGTCTTCCTCATGAGCTTCCATATCAACTTCTATAGAATTGCAAATTTAAACCAGAAAATATAACAATGCACAGTATTAAAGGCTTGCTACCATGTACAGCACATCCCCATCACCAGGGTTCTAAAGACATTCTGCCCCTTAAGTCATCTCATGTACTCTTTGTTCAAACTGTCCCTTTTCCTAACAGTCAACAGGAGATTTGATGTGGAATATCAATTATTTTTTCAGTGAGATGTTACTTTGACCACATTAGCTTAAATGCTATACAAACAATCCCTGGTCAGCTTTAAGGGACAATAAGAGAAATAGCATGCATTTGCCATCCTTTAACAGATTATGTGCCACAGGAAACTTTCAAACAAAAGTGTTTGGTCAAACATTTAAGATGCTTTTCACATAACAGATATTTCAGCTTCAACTGATGTTACACTACTGCGTTTTATTTACTTTCTTCAGCTGTCCTTGCATCACTTTGATATCAGTTTTTATGTATCCATCAGTCACTGAGAAGAGGTTCTGAAATACTGCACACATGGCAGTCAAAATCAAGGATTTTATTCCAGATCTCATTTCTCTGTAAAACAGTATTTCAGCTTTTTTAATTAATGGTGTGGCCACATAACCTCTCACACACAGGACTAGTCAATAAAAAATGATGAAATTAGTCATAGTGATAGTTCAGCTACCTGATTAAGTACTGCAAGAGGAAGAATAACAGTTGGAAGAACTGAATAATGTTCCACAATATTCTACAAATAACTCATTAAAAACAGAAGACCTTTTTATGAGTAAAAAGATGTTCTAAAGACACAAAATTTAGAAATTCTGTTTGCTCAAGCAGGACACTTTGAGAGACAAAGTGAAAGGCTGGAAGGTCAAGTGTGGACTGGCAGCCTAGGATAGCACATGGCAGGAAAAGAGTATGGCTGAACTGTCATTTCCTGAATTGTGACACCTGGAAGGAAGAATCCTGTTCCCTTCTGATATCAAAGACATTGTTTCTACCCTACTCCTTGTACATCTGATTTGGCTTTCACCCATCTTTTTTCAACTACTTGAGTTTTCAAAAATGTATCCTTCCGTTCCTTATACTGGACAAACTGACACTGTGTTTGAAACATATTCAGTTCTTGAAACACCAAACAGGTACATAAAATAGTTTAACCTTTGTTGAGTTAAAACAGTTACTAGAAAAGCTTTGGAGCTCTGACAACACTGAAGGAGAACAGAATTGCCTTATGTCTTCTCACCTCTCCTATGGACAAAGAAAATATCTCTATATCACACAGCTGGGAAAATTCAGCACACAGTCATATGTTTTTTACACAGATTGTGCCACAAAAACCTTTGGATGTTTGGACATTGAGCACTACCTTGAGAATAATATATTCACTTACAACATCAATTATGTCCAGGTATCAGTCAGAGTAACAGAGTTCTATTTTAGAGACTCAATTTAAACTTTAAATTTTACTTCAGAACACAATGAGGTGTTCACCCATCTCAAGCCTCTCCATACTCAAGTTGTTACCAGATGGGTTTATCTTTGTATTTGAAAGCAGTCAAAATAATTATGCTAAATAGAACAGAAAACAACAGTTAATCCACGGTCACTGGAAATACAACATATGCAATGGTTTTATTCTGTCAATTAACAATGATAATTTTACTTTGGTAAGTGCAAACTATATTTTTTTCAAAGAATCACAGAGGCATAGGTTGTAGATCTCTGCAAGTCATGTAGCAAAACTTCCCACAGGCAAACTTCTGGAAACCAGCTAACAGTAGCAAGATGAAAGCGTTGACTGGATCATCCCTTATCTCCTCTTCCCCAGAACAAACAAATCCAGCTCCCTCAGTCTCCCATATGGATAAGGGGCTGAAGCAAATAACATCTTAATAGTCCTCCTCTGATCTCATTCCAGTTTGTCAACACATCTTTTGTGGTGGTGGGCCCAAAATTGTACAGTATTTTAGGTGAAGCCTCACCCAATTTCAAACAAAGAGCAGTAATCACTTCTTTCAACCAACTAAATATATTCTTATACACTCATTAGCCTACTGAACTGCAAAATTTCAACAGCAGTTCAAAAGCAGCAGAAAATTGCTTTAATGATTCAGACTTTTAAGAGTAATACTCTTGTGCTATTATTTAGTATCACTGTTTTCACTGCTCCCTCAATAATGATCATGAGAACAATATGTATATACTATATTTAGGATGCTTACCTGAATAACTTTGTAGAAATAGGCATACTGCCGAGCTGTATTTTTATATTGGCTAAAAACATCATGTATGGCCTGAGTTGATTGAAGATACTGTACTTCATCTTCTTCAAAATAGAGAGGAGTATCATATTCACTGGGGAGTGTCTGAATGTAGGGCAGCCAGAAAGAGCTGGGGTTGGCTCTCTCACAAAGGAGATGGAATGCCAACGTTATATTGCCCATGGCTTGAAGAATTCGATCTTGAGAATACAGAGAACCTAATTAACCAAAAAAGGTGAGGCACTAAATTAATTGTCCATGGAAAAATATCACCTTTGATTTACCTTAAATTAACACAATGAAATAACATGTAAGAATTTAACAAAGAAAGGCTTGTCAGATTTCTAAAATTTTTAGTTGCCTACACTGTATTGTGCTGCAAGTTTCTTGACACAGCAAATGCCTCGTGCACACAACATGATGGAAATCATGAAGAAACTAGAACAATACTCTCACTACCTCAGAACATTTTATCTCCAAGAGTTATACAAGCTACACTGTATGTGTTCAAAATAACACACACTTGTGGAAGATATTTAGTGCACTCAGCCAGAAACAAACTGGGAAATTACATTCTTTCCACTGACGCTTCAAGCTTCTAGGTATTCCAAACCTGATGGTTGGCATGACAAGCAAGTCATGTAATAAAGAAGATCAGCTAAAAAAAGAAAGTCTCCTACTGAATGATCCATAGATACTAATTTCTTGTTTAAGAACTTTCTTAAGCTCTTACCTAGGACTGAATTTTTAGCTGACTCAACTGTCATCAACAGTTTTCTAGGAACCCAAAGAAACAACTCTTCAGCCTACAGAAAGCAAAAATACAGAGGGTCAGTTAGCATTTATACGATATGCCAAGTCTCTCAAATATACATAGACTTAAAGTGACAAGCTGTTTTCTCTTTTTTTTAATAAAAATTATTCTGAATCAAAAATATTCTTCTCTTCAAATTAAACAAACAAGGAATGTTTCATATTGTGCTAATCAAATGTTCCAATCTGCATTACACAAAGCTTTGAAGACAGACACTTAAGATTACAAAATAAAGTGCTTTAGTTTCGAATGGCTAACATGTAAATTGCCCACACTCCTTTAAAGTTATCAGAAATATTATATTGCTAATAATTATGTGGTCGAATATTTTTTCACATTGGCCGTTCTTATTCTAGAACTGCTCAGGATTTCTAGCAGCTTATTAACTGAGCTACTAAAGCCCTAAAATGAATATATTATGCTCACTTTCTAATATTCTTTCTGTAACAGCTGACTGGTCTTCAAAGCTGTATCATCTGTAAAATGGGAATGGAAAGACACAATCTTAAATGCTTACTTTTTAACAGTTAGGTAATTGTGTGTGCCTGTATTCCTCACCTGATAAAAAGACATTCCTTACAATTACTGTAATCTGGGGGGGGGTGGGGGGGGGGGGGTGTCCATTTTCACTAGAAAACAGGTATTGCAAATACCTCTTTCTGAGGCAAAAAGACCAATTCTTTAAAAGAAGGGACATGAAAGAAGAGACTAAATAGTTACAAAACACGGAAGAAAGGGATACATACACAGGGTATAGTACTCTGGTGATTAGAGGCAAAAAAGGAAGATTCATTGAAAGTTCACAATATTATCAGTAGTCATAAAAAATAATACTCAATTTTATAAATAATTGAGTTTCTCAAGAAAGCAGAGTTGAGAACATTTCAGAACAGCAGTTTTACAAGCAGCAAAATGGGGGAGGGAGAGCTCCGCAGATATATTCCAAACACGATTTTCTAATCTAAGTCAAACGTTCACATGCTCACCTTTATCTCTCTTGTTGCTTTCAAACCAAATCCCTCCTCTTCAAAGTTCGCTATTTCAAAACCCTCTGTGGATGCTCCATTTTCAGTTGCCCACTTTATCAACTCAGGGAAATAGTCATCTCTTTTTCCATCAAAGACAACAGACAAACCTATATACACAATTTATTAAAAAACAAATGCAGAAATAAGAGGATCTAGAAAGATAAAGAACTTCAGCATAAAAGCCCATGGAAAAAGCTATCTGCTACCCCACAGCAGTGCTGCTTTGAAGTAGCTGAGTCAGAACTGGTCTTTGTTAAATGTTACTCAGTACTATACAAATGTCATATGCAATTTTCATCAACTTCAATATTGTGCAAACTGGCTTACCAGTCATCTTAAAAAGACAACCACCTAAACTGAGCTCTGAAGAAATATGAAGCTCTCCTCCCCTTTCCTTCTTAAATAAGAAGAGCAAAAATATTTCCAAGCTTAATATTGATGATAAATGCAATCACCACTACGTGTTGATACAGATACAAGGAGGAATTTGAGAGGCAAGCTGTAATTTCATTAATTCAGCACTGTGAACGGTGATAAGCAGATCTCAAGGCAGTTAGCCTTTTCCGGTAGCATATGGATCTACTAAAATATCTAGGGACTGATCATCCTCCTGACATCACAGAGTTTGCTTGTGCAAATTTTTACACTTGGCTTCTCCGACAGGCATGTGGTCCACCAGTGAAATCACAAGCTTCATTCATTTCCTCAGCTTTCCCCTTTACTGTCATCTGATTTGAACCTCTCCATAATAGTTCCTGGCTATACTCAGCCAGATGCTTTTGTACCTCTTTGCCTCTGTGTGTTCTCTGCAACCCAAACTCTAGTGTCAGATCACATTAAAAGTGTCCAATGGCCCCTGAATGCTCCAGCCATTTTGTGAGTGATAAAATGTCATCAGCAAGATGCTTACATCCAAAGACACTTCGGATAAGTAAAGGTGATAAAATATGTTTTTAGATTAAAAAGATTTTAGGAAAGGAGCATTAGTGTATTTGAAATATCTCCTGCCTCCAAATTTTGCATTTCAAGCCCCAGAACCAATTAAATCTGCAGTTAACTTAAAAGTGCAAGTATCATCTAAAATTATAGTCTTTGATGATGCAGTGTAAAAATTCAACATTAATAAAGTATTTTTTGGAATGTAATGACCTCACAAGTCTAGTAAGACTAGTTGCATAGTTTCTACAGAACTTGGTAGGTGTTTATACTGTCCAGGACTTTGCTTTTGATTTCCAACTACTTTCCAACTACTCTATAAGACTCCTGGAAGGTTTTAACATCCAGATTTCATTGGGGGCCATTCTGTAAGCATCTCTGAAATTCTACCTCTGTTCGTCATACACAATGTGGTCCAAATTACAGAGGGGATCAGGTCCTTTAAGCACTGTTGAAAAACAAGTTGTTTCTGTATTGAACAAAATATAGCTATACTATATAGAAGAAAATCTATATTGAAAAATTAGCTTTATTTAATATTTTGCTAATGAGTCAAAAAAGGAAAATTTTAGAAATTAAAAATATTCAGTTTTCAAATTGTTTTCTATACTGAAGATCATTTTATTAGTTCATGTTCTGCAACATGACATTCTAGTCAAGAAAAGCACAAAGTATGATGCTTGGCAAAATATACTAATTTGTACCTCTCAGAGTTCCTAACAGGAACTGATACTTCCTCTGATAATTGTCTAAAGCCCTTACTGAATTTGAAAACTGCATAGTATTAATTACCACGTTCCAATAAAGAAGTTTTGAAAGACACCATATTTTCACATTCATAATGTAAATAAAAATGTTACATTAAAAGACAATTGTATGTCAACATTGTTGTGCTCAGTAGGTTTTGCATCTTTGAATGGCACAGTAAAAATATGGATCAAGTTCATCTCTACACCACTACAGAATGCAGTACCATTTATTTTTCCATATGCCCTCTGCCAATAACTGTTGTTCAGCAGTTTGTAAATCCTTTCATTAAGAAAGATTTTTATGCATCAGTTAAAATATATTCAGAATATTGTGAGAGGGAAATTTCAAGCCTCTTGAGTACTTGCTTTATCAAGTAATGCCATGAACCAGTCAAGCTCCATTTATATGTAGCCTGGTTTTTTTGCTATTACTGTAGAAATATCAGAGAAGAAAGAATTGTTTCAGGACTTTTCAGGTATGTCCATTCAGTGGACATATGTCTATTCAGTGCAAGGTTAAAAAGATATTTCTCAGCCATTAAAATACATCAGTCATAGAAGAGGTTAATTTTACTAAAATTACATAAAAAGACTTTTCTAAAGCATGCTTCCAAACACAGACAAAAATAACGTGAAAAAAAGAGTATCATCAACACCAAGTTGTAGCAGATCATACTGGAAGAAAACTGTACTAGTCTTAAAAAGAAGTATACCTTAAATTTAGGAAAGCTGGCAATAAAACTCCATGTTAGCTGTGGTATAATAAGCATTTCTTTAATTATGCACTTGATTTATAATAGATTTATTCGCTGACGTATTTATTGTGTGCATTTACATATTTTTGTCATCACTTAATGTCACAAGGTTGTGCTGCTGAAACTGTTTCAACATCTGGTAAAGTGTTGATGTAAGAATAAAACAGTTGCAAAATTAAATTCAGAATGCCCAGATTTTATAGAGGCAGAGCAGTAGACTATGCAATCAGGAATCAAAAAGGCCTATTATTCCCTGAGGACTTTTACTTCTAGTCCTTCAGATTGTCTTCTTATCACAATCTCAAGCGTCTTTTTCAACTTAGAATTCTCACAGGATGAGCTGTCTGTGATAATCATTCAGATTTCTGAATATTAAAATGGTTAATGCCAGTGGTCATGCCCACCAGAACTTTTCAGAAATACTTGCAGTGTAAAAAGCAACTGCATGTCAGAGAGTAAAGATTTTTTTTGACACAAAATAATGGAATTGCATAACATTTATATAACAGCAAGACAAAGAATATTCCATTTTGCTGTTAACAGACAATTCTTTAGGCAAATCAATACTCAGAACCTCTGTTATCTTACAGTCTTTCACCTTTACCTTTTTGCTTTTTGCGAATTTTCTCAACAAGCGAACGGATCTGTACATATTCTTCCCATTCCTTACCAGGACCTGGAGGAGGACTGCTGCATTCTGGAAGTAAAGATGCCAAATAAAAATGTTTTCTTTAATAAAGTAGATATCTATCGTTTAAACAGTTATGGCTTCACAGCAACTTAACTGATCTGCAGTACTACTTGTCCTTCAAATATGTTTACATGGCAAATAAAACAAATCTCCACTGTTATAAATATCCCATTATATGACAGGTTGGTAATTCAGGCTTTTGAAATTTTCACAGTATAACTTACCTAAAGTTATTTTATTTTTAATATTCTTTACCACATAAGAAATATCAAATGTCTAAAAAGCTAGGAAGACAAAAAAAAGGTAAACAACCAGGCCATTAAGTAGATAGTATCCCAGATAAGACAAACAACAAAAAAAGTTTCTGTCTTCAATAATTCAAGCAAAGGACTTTGTTTACATTAGCCTGCTTGCCATCACTCTTGCTGTAATGAAAGCAGACAATAATAGCACAGAGCTTACCTTAAGTAATTGAGAAATTTGCTGGTACATACATTTGACCTGCCTAGTCAATACTGTTTTCACAGATGCATTGATACTGGAAGGACAAGCAAAGGAACACAAAGCCATGCTTTAGCTTTAGATTACATCCACAGTGTCTCTGCCAATATTCTAAATGCCAATGTGTGGATTTCTTGATATAAGCCATGTAAATCCAAGTGGACAGCTGAAGATTACCTTGCTCAACTGATTTGAAAAATCTTAGCACTGAATAAAATATGGAAGCTTGACAAAAAGAACAGCTGATACTTGTCTTTGCTTAGCAAATTAGATCTACGTTTTATTTTTGGTAGCAAAGCAGAGGCCAATTGTAGCATAAGCATCAAACTGCTTTGACAACTCCTTGTCTTCTCTTTGTGAGCAATTCTAAGAAAAATTCCAATTTTTCTAAAGCAACATTTAGATGTGTCCAGGATATTAAAATATTTTTGTGTTTCTAAAAGAAATGTAGCTCAGCACTGTTACTAATGACAGTAGAAAGAGGGAACAGTATTTTAGCATTATCATATGAAATTGTGCTCTGCTTTTCATGTTCCCCAACAAGTGAAACAATCTTTGGTCTAAGATTGGTCTAAGCACTACGAAAAGTTTCCAAATAGCAACAACAAATTTATTTAAGTGACAAAAATATCTGTGCAGTTGAACTGAGTTGTACTGCTGCTTCCCACAGTTAATTTCTCTACTCTAATATCAGTACAAAGTACTGTTCAAATGATAAATGGAAACAGCGTCATTCTTGAGGTCTACAAGAAAAACATTTTTGATAAAGCTTCACTGTCAAGTTATCTAGATTTTAAAAATCTAATCTCACCCAGTATTTATACTTGTGTTGAGATGTAAAGCCAAAAGTTGCCACAAATATGGTACGTGCAATACATACACATTTAAATAAGCCAATAATGATATATATTAACGGAGATAGTTCAGTATGTATTTCAGAGTATCTATCTTAGTTTAAGCACTCTGAAATAGCAAGCTTGGCCACTTACAGAAAATGAATATAACTCGCAGGTTTCAGCAAGAGAATCCTTTTGAGTGGTTTGCACACCATCCCTTTTCCCAGAAAAGCATAAAAATGAAACTTACTTTGCAATAACTCACTAATTAGATTCAACATTTCCTTTGGAGATACTGTTGCTGTGGCTCCTGTACCCGACTTCTGAGTTTTCACTCGGCTCTTCTTCCCCATCTTCCAACTAAAAGAGATTAAGAAGCACAGTGTCACCAATTACTATGAAACAAAATATGATAAATAAGATCTCCTCTTATTAATCACATTAAAAAAAAAAAGTTGTTTCTTGCACAGGTATATGTGCAAATATTATTTCTATCTCCTGAATGTAAGAGCCATACATAGCAATCCAAAGCAATATTTCATGTAGTTGCACATTAATTACTTCAGGATAATTAGAAACTAGAAATCTTAAAAAAAATTACTCAAATTTGTGAAAATTCATTAGTTTTGAAAAATACTATTGATTCCAAAGTATTCATCCTATATAACGCCAGATTATTTTATATCATCAGCTGCACGATAAACATCAGCTAATTTAGTATTTTGACTGCATGACAGCAGTAATTCAAAATTAATCAAAAATAAAGCATCTAATTTCAAAATAAAATCAAAATACCATATGTTTATCTTTGCAGCAGCTTCCTGGGATTCAACACAAATAGTTAAGAAAACTTTGTTTTCAGTTTCCACAGTAAATGGGACATCATCCTAGGCTGGTTTTCCAATATTAAGAGCCCCCTGTTCTCATGGAGGACTTAAATCACACAACACCTCCCGGAACATCAGCGCAAGTAGGGTGTGAAATATCCAGGGAATTTCTGACATGCACGGGGAGCAATTTCTGATGCTGGCAGTGAACAGTCTTCTAGGGGGGTTTGTGCAGGATCCAGTACTCATGAACAAGGAAGAACTGCTCATGCATAAGACAGCCAACAGCTGCCCTGGATGCAGTAATTGTGAAATTGTAGTGTAAGTCTTGAGGAAAGAAAGGAAGGAAAGCAGCAGAGTAAAGACTCTGGATTCACAGTAGATAAAGCTGGGAATTGCTCAGGGAATGAATGGTAAGCAAAATGCCCTGGGAAGCCACAAAGGAGCCCATGACAGCCAGTCATCTTCTTGAACTCTCTTCTGTGAGCACAAAAATAAGCCTTCCCAACATTCAAGAAAATCAACAGGCACAGCAGGAGGCCAGCTGACTGTACACAGGACTCCTCACTGACAGAGCTCCCATGAAACAGAAATATATGTACAGTGGAAGTGGGGACAGGCAGCTGGAGGAGAATACAGATGCACTGTAAGGGCAAGCAGAGGCTGAAGCTGGGAGGCCAAAGCTTGTCTGGAACTGATACTGAAGAGGGATACAAAAGGTAAGAAAAGACATTTCTATGGTGAGCAGAAAACAGACTGGGGAAAGTGTAATTCAGCTGCTCAACTTGGAAGTAACCTAGTAATCAAGTCTAACCCTTGATCC
>VYXB01005746.1:0-57482 GCA_013397135.1 Pachyramphus minor
CCATGGTTGTTGGGGTGCCAGGGGTGGCTGTTTGTTACATGGGGGCTGCATTGTGCCCAGAGGTCGTTGTGACACTGGGGCTGGGGGCACTGAAGGGGTGCAGAGCCCTGGGGTGCCCACTCTCCAGAGAGCACCTCGCTCAGGAGGCAGCAGCTCCCTGAGAGCCTCTGAGGCAGAGGGTGATGGAGATGTTCAAGGAGAGGGCGCAGCCCAACTCCCACCCTGCCCAGGGGCTGCTGAACCTGTGGATGAGACACAACATGAGGGCCAGGGTAGCAGCCCTGCCCCCGTGGAAGCAGGTGAAGGCAGTAGGAGCAGAGAGCCTGGGCCCTGCCCCACACAGGCCCTGCTGTCCCCCCAGCCCCTCACCTCGCTGTCGGGAAGCCCTCAGGGAGGAGTGGGAGGGGGCTCTGGCGGGGACAGAGCTGCCAGGGCCACAGACTGAGCAGTGGTCCTTGGCCAAGGAGGAGGAAGAGCAGAATTACTCCTTGGGCCAAGAGCTGTCCCAGTGGGGACATGGGAGTGTCCAAAAGCTGTACCTACAGAAGAGACACCACGAGCCTTCCCAATGGGGAGATGTGAGATACCAAAATTTGCCACAATGGAAAAGTGAGAATTATGAAAAGCTGTACCAATATGAGAGACACCAGGAGCCTTCCCAACTGGGAAGTGTGAGATACCAAGATCTGTCACAATGGGAGGATGAGAGTGTCCAGAAGTTGTACCAGGGGGTATATGAGATACACCAGGAGCCTTTCCAATGGGGAAGTGAGAGACCCCAGTGGGGCAATGAAAGTCTCCAAAGGCTGTACCAACGGAAAGGTGAGACAGTCCAACAGATGTACCAATGGGAAGATGAGAAATACCAACAATTGTTCCAAAAGGAATTTGAGATATACCAAGAATTGTCCAGGTGGGAAGAAAAAAGAAGGCAAGAGTTGTCCCAATGGGAAGGCAAAAGAGATGAAGAGCTGTCCCAAGAAGAAGATGACAGCAACAAAGTGCTTTGCCAATGGGAAGGCTCCATGGAGCAAGATTTGTTCAAAGGGGAATTCAGAGTGGACCCAAAGTTGTTCCATGAGGGAGATGACAGTGACAAAGAGCTGTCACAGGAGAACTGGGAATACATCACCATCCACACCATCTGGGTCAACCCCAAGTGCCCACAGATCCTGCAGAACCATCACCCTGCTCCCCAGGGGTCAGCACAGGCAGCAGCTTCTCCTGGCTCATGGGAGCAGGTGAAGGCAGCAGGGGCAGAGAGCCCAGGCCCTGCCCCACACAAGCCCTGTTGTCCCCTCAGCCCTTTGCCTCACTGGCTGGAGGCCCTCAGAGGGGAGTGGACAGGGACACCATGGAGGGCTGCACTGCCCATGCCACAGACAGAGCAGTGGGCCTTGGCTGAGGAGGAGAATGAGTGGAAATACTCCTTGGACCAAGAGCTGTCCCACTGGAAAGAGGAAGAGCTATCCCAAGCAGATCCCGAAGATGACAGTGATAAAGTTCTTTGTCAATGGGAAGACTCCACTGACCAGGAGTTATCCTGGTGCGAAATCAGAGGAGACCCAGAGCTGTCCCAGGGGGAAGTCAGAGAAGACATAGAGTTGTCTGAAGAGGGATTTGACAGAGACCAAGAGCTATCACAGGAGAACTGGGAATACATCACCATCCACACCATCTGGGTCAACCCCAAGTACCCAGAGCTCCTGCAGGACGTTCGCCCTGCTCCCCAAGGGTCAGCACATGCAGCAGCTTCTCCTGGCTCCAGAGAGCAGGTGCCAGAGGCAGGGGCAGAGATCCAGGTCCCCAGGAAACGTCCCTCCCGCTCCAGGCGGGTGCTCCGGGCTCTGCGCCGGCTGTTCCGGATCCCCTGCATGGCGGGACGGCCGGAGGATTAGTGCCCACTGCCAGCACCAGGCCAGGCCTGGAGATGAGAGGGGACCTGGAACCTGCACAGCTCCCTGAGGGAGCAGCATGGGCTGGATTGGATGGCCAGATGTTGGGACATTTGGCAGAACTTCCAAGATAAGGAACAAACTTATAAAGGCAACTCAGCAACTGCGCTGAAATCATCTCTGACTGGGTAAAGGTGCTTCCAGCATAGGGAGATTGAACATTAATAAAAGATGCTGGTTTTCCAGCTGTGTTCGCCTGTGCCTGGTCCATCTCGGGAGAAAGATGGGAGCAGGTGAGGTGCCAGAGATGGGAAACTCGATGGCTGCACCATTGCTGTGGCCAAGACAGTCACCAATGGCCACTTCACCCACAAGAGCCTCTCTGGGAACAAGCACCGAATCCCAGAGGGCACCTCTGCGAGTCCTCCCTGAGCCCCTGTACCAAGGAGTTTTAACCAGGTGTTTTAGGAATCTCCTGGACCTGTTTGTACCAGCGGTGTGGTGTTCCCAGTTAACACCTGGCCAGCTGAATTCCCCCACAAGGACAAGGGTGTTGATTTGGAGGTGTCCCTTGGTTCTGTAAAGAATAATTCCTTGGTGTTGTCGTCCTGGTTGAGTGGCCAAGAGCAGCCTCCCATAATGACAATCCCCGTCATCTGTTTGTCCCTCAGTCCTCACCCAGAGGCTCTCAGGTGGCATGGCCAACTGCAGCTCTGGACATTCCAATCCCTCCATTACATCCAACACTCACAGCAGTGCCCTAACAGTGTCCTCACCTGAAGGTTCATGGTGCCCTTGTGGGGTTGCAATAAATAAACTCTTTGAAAGAGTTTATTTAGGTGAGGTAATCTGAGTGATGCGTTTGTGTGATCTTATAGGGCTGTAACAGAGCAAAGGCACCTGTGAGGAATTGATGGCATTTAAGCACTTTCCTGGTGAATATTATTTCTGTCCTGTAGGAACAGGAAAGCTATTGTGGACCTGAATGTGCCTGCCTTCCTCTGGTGCCAGAGCTGCACAAGGCATGCTTTTTGCATCTCTAATGCTATTGAGCTTAGCAGAAGCTGCAGCCTGGGACCAGTCAGAGAACATAATTAAAGAATACTCAGCTTCCATCCCTCATATAAAGGTCATGTGTTCATATTTCAGTTACTTAAGTCAGCCTCCAGCATTTCTAAACTGTCTGATATTCTCATACTACTGTGTGAACAATAGCAAAAGCAAAGCAGAATTAATTTTCAGACATAACAGGGATTAGAACAAAAAACAATGTTTAGAATACTTCTTCCTCCTTGTGTGTGATTTGACCTCTTTAGACTAATCAGATTTTATTTGTAAAATTAACTGTAAAATTCAGTATTAGTAATCCCAGACAGCCAATACTGACTCAAGCTTCATCCCCTTTTATTCCCTCCAAGTGGGGAAAAATTATTTTATTTGGGGGGGGAAAAAAAAGATACTTGGAATATGAACTGTCTTATTCTCAATTTTAGAAAGTTTGGTTTTCTCATTCTACATCATTAATCTTTAAAATACGTATTTTTTTCACTTCCAAGCTCTTTTGTAGCATTTCTGACATCTGGAAATATCTGAATATTATTTATTATTGTTAAATGAAACCTGAGATTCCTGCATAGTAGCTTGCCTTTGGTAGTTCAGGTTTTAATTAAAAGAACCGCAATGTGGGGCAGTTGTGATAAAATCATAAGAACTGGCAACACCTTTAAATGTTGAAGCCAGGTAGGAGAAGCTTTGTAACCGAGAAGGAAACAGTCGGTTGGGAGACTTCCCTGATGATGAAAGCCCATGGGATTAAGGATGGATGCAGGGGGGAGATTATAGGTCACCTATACCCACTGAAAGCACAGGAAGACTCAAATCTTCAACCATCAAGTCTACCTTGTATTCATGGTCTTTTCGAAGCTAATACTTCCCTCCCCAGCTCCTTATTTTTTGATAATCTTCTTTTATCGTGATAAACATTTAAAGTGCACAGAACTTTTCAGGTTTGTGGTAGTGCCTGCACAGTCTCTGCCCTGTGCCAAGGAGATATTTAGGGAGGATCCACAAGGTTCAGGGAAAAAGCGGAGACTGTGACTGTTTGTCAGGCTGTGACTGTCTGTTTATGAGGCAATATTGTTTAAATGATGATTCATTACTTGCTCAGAACAAGGAAATAGGCAAGGCTTGCTCCCTTTCCCTAAAGGGACCCTTAAGCTGAACACAAGAGTTTGGAAAAGTCCTGGCCTTCAAAGAGGAAGATAATACAAGTTTATCTGTCAGAGGTGTTTTTTGAACACTGACCAAGGTTTTAGACAGCTACTGACAGCTCTAAATCTGAAAAGGAGATAACCCAGCAGATCTCTGGTTTTGCACTGTAGTGTAATTATAGGTGAGTTTTCCTGTCACCCAGCTGATGGTGGAAGAAAACAGGTGATAACTCACTGCTGTGACTCTTCTCTCAGCACAGAAGCACATCATGAACGGGCATGTCTAGTCAGAGAAACAGCTCCATGCTCAGGGTTCAGTGTGTTCGACAGTGTGGAGAGGTATTAATTCATGATCTGGCAGCTCATCTTACTTCTGCTTTTTGTGTCAGAGCTCTGAATTTCATAGCCTGTCATTCTGGATGGATGGCCATGAACCGCACACTTAGTGTAACCCAAATCTCTGGGTAAGAAATTAAGAGCTGGGAGAACAATGGAGCCTGTATCCAGCTCTTATCTGATAATGGAAGTTCTTTCAGTAAGAGCACCAAACACAGCGTGGGCAGGAGGGAAATCTCATTCAGAAAGGCTGACCTAGTGCCCAAGTGAATGGGAAGCGCGTCATCCTTCCACTCTCCAGAGGAGCAGTGTCCTTATCTCCAGACTGCCTGGTAGTCAGGGAGGTGACCCTGCTTTTTAGCCACAGGGCTTAGTGTGCAAACCAAGGTGGTGGTTCATCCCATCACCTCAGTCTCTTCCCTTTACTGCTGTGATCAGTGTATGTGTGCTCTTTTACCCTCTCTATACTCTGGGACTAAACTTAAAATGAAGGCAACTTGATTTCACATAATAAAAAACTATCAGTACTGTCTCATACCAGTGAATTGTCCTGCACATTTGGTGAATTCACCCAGACAGAGACTTAATAGTGGTTCAGTTACCAATTTCATAGTTGGTATCTGAAACTATCACTGAAACTATCTCTGACATTATACTATACTAAGGCTGCTTTTCAATTCATCTTCCCTCTCACCACATTCTCTGACCTGTTTCAGGCTTGTGCTGCTTTTTCAGGGAGCTGTTGGCTTTGTGTTACCATCAGAGACAGGAGGATAAATGGCCCTTCCCAGTCAATTCCCTCTCAAAGCATGTTTCAGAAGCATGTTTAGCTTTGATTGGGAGGGGTGGGAAGAAGTTCTCCTGTCTCTGTTTGACTCTGTTTTACTTTGAAGCCGTCAAACATCGTGTCCTGGCTTTGCCTCTCAAACTTGGGAGCCAGCAGGGGGAATATGATGGAACAGGTATTTAAGGCAATTAAGGGGCCGGCTGGAGCACAGGCTGAGTTATCAATCATTGCAAGACCTGGAGACATGAAAGGACAGTGTGGGTACACAGCACATTCAGTACCCTCAGTACTTCAGCTACCAAAGGGGAGGCTGTCTGGGGATTTCTTTATATTTCTTCTTTAGCTAAATATGCAATGAAGTAGATGAAGTTGTTAGTTTACCTGCTTATGGTTTATGTTTTCAGATAGTGCTCCAAATCAATACCCTGGAGGAGCTGACAATAGGAAATAGCTTTTCCAGAGCTCTAGTCTAATAAAACTCAGTTCCAGGACTAAAGCAGAAGATGGACTGAGAATCCCAAAGAGTCACACAGCATTTAACTTTGGCTTTTTTAAACAACTTCTCAAGCAGGTGCAGTAATCCAAAACAAAAAGCTCAGCTTAGAGAACCCAGAAGACAGAAGTGCTTTAGCCTGCCGCCTCCCAAAATCTTTCAAGGATCAGAGTACATCCTACAATGTCTTCATCTTGTTCAATAAAATAGAAAATTTTTATTGAATTTTATTGAACTGATTTTTACAGTCCCCACTGTAAAAACTCTGCCAACTGCATCAATCATATTTGCACTCAGTATATTAGTGAGTCAACAATAAGATTCTGAAAATGTTTATTTTAGTGTTGATAGCATGATATTCTAGTCATTACAAATGGGTAAAAGTGAAAAGTTCTGCCTTCACCCAGTTTAAATTATTGGTTGCTGTCTTGTAGTTTGGAGCTGTGCTGGCCATGGAGCCCTTCTAACCAGTAATGCTGATGACCTCACTAATGTCACTTGGCTCTTCTGGTGGGTTTAGGGCATGAAACACTTTCAGAATGTGGCAGAGATCTGTTGACCTCAAGCTCTGAGAAACACTAGTTTAGGCAAACAATGTGGAAAGAGGAAAGAAACCAAAGCAGTGTGTGGAGGCGTGAGCAGGCTTAGAAAACATTTGGGAAAACAGTCTGGGACTTCTTCCTGTAGAATCAACAAATTAATTAAAAAAAAATAAATCTGTGTGATAGTAGTGTTTTTTAGTGACTCGTTTTCTGATGGGAGAGGTTTTGTGGTGTTGATAGTTGAGCAAAACCCCACTAGGTGTCCTCAGTCCGTTACAGTTGCTCAGAGGAGAGCTGCAGTCTGAGGTGTGGGAAACAAAGCCCGAGCAGCTTGTTGCGGTTTGGAAGGCTTTGGGCTTCCTCGTCCTCCTCCACACGCCCGCAAAAACAGCACTGAAAGTTGGTTCTGATCCTGAGAGCACCCCTGTGTCAGCAGCAAAGCACGAATCAGTGTTTCCATGCTACAATGAGACACTTAAATGTAAGAAAGTGTGTTGTTCTGGACATGGCTTGACACACACCGAAGATGTGCTGTGCACTTAGAAGAGAATCACAGAATTAAGGTTGGAAAAGATCTCCAAGATCATCAAGTCCAACATTTGACTGAGTACCCCCACACCCACTGAACCATACTGTGAAGTGCCAAGTCTACTTGTTTTCTGAACACCTGCAGGGATGGTGTCTCCACTGCTTCCTTGGGCAGCCCATTCCAATGTTTAACCACTCTTTCAGTGAGGAAATTCTTCCTGATAGCCAACCTGGACCTCCCCTGGCACAGCTTGAGGCCGTTTCCTTTTGCCCTGTTGCTGGTTGCCTCGGAGAAGAGATAAGGTCTGCCCTGAGCCTCTTTTTCTCCAAAAAACTCCAGTACCCTCAGCTGCTTCTCATAGGACTTATATTCTGGACCCTTCCATCTTAAATGCCATATGAAAGAAAAGCTTTGAAGAATCTCACGCTCTTTTGCATATAAATAGGTCTGTTATAATCAATTAACCTGAACAATGGAGAACCTCAATATCTACCAGCATTAGTCAAGAATGCCCAAGTGTATGTGCATACAATCAGATTTTACTTGAACTTGGAAACCTCTTGAGTCAGTGAAGGTCATCTGGCAATCAGAAGGCTTTTTTTTCTGAGTCTTTTGGTACATTTCTGTAGGGTTAGGAATACTCCAAGCACTGCTTTTCTGCTACTGTCTCAGATTTCTCCCTTTGCTTTGCTGGAGGTGGTGGGGAATGTGGAGAATGCTCCCCATCTCTGCTTCACTTTGGTGAAACCCCCATTTCATCTTGTTTGTTGCCTTTTGGGTTGTGTGGACAGCAGAAGTTCAAAATCTCAGTAGAAAGCAAAGATGTTTGAAGTCTTTGAGGCAGAAATTTAGCATCCTGACTAGTACTGTGGTTCAGAGGGTCTGCAACCCAATTTTAGCCTTACAAAATTAAAACAAAACTGAAAGTCCTACTGGTTGTTTTCTTTTTAGTTCTGGCAGTTTTGTGCTACTGTTACTAATGAGTTTTGTAAATAATCTTTCAAAGTAATCAAAATCTGGGCTGAAGCTCTGTGAGGGGCACAGTGACCCTATGATAGAGCTTGTAATTACAAATCTGTGCTCAGTGTTGTTTGTGGTCTACTACACATCAGTTTAGCCAAAGGTGGTTGGATTGTAGATTTTAAGGGGGACGATAGAGAAAGCAAAATCATTAAAAAGCAACTTTAGGTATCCATCCCAATGCCATATTTGTTTTTAATATTGAATACTGCTTCTGAAACATAATAGAAAGCAATCTTATTTGAATGTTTCAGTAATCTTTTTAATAAGTCTGAACACCAGGTCTCCACGGGACTTCACATGTTGCTGCTCCAAAATATTGAAGCCATTCAATATTTCTGGGAGAAAATTGTTTTTAATGAACAGAGACTGTGGCTCAAACTACTCATTAGCAAAAACCAGATTATTAAGCAAGTTAAATGCTCATGAGACTTGCAAATTGATAACTTGGGAGAAGAAAGTTCTCCATATAGCCACGGGGCAAATAAAGCAAGAGCAGAACAAATGCAGGCCCTGACAAAGTGCTGCAACATTGGCCTGAGGTTGTCCCGTTTCCGGCTTGGTTGAATGCTCGGCCTCTCTTCCCGAGGGCTGAAGCTGCTGCTCTTTCTCTGTGTTTCAAGTCCTCCAGGGCACATCTGTTGCCCTGTATCCTCCCCTGGGTAATTTTTTCCCCCTCATCCTAATGTTGTTCTTAATACAACTCTGGAATTCCCAGCGGCTCTGGCGCCTTCGTGCTTATCTCGCACTGAAATGTGGGGCTGGACCTCCCTTGAGTAGTCACATGGATTCACTGAAGGAAACCAGCCACTTCATGGGGGCATAGAGGAGGGGAACTTCACCCTTTCAGCAAGCCAGACCTTCTGTCCTACAAGGCAGGAGTAGACATGACTCACCGTAGGTTTGAGTGGCATGTTTCCTGATCCAACACTCCTTCCCGTGTATTTCTCATCTCATTCTGATCTTAGTCATAAACTTTTATGAGTGCTTTTCTTCCTGGCCTTTTTACCTGAGCTCAACGCTGTTAAGCAGCCCTTTGTTCCTTTTAGTCATCCACCCACAGCTTTCCCAGTTTTATTACTGCCAAGATGAATGTTCCTACTTCTCTAGGCCATTCAGCATGTATTGATTCACCCAACTTCTAATCAGCTTTTTCTTATTCCCAGTGTGGTACTGGGAACTAACTGCAACTTAAACAGAATCCTGCAGATTAGAATGTCTGCAGAAGCAGATCCCCTTTTGTATGGCACAGAAGATAAGCTTTAGGTTTCTAAATGCTCCAACAATCTTTCCAGCATGATTAGCACTCCGGGGAGTGTTCCTGTTATCCAGGAGGGCTTTAAGTGTGCCCTTGGGGTATTGTGAGGTGGGAGGGGAGCCGACCTGTGCTAGGGAAAGATAAATCATTTATCACATATCTGGATGTTTTGAAAGTCCCAGCAAACATCAGGTTGGAGCAGAAAGCTCAGCTATGACTCCTGCTGGGAGGCAGCAGCCCTGAAGGGGCTCACAGCTAATTGCACTGGCACAGGAGGTTGGCACATCACCTACCTCCAAGAGGTGTGCCATGTCCAGGACACTCTTTGGGAAGCAAAAGCAGGTTTTTGGGAAGACAAGGTGTGCTGTGGCTGCTCTCCATCAGCTACAGTGCTTGTAGTTTAGTGGGGGGTCCCAGCACAGTGACTCTTCTCAAGCCTCATGTGCAGCAGATTTATTTGTGGCTCCTTTAGAGAAATAGCTCTCAGGTCAGGTCTTTTAGTCTCACCTGGTAGGAGAATCCTTGTTATCAAGAAGCAGCTTGCATAGAGGGAGTAAGGATGTAATTTTCCTCTACTCTTTAATTAGTGGGATTTTTTTTAATGGTTTCTTCACAAGCTAGCCCATTAGGTTGCTGCTATTTCTGACTTGCCTGACTCTGCTGCCTCCTTCTCTCTCCCTCCATGCCCTAAGCTCTCATTTCCATTTTTGTGTCTTTTCTTCCCTTCTTCGTGCATTTCCCTCCCTGCAGAGTTTCTTACCTCCTTATGATCCTCACACCTACCACAGTCTTTGTTTAACCTACAGAAAAGATCAACTGCTGAAGAAGTAATGTTGACACTGAACTGTCATCACTGTTACTCTGCGGTGCTGAGGTGGTTGTGAGGTGGCCAAGAGAGGTCTAGTTGAGGAGTCATTGTTTGGAGACCTCTGCAAGCTTGGGCGTGTGTCTGTCTGTACTTGGTTCTTTTTTTGGCAGGACTCCCCTGTGACAAACAAGGGCTGGAGTCTTGTCCACTAAAAATAGTGAAAAGAAAAACAACCCTCTAACTCACAGTTAGCATTTGGATTTCTACCCTGAGTGAAGTAGACTTACAAACCGTGTGATCCACTGTCTCTCTGCAGAGGCAAGTCCCGAGCTTGGTGGAGCTTTGCTTTTGCTGTTGTGAGGAGCAGGAAGGACCTACAGCCAGGAGTAGCACTGAGACTGATATTTAGAAGGCTTGCTGAGTCTTAAAATCCATGGAAAGGCTCTATGTTTACATAAAGTTCAGGATTGCTTGCATACCAGGTGGATTCTAGAACAAAAAAAAAAAAGTCCAGTTAGGTGTTTGTTTATATCAAGTGGGTTCGAGGATGTTTCTAATATAACATGAAAGTAATTTATTTAAGTGAATGGTGCACTTGGGTCAATTCCCACCAGAGTCAGCAGGTTCCACAAAGAAGAACATGATGCTTAAATAGTAGTAGAAGCTGTGTGTGACCATCAGGCTCCTTGCACAGAGAAAGAGCAGAGAGTGGTCCAGGTGTGCATTAAGCAAGGAGAGGAAGAGGTGACTGCCCACAGGCCAAACCCTGGTTGCCCTCTCCCTGCACACCCCAAGAGTCAGTGTGTCCTCTGCCTGGTTACCTGCCATGGGGTGGGTGGAGGGAGGAGGAGGAAGGAAGGAGAGCAGGAGCTTCCATTTGTAGCAGTAACAGGATTGCCTTGATGTGAACTCCTACCTTGGAGCAGGGAATGGAGCGCAAGGGGCAGAGCAGGGGCAGCAGTCACCCTGATGCTGGTGCTGAGGATGGAGCTGAGGCAAAGGCTGGGGGATGACCCTGGACTGCCCAGCAAATTCTGGGAGGAGATCGCAGGCTTTGTCCTGGTGGAGCCGGTGACAAACCTCCAGTCTGTGCTCAGAAAAAGTCTATGACAAGCTCGTGTCTTGTTTGTGGGAAGGAGAGAGAATTGTGAGAGAAGCAGTGTGAAGAGCAAAAGAGGAAAAGTAAAGAAGCGAAGGTCAATTAAAATCATAGAATCATAGGATCAGATGGGTTGGAAAGGACCTCTAAGATCATCAAGTCCAATTCTTGATCTGCAGTTACTGGACTATGGCACTAAGTGCCACATCCAGTCTCTTCTTGAACACCTCCAGGGATGGAGAATCCACCACCTCCCTGGGCAGCCCATTCCAGTGCCTGACCACCCTCTCTGTAAAGAATTTCTTCCTAACATCTAATCTAAACCTCCCCTGGCACAGCTTGAGACTGAGCCCTCTCGTCTTACTACTGGTTGCCTGGGAGAGGAGACCAACCCCCACCTGGCTACAGCCTCCTGTCAGGGAATTGTAGAGAGTGATGAGGTCTCCCCTGAGCCTTCTCTTCTCCAGGCTGAGCCCCCCCAGCTCCCTCAGCTTCTCCTCGTAGGTTTTGTGCTCCAGTCTCTTCACCAGCCTGGTTGCTGTTCTCTGGACCTGCTCCAGCACCTCAATATCCTTCCTAATCTTGTTAATTTATTGAGTTAATGGGATGACAAATTATCTTCACAAATATTTTTAAAGTTTTTAACTTGAAAGAATTGGAAATAGTCTGTGTTTTAGTCCATAATTTCTTCTTGAGGCTTTCTTACTTTGATTTCAGACTGTGATTTGAAATACCTTCACTAAATAGACAATTTCCCAAATACAGTATTTGTTGAAGGGAGAAGAGGAAAATTAACTCAAAACATTTATGTTGGGGGGGTAGTGGGGAGGAAGTGCACACACATGTATTAAAGTCTTTCAGGGAGAACACCTTCAGTAAGTTGAGTGAAATACAGCACAGAGTAGGTCTTAAAATGGTCTCTTTCAGCACAGGAACCTAATTAATAGACACAGCTTCTTCTTCCTAACTGCAGTAATCCTCTCTAGGGCTGTTGTGCCAGCTGTGTGCTGGAGCTGAGGGTTCAGGTGTTTGTATACAGGTCACTGATGGGATGCTGAAAGAAATGACCTCTTGTTTCTTACAACCAAGGATGGCTTGGTCACGAGTGTCTGTCCCGCTGCCATGAGGTAGAACCTGGTACAGACAGATCTGCGTTGTAATGATGATACATTATTGATACAAGAAGTATTTCACCCAGTTACCGGGCAGACCTCTCCCATAATATCTTCTTGTGCAAGTGCACTGAAATCTCTGTTGACACTGAGTGTGTCCGGCTGTGTCATTATGTTTCCAAACAAGCCACTCCTCCTCCCCATTGTTTCCTAAACCTTTTGCTGAAGAAATTATTTACTTCGGTTCTAACCCACAATGAGAAAAAAAAATAAAAATAGAGAGGCTAAGCCCAAGAAATCTGTAGGAGGGCACTTTTCAACTGGAAAAGGAAGGAAATGCTCTTTTGGGGTGTGGTTTTAGGGGAGATCCTTTCATTACATTCTTCCACTTTTTTTTCTTTCTTGCTGAAATTTTTTCAGGAGAGGGAGATGACTTGCACTGAGCAGATCCATCGACTGACAAATGTCTCCTCTTAATTTCAAGAATTAATTGCCCTCAAAAGACTATTATTGCCACATCTGTTTTTCTGTCCTAAACATTAATGCTTTGGGATGGTAACTTGCCTGTTGACACATTGTCTTCCTACTTCCTGAAGTACTCATCAACACTTAAAATACTTGGGATTTTCTGAGGGGAGGAGAGACTCTGGGTTTGGTTGGGGTTTTTTTATCATGGTGTTTGATTATCAACAGTAATGGATTACATAAAAGTGTGGAACAAAGGGAACTTTTCATATAAGCACAGGTTTATTGTCAGCACAGGAATGTCTTGAAAAATGTACAGAGGTCAGTGCTTATTACAAGTGACTATTCTGTATCTCTACAGATATTAACAGATAAGGAGATATTTCCAGGTGAATGAAACCTGAAATTCCTGTCAGCTGTAAAGTTTATATGTTTTTATGGAAACTATAAAACTGTTTAAAAAAAAAATTGGTGAAGAAACAATTGCAATTAGAGCCTGTCAGTTGTTGCCACTTGATTTTCAGGGATCCAGTTGGAACTGAAATAAGGGCACATCATATCCTTTCTTCTTTTAGGATGAAGTTTCCATGCTGAAAAAAACATTTCCACCGAGAAAATACTTTATGGCTTGGATAAGTAGTAAATACACTATAAAAATCTAACTGTTCTAAGAAATTCAGCTTACCAGGAAACAAGGACATGGTGTACCTCAATTTCTGTACTGTGACTGATCCTAGAAAGGTGGTGTGAAGCTACCCAGAAAAAAACTGAAACTGCACAAAATAAAACATTTAAATTCTGAGGTCAGAGTCATTTTTCATCCAAAAATATTTTGGTTAGGAAACTCAAGCTCGTGTGTCTTTTATTACATTATGTATGAAAAAGGCAGAGACTTTTTTTGTGTAACTCTGCACGTACTCTTGTTGCCTCCTGTTTGCAGGCTGTAAAGCAGTCACACAATGACAAAATTCCAGTGAGTAATGGTTGTGTTTTTTTTTTTTTTTTTTTTTTTTTTTTTTTTTTTTTTTTTTTTTTTTTTTTAAATGTATGTGTGCAGGGATTTATATATCCTGTTGCAATGTGGCTGAGTTATCCTGTGTGGTAACTTAAGAAATAGATTCAGTGTGCACTCCCTTGCCAGTTAAGAAAAGTTATATACATCCATATTTATTCAGGAAGATGTCAGATTACACAGCAAGGTCTGTAAGACCAATGAAGATGCCAAAAAAATAAATCTGATGAGTCTGGAGGGATTGTAGCCATCTTGTACTTGAGCTGCATATGAAATGTGGCCACTGTTCAAAATGAGCAGGAACCTTATGTTGAACTTATTTGGTCAGCTTTGAAATCTGGATTTACTCATGTTTTGGAAAGGAAACCTTCAGGTGTTCTATGCCAGTCTGGTTTTGATTCTTACGTTTCCATTTATTTATTTGCACACACTGATAATTGTGCCAGTAAAACGAGGTTAAAAAATGCATTTGGAGCAGAAATGTCCATGGTGGTTTAAGGGCAAACTGACTTCTGGCAGCAGAATTCTGCCTTTAATGGCAGAGAGATGGTGCACCTGCGCTTTGGCTGCTTTGGTGCCAAGTGGTTGCCCGTAACAGGGTCTGAATGATTCTGTGAGCTCAGCCCTGGCAAGGCCCAGGTGCCAACACCTCCTCTATTTTACAGCCTTGCTGCTGGCTGGCCCTGCAGTGCAAAGGCCTGGGATCAAGCAGCTTTTAACAGGTAGCAGCATCCTAAATTGCAGCTATTAAACCTGGCATTGCATGCTTGACCCATGCCCTGAAAAGCTTTTCTGGAACTGTTCTCCTTTAAGCCGGTAACGAGACCTTTGCAATCTCTGGGCTTGTTTTAGTAAACTGATCTTATCTGAAGATCAAAATAGATTTTAGAGGTGCCAAATGCTTGCAGCATATCTCCTATAACAACACACTTGTCGCAACAGGTGAAGGTTTAAGACTGAATAGGATCTTGAGCTCGGACACTCTTTGCGCTCCCTTGAGCTTCAGTGAGGCTGTGAGAGGGATGTGAGCCCCAGCATTGTACAGAGATGTGACTTTTTGGGGCTGTTTGGAGCATGCATTGCACTCTGGTCTCTGGTTTGAGTTGTTGTCATCACTGTGTTTCATAAGGACAATATTTAGTTTGACACCCATGGTGTTTTCCTTTCCTGTATCTTACTATTAAATCCCCAATTGAAACCACGTTGCCGCATAATTACACACACAGAAGTCTTCCTTTGGGCTTAGAAATAAAATTGCAGGTTTCTACAAGGGGCTTCTCTTTCTGTCTTTTCAAAGAAACAGCAGCCATGTCGTAAAACTTGCAATGTTCTTCTTTCAGCCTCAACTGGAATGAATCCTGCAATCACAGAGGCCACCAAAACGCGTGACGGGGTTTTATTTTTCATCCTCACAAACCATGTTCTGATGACACCGAAACACTTTACAGCTCTTAGAGGGTGTTATATAACAACTTAAGTGTGTGCTCAGAGGAGCTGGAGAACTTTGACCAGGAAATTGGGCTGGGGAGAAGAGTCATCGTGGGTCAGACCTGTGTCAGGGAGTGTGGGCTTGGCTGGTGGGGAGGAGGTCGGGCAGCCTCCGAGTTTTGGAGCAGAGCCTGGTTGCAGAGACTGCTGCTTTGGGATTTCTTCCCAAACACGGTGGTGCTGGTGGAGAAACATTAAACCACAAACGGGATGAGGTGTCTGTCAATCTGTGGGCAGTGCTGGGGAGGCTTGTCCTGAGAGCTGAACAGAGAGGTGCTTTGTGACCTCTGCCCTGGGTGGTAAATGTCTGCTTGTGGGCAGAGCTGCCATCAGGGTGAGCTGGTGGTGTTCAAGTGCTTTCCTTGCCTCACAAACCCCGGCTGCCCCCACAGCCTTCAGCAAGAACAGCACAGGGTCACATCTTTGCACTCTGCTGGTATAGTCCCAGCACCTTATGGGACAGGAGATGGGGTTAAAGTCTGCCATGAACAACAGTCCCTGTGCCTGGTGGAAACGTTCCCATCCATACTGTAGTCCAAAGCAGAGCTGCCACCATCCCTGGAGCATGCTTAAAGTATGCAGTGAGTTTGCATTTGTACACCTCATAGCTGTGCTCCAGCTGCAGCAGGGAGCCAGGAACCCCCAGGTGTCTCCTAAGGCCATCACAGGTGCTATTAAATACAGAAGGGGTTAGGGGAAAATAGGCTTGTCTAGCGCTGTTTTGTCAAAATACAACCAGGACAAATGCAAACTAATTAGAAATCTAGACAACTCCCATACAGAACGCAACGGTGTGTCATGTGTGTGCCAATACACAGTCATTACTCAGTTGTTGTTCAGGCAAAATTCCCTCTGAGTAAGGTCAGAGTAATCACCTCAGGATCTGGCCCTCCTGTGTTCCCCTCCAGTTGCCACAGTGCTTTCCATGTGACGGGCACCAGGTACCTTCTGACCTTGTCTGGGTGCGTGTCTCGCGCTCACGGCTTTGCTGAGTCAAGGCGAGGGCTTGGCACGACACTTGGACATCACCCATCCTTCTCTGAGAGGAAAACACAACCTTTTGGGCTTCTGCACGTTGTCCTCCTGCCCCTCTACCCCCGTCAGAACTGCCACAGAGATTAGGCAATGCTGTGTGGAGGTTGCTGCCTGTGGGAGTGATCAGAGTCAATTGATCCTCATTATCCCTCCACTTCATCTTCCCCTACCTTTCCATACCAGTGGACAGGTTAACTGGAGGCAGCTGGGGCGATGCCCTTCACCCAGTCTTTCCCCAGAAGCCCTGCTGGGTTTTTCCCCAGGGTGGTGAGGGAGGAGGACGAATGCCTGGGTGCTCTCTGCCCCAGCACCCTGAGCCTCACAGCTTCCTGAGGCAGATGGATGTTTTGCTCCACTTGTACATGTTTGGGGCTTGCATGCACCTGAGGCTCCTCCTGTGCTGCCTCAAGATCAGCAGTGGTAGAGCTGTGGTATTTCTGGCCAGAATCCTGGATGTGTCAGACCCTTCACACACCTCTCCCTGAATCAGTGTTTCTCCTCAAAGGCCACCTCCAGGGCCTCTCTTGAGCCTTGCTGATCTCTCTGGAGGTCCATGGGTTGGTCTGGTTCCCTTATACTGGGTCAGCTTTCAAGATCCAGACCAAATTTTTGATCTACAGATGGGAGGAGAGGGTGGGTGCTTTTTTTGAGGGATAGCATCCTGGTATGGCTGCAGTACTTTTAGTAATCTTTAATGTCAATGCAATGAGCACTGCTAGGCACTAACTGTGTCACACTGTGTTCCCATCCTTCTATTTCAGGGATTTTCAGTTCCCTCCTGGATCTTTCACACCTGCCCCAGGCCAGCTCCCCTCTGCTCTCCTTTCCTCCCTGGGCTCCACCCAGCTTTATCTTAGAGAGGGACAGAGAGATATGACACACAGCTGTGTTCAGGGCTTTCTTTGCTTGGCTGATGATGTCTCCCCAATCAGCCTAAATGCAAGCTAGCACAGCAAGAAGGAAAGGAAGTCACAGGAGGGCTTGAGAGAAAATGCCATCTCTGTGGCAATAGCAAGGGGAAAAGGATTTGATTTACAACAAAATGAAGCTGCAAGGTGCACTTCTAGGCCAGTTAATAGGAAGTTAGTGATAAAAGCATAAAGTGTGCATGTTTTGACCTTGATTCTTCTGTTGCCTCTGTGTAATGGGCATCTGACTAAGGACAGTGGGAGGTGAGCTCTGGGAGATGTAGCTGTGGCTGTTTGTCCCTTTTCTGTGCTCTGCCTCTCTGTTGCAGGCTGGTGGTGTATGTGCAGTGGGGAAAACACTGACGGTGGGAGCACCCACAGCCCAGTTGCTGCTCTGAGTTCCAGCCCAATTCCTGAAACCAATAATAATGGGAGAATTGCACTGAGATGCTCTGAACCCCCGGGGTTGCAGGATGGACTTAAGCTATTTTCTGGCCCCTCTTCTAAGAAGACTCTTAGGCAAAGAGTATGGGGGTGTGAGGGAATGTAGTATCTTGTCCACCAGGGCTCATTCACAGACAGGACAGTTCCCACTTAGACTTCATTTTCGTGTGCTTAGTAGTGGTTTTCTCTTTATATGCCCATGACTTCACGAATAACAGAACCACAGAATGGTTTGGGTTGGAAGGAACCTTAAAGATCATCTAGTTCCAACCCCCTGCCATAGGCAGGGACACCTCCCACTAGAGGAGCTGCAGATTTACCTATAATATTGCATAGCAGCAATGCTTTGGAAGGAAATTTCTCCCTTTATGCTGATGTGGGTATTAAGTGTGGCTGCTGGGAAGGAAAAGGCCTGTCCTTTAGAAGAGTCTTATTAAGGGAAACCAGCTATTAACAAGTATATATGGAAAGGGTGGGGTTCCTCATTACTCCACTCATTTCAGCATCTCCTATCTGCCTCAGGAGTGCATCATGGTGATATCAGCCTTTATTAATATAAAACTCAGGATTACGCACCCAAGATTACACCAGGGGTGTAATTCAGTGGGTCTCTGACACTGCAGCCTATCTGATTGAAGTGGCAGTGCAGGGATCAGTGACAGCAAATTAAGTTGTCAAGGAGCTTTTGGTGTTATGGTGTAAACTTTAAATTACATTCAAGGATTAAAACCTGGGAGACGGTGATCTAATTAGCTGGAGTTTATCCTGTGAGTGGTTGGGATGTAATGACTTGGTGATGCAGAGATGAAAATGCCTAATGGCCAATTTTCTCTGTGGGAAAGTGAGAAATTACTTGTATTTGGTATGTGCTACATGACTTTTCTATGTGCTTTTTTTGATTGGTTTTGTCCAGTCTAAAGAATATGCCATTGAAGAAGGATGTATTAACTTGAAATCTTTTCCAAGCAACTGTGGGTTACGGAGTTTTCCCACTCTCCTTGAGGAGAAGTATCTTTATCTGGTTCCTGCTTTTATTACAGGAGTTACCACGAAACTTAATTAGGGGAAGCATGTTTTTTAGTGGTGGAGCTGCTGAGAAATGAGTACTTCTGTTCTGAAGCCCAGTGTTGACATTTAAATGCTGTGTTGGAACAAAAAGCCTGCATTTCTCGCAGAACAAAACTCAATAATTCCTAATAAAAATTCTCCAGAAAGCTTTCATTTTGGCAGTATGGACATCTTATACTCTACTGTTTTACAGAAAACAGATTTTAATAGAGAGATCACAGTTTAAAGAAAAAAAGTCACACTACCAAAACAATTTGATCATTCCATTTGTTAATCTGAACAATTGTTTGGTCTCTTTCATTCTTGAAAACACATCAAACCATTTCTGCAAAACATTTAATTCTATTTAAACTGACTTTTTTTTTTCCTTTTAATAGAAAACTTTTCCCTTGGGTGTTTTGATCAGCTTTATTTAGCCTGTGAGTGACCAGTGTTTCACCTGAGAGGTGCAGGGTGGCTCGGGGTGAATTTTAAGGGACTCAGCACTCCTCAGCGTGAGTCCCACGGTATTTACCCAGTGATGAGACAAGCAGGTGTAATTATATTTGCCTTTATCATTTTGCTGATAATCTGGCCCTGGGAAGAAATGCTCACGTACATTCAGTGTGTTTGTGTGCACGCAGACATCAGGGCAGCCCTCTGGTACCATTCCCACCCAGCCCCAAAAGGAGGGGGAAAACTCTGGGCTCTTGCTGTCAGGATTAAGGGGTTTTGTGTTCTGCTGTGGTGGTGTGGATTTTTGCTGCTATTCAGGACTCAGGATTCCCCTTCCCCCTAATCCTCCTCCTTCCCCCATACTTGGCTCTGTGAAATGAGGTCCCTCAAAGCTGACCTTTGTTTCAGAAAACTTGGCATCCAAGCTGTCCTTGTTCTCTACCATTTGGAAATAAATCACCTTCTCAAAGTGCCATTATACCCTGTTCTCATGATAGGTCCTTTCCTTCCTTTCTTTCTCTCTCTCTCCTTCTTTCCTCTCCCTTTCTCTCTTTCTTTCTTTCTCTTTCTTTCATTCTTTCCTTTTTCTTCCTCTAAACCCAAGCTGTCCATGTATATAAGAGCCAAGTCATCCAGCTCTGTCAATGGGCTTACAGCTCTTTGCCTGGCAGTCGATGGAAAGAAAGGTTTTTATTATTTCCAGACAGTAGATGGAGGTGAACAGACAGGAGAAGTCTGTTGTTTAAGGCAAAAGATGAGCTAAGGAAAAAAAAACCCCACAAGTATGTTTCAATGACAGTACAAAAGTTCTACAAGGGATGAAAATAACTGTGTGTAACTTAAGGAACGAAAAACACCCCAGGTTCAGCTTCTTTTCTATATGTCAATATTTAACTGTAAACTTCTATGGAGGGGGATATCTCAGGATCAATACTCGTGTTTCAAAAGTGCCTTTGACCTACTTACATGACAAGCTTAATACTCTGAATAAAAGCTCTGGTGATAAGCAAATGATGCTGTTCCCAGGTGAACTGTACAGGAAATGTGCTGATTATTTAGTCACTCAGTTTTCAGCCTGGGTGACAGACACGAGTGAAAGCTGAGCCTGAACTTGCTCCTGTAAGAGTCAAGCACTGGAAATGTTCATTGCTGCTCACAGCCTGTTAACTGGGCTTCCCATTCCTCTTTTGTGCTTACTCTGTCAGGTTTCTCTCCTAAGGGATATATTTCCCACCTTGGCACCTTCTCACTCTTCTTTTCATCAGCACTGCATCTCCTATTGAGCTTCCTTATACCTTTAAAATACATCCCACATCTCTCGTGGCCAGAAAATTCACCATTCTCCTCCACATCATCACTGGGGAAGCAGAGCAGGTGTATTGAGGAAGATGTGAGGAACTGGGGTGACATTTTTACAGTGGGTTTGGGATGGTTTTAAGGGCAAAACTTGTAATTTGCTCAGAATTTACAGTCAGGTCAATTAGCGTTTCACAAAAATGAAGTAGTTGTTCTTGTTCCATTTTTAATTGGCATTTAAAATATATCCTACTGGTGTGCTGGCAAAGAGAAACATTTTCTCTTTAATGTTTTTTCCCACTTTTTGACTTTTTTCCTTTCACTCTGTTGATTCCAACATCTGATCAGCCAATTTGTCTCCTTAAGGTTTTTTAAGGTAAATATATGATTTTTTAAATGTATCAAAATAGGCTATTCAAATGAATAGAAATAAGGAATGTTAGCGACCTTTTTAAGTCCTCAAATCTATCTATATTATACTAATTTTCACAACAAAAATCTCATGAATTGTGGAGGCATTTCACGTAATGAAGACTTTTGCAGGGTTCTTCTCTTGGTTCTTTTTTTTTTCCCCCTTAACCAGAAATTCATGTTCTTTTGCCCAGTTACATTGTTATACTCCCACCATTATCTCCTATGCATACCTTTTCCTCTAAGTATTTAATTATTGCTGTGCCCTGCTTAAAAACAATTACATTAATTCCCATTTTTTTCACATAATGTGGTGCATGTCTGCTGCAGTCTACAAAGGCTTAATAACATGGCTTAAAAGCTGTATGTGGGTGCAGTGAAGATTAAGCTGGTCTGAGCATGGAAAGTGCAGAAACTGAGGTGGAGGGGAAAGGCTTTTGTTCAGATAAAGTGGGGTGGGAAACCTTTTCCTTACCTGGGGCCACACAGGATTCCTGGATCCCAGCGTCTCTTGCAGTAGCACACACCAGTCTGCATTTCCTTATCACCAGACTATCACCAGTTCATCACAGGGCTGAGCACCTCTCCTCTGAAGGCAGGCTGAGAGGGTTGGAGTTGTTCAGCCTGGAGAAGAGAAGGCTCCAGGGCAACCTTAAGGCTCCTTCCAATGCCTGAAGGGGCTACAAGAGCTCTGGAGAGGGACTTTTCTCAGGGGCATGGAGTGATAGGACAAGGGGGAATGGCTTTAGGCTGAAAGAGTGCAGATTTAGGGAAAAATTGTTTCTTCTGAGGGTGGTGAGGCCATGAAACATGTTGCCCAGAGTGGTTGTGGATTCTTCATCCCTGGAAGTGTTCAAGGCCAGGCTGGATGGGGCTCTGAGCAACGTAGGATAGTGGGAGGTGTCCCTGCCCATGGCAGGGGGCTTGGAACAAGATGATCTTTAAGGTCCCTTCCAACCCAAACCATTCTATGAGTCAGGAAGTGGGAGTCCAGGATCATTCTTTGGGACAAAAGAGTGGAAATGAAGACTGGACAAACAGCAGTAGAAGGGATGAGGAACAGAGGTGGGCACTGCTCTGTGCTGGGGAAGTTGCCATCAGGTCTCACAGGAGGTTTCACAGCTCTGTGCTCGAGAGTCAGCTTTCAAAATCAACCTAGCAAGGAAACAGTTCAGCCCTAGCCCTGTACAATGGGAGCTGTGTATACACAGATATATTCCCTGGCGAAAAAACAGCACCTGTGGTTGTGGCAGGAGAAGCTCATCACTTTGGGGAGGATAATGGCAGAAGGGGAGGGAGGTCCACACTGGTGGGGGCATGGGCAATATGTTACAAAATGATGGTTGTGTCAGCAGCCAGCCAAGCCATGTGGATGCAGTAGGCAGAACTTCTTGCCTTTAGCCTTATTTTAGGGAGCCAGATTGCCTAAAACACGTTTACTAACCCAGGATTTAATTTCTAATTTCTCTTGGAGGAGAAAACTCAGAACTGATCTTACTCTTCTCTCCCTTCTCTTGACACCACCTCTGAAAGGAAAAGTAACAAGCTGAGGTTTAAAGTGTTTCTGACACCAGTCCTGATGCAATGGCAGTACAGGGTGCAATAACAAGTTGCAAACCCTGCCTGGGAGCGTGGAAGATCGCTGGTGCCGTGCTGGGGGACACGAGCTGCCGCCGGTGCCTGAGCCGTGGCTTCCCAGGCACAGTCTCACCCTTCTAGCCTGTGGTGTGGGTATTACCTTTGGTGTTACTGGCTCAGCAGCCAGAAGTGCTGAGCCAGGTGCTGTCTATTTAGGTAGGGTTCCCATCCCATCTCCCAAGGAAATCGGAGTTGCGCAAGGGCACAAATTGGAATTCTTGCTGGGGCACGGCGAAAAATGGAAGTTGTAATGGGATAACTGTATGCAAGGGAAGATCCTGTGGGAGAAGTAAGGGTGGCAGACAGGTTTCTCTCTGCTGGCTGGGGAGCAGATCATCCACCTTCTAAGTTTTTTTTAACTCTCAATCTGCTCATCATTCATGGTCTTCGACCTGATGTAAATTCTCTCTGTTCATATTTCCATCCTCCTCTGTCCAGTGGGTCCCTGTGCCATCACTAACAGCTGCTGGAAATGTTGGACCCGGTCTTCAAAACTAGATGCCTCCCTCTGGATTCAATTTATCCTGGAGACAAGTGTACAAATATGTCCTTCACCCACACACCTGGATTGGGTGACTGTGAAAAAAGTGTCTCGCCAAGTTCCTTAAAAATTCTGCACGTAAATCCTTCAATTATAAAAGGGAAAACCAAGGTAATACACTGATCCCTAGAGTATGGAAAGGAATGGATGTGACTTTTTTTTTTTAATCCCTACCATGCCTGTCTGAGGGGTGGGACCTTGTGGTGAGCAGACTTCTCACTCTCCCAAAGGTCACCAGAAGAAGGTCAACAGGAGAAGCAGTTGGGTGGCCAAGTTCCTCCAACATAAGGAGGAACAAAACAGTGCAGAGACAACTCATCTCAGAAATGGGAGGCAGCTAATAATGGACTGGCTATTTCAGTATCTGTCCTGATTAATAGAAACTGATTGAACAATCCAAAGGTGGGAGTTAATTGAGTGATCATAAAATAACCCAGGTCACCGCGATAAGAATCGTGGATTTCAGGAAAGGTATGGAGCTGTTTGGTTGTTATCTGGGACAAAAGTCTAAAGGGTTAAGGATGACTGGCACTAAGACACTGTATCCAAAACATGCTGGTAGACTTTCCTGAGGTAGCAGCCAGCTGGAAAGCTTTGTCTGAGATGCCCTGCAGTCCCTGGAGAGGAGCTTGGTACAGACAGGCGTGATCTCACTTCAGGATGTGGCACAAACTCAAGTGTGGGGAATAGCTCCTTGGCAGCAATGGAGCAGAAAGATCCAGTTGTGAACAGAGTACAGGGGATGTCCAGTGCCAAACTTGGCCTTCAGCAAGAGTGGCCAAACTCTAAACAGACTTGTGCTCCTTTATGGGCTCTCTGGGTTTGTTTGTGTTTTGGGATTCCAGCACTGTTGCATCCCGAGTGTTTTGCGTCCGCAGGAATGTGAAAAGCATTAAAATCAAGATTGGGCTGATTGATACGGTGCTGCTTGTTTGCTAACCTGGTTACCAAAGGCATCCTGCATTGTAGGGTTGGAAATGAAAGTATCCTGATGTCTGGGGCTGCTCTGAAATGTGCACAGTGTAGGCAAAGGTTCACAGTGCCCCTCAGCATTGCTGATGTGTTGGCCTTTGAGCTGTTTGGGGATACTCGCTCTGGTTATGATAATATTAATAATTATGAAAAATAAGATATTTGAAAGAAATCCCACCTAATTACCAAAACCCTCCAATTCAGCTGCACTTTTACTGTTTTGCAGCCCTCTGATGCCCTAAGAACGTTCTGTTAGCTAATGCTAGTGGTTCCTTTTACTGTTACAAAGCTGGATCATGAAGAGAAATATGTGCCATGTCCAGCTTTTCCTGTTCTGGGAGTAATTTTTTCCATGACGTCTAACCTTTTTTTTTTTCTTTTGCTGAACTGTCAGCAAAGCCAGACCACTTTGGCTTGGCACTTTGCCCATATCCACCTACATATTTTTCTTAACAGCAAACAAACTAATTAAATGGCTTTATCTTATGAGGCATTCCTTTCTCTCAGCTAGTTACTGATTAAAAAAATAAATAAAACTTCTCACTATTTTGAGAAAACAAGAGATGAGTCAGTGTGTTCACAGCCTGGTTTATTATTAAATAAGAAGTCAGGATCAAAAAAAAAAAAAAAGGGACCAGGCTGGAAAAAAATGTTAGTGCTGTCATATTGTGTTTGTGGCCAGTGAAAAGAGCATGTTCTCATTCCAGTGAGCTTTTCCAATATACATTAAAATTCATGAGTATTACATTTGCACATGAAGGTGGACAGGGGCACATAAAGGAGGCAGAGTCCTTCTCATGTGAAAGATTATTGCAATGAAATATAAATTTTATAAGCCATAGTTCATATTGCTTTGTGTTCAATAGTTTTTCCAATAATGCCAACCTGAAGCAGAAAGGCAATTATTCAGAGTCCACAGAGGTTCTACAAATCTAATAGATAACAATGACCTTAAAAAGAAGACAGAGCTTCAGTTAGCAACTTAAAAAAAAATTGTACATTTATAAGGGGCATTAATTGAAAATGGAAAAATTCAGAGAACTCATCTAAGCCGTTACCTGTTGGAGGATGGGGTGGGGGGGGATAGCACTATCTGTAGTATGTAGAAGTTATAGCTCCCAAGCAACTCCTCTAATGATTTGTGTGTGTTCCCTGGATAAGATACATCTTGTCTAGTGGGTGTCAGGACATGTCTGGGCAGCAGAACAGCAAGGGGTAAAAAGGGAGCAGGAACAAGGGACAAAAAACTTGGATGGGTGGCACCATGGGAACAGGGGGGCTTGTGCCTACGTGACTTCACGTGCTGGTACTGAGGAGCAAAGGTGATGCTGGTGAGGGCAGGTGGCTCTGGTGTTAACTGAAGCTGAACCCCATGGACCTTCTGGGCCTGAGCAAAAAAGAACCACTGTCTGAGCACTGACTGCAGCACCTGATCAACCCAAGGCACCAACCAGGCAGTGAGTGCTGAATATTTTGGTAATCTCCTACCAGGGCAGCACTGGCTGTAATGCTCTAAGCTAAAGAGAAAACAATAAAGAGGTCTTCAGTTGTCTCCTTCCCTGATATTAAGCCCAATTCTAGGCTTGCCTGTGTTTGTCTGGAGAACAATTTGTGCCCCAAGACAAACCAGGAGACGCTTGCTGCTATTACCAGCAGCCCTCATTCTACCTTGGGAGGTGTTGCAAGATGTGTAAATCAGCTTAGCCCTTCATCCCTTGGTTTTCTTAATCAGGACTTCAGCTCCAGCCTTTGAAGGAGGCTTTGCTCACAACAGGCCTATTAAGTTATTTGCTCCTGCTATTGTATATCCACGAGATGCACACATGCCCCACAGTTACACAGAAGCCATCCAGACTGACACAAGTATTTATGTAAATCTGCAGGATTTATCCCTTGGCGCAGACTTTGGGCTAAAGTGCCAACTCTCTATTTAAAAATGACTGTGCCATGGAGTAGCATCCCCAGCAAACTCTCCCTGCTCCAGAAAAAAAGCAGGAGCTATTGGGTTCCAGTGGCACCATCTCTAATCCTACCCTCCAAGCGCTGAATGATTCAGACGCAGACTGGGATCTCTCATGTATTGTTTTGATCTCTAATCCTGCCCTGTCCTCCTGCTTTGATATGCAATAGAGGGCTGCTGGCAGCTGTGGTGAGAGGCTGCTGGTTGCCAAAGGGTGATCAGGAGACACCAGATGCTGGAGCTGCTGAGGTTTGGTGGCACTGGGCAGGGTAGTCAGTGTGGAGTTCTGCTGCTGGAGCTGGGAAGGCCCCATGGGTGGAGCTGATGGTGAGTTTGGCCAGACAGGGTTGGATGTGATGGTGAGAAGGGCTAAATAACCCCAACAGCAACACCAGCTCCCATCCTGCCTTCCCACTGGGCCAATTACAGCAGGAAAACAGGCTCTTCCAAACCAAGCATTAAGTGTGTACCCATGGACACAAATGTAGGAGTCCCTGCTTCATCCCAAAATAGCCCACAAGTCATTTGCACACTTTAATGCCAGCCCTCCTCCTGCTTGTGAACTTTTCTAATCACTTGGGCTCCACAAACCCTGCTGTTCCTAATCCTGTCCCTCATCTTAGTAGAGGATCTCAGGGAGCTCATCCTCATGAAAAACAATTAATCCCTTGAGGGCGCTGTGCAGGTTCTCATCCCGGGCCCTCAGATTTACCTCATGGTAAAGCAGGAAACTCCTCAGCTCCTGTAGAATGAAAGCTCTGGCCCTGCCCAAAGCTTTCCAGGGTGTTTCCACTGCCTTTGGGCTTTGATTAGCACTGGTGCCATGTGGGTGGAGGTTTGAGGCTCCTCTGTCTGAGGGACCACATGGGAAGGTAAGGGTCTGAAGAGCTGCATGGGTCAATACATTCATAGAATCATGGAATGTTAAGGGTTGGAAGGGACCTTAAAGCTCATCTAGTCCCAGCCCCCTCTGCTACAAGCAGGGACACCACCCACTAGACCAGTCTGCTCAAGGACTTATCCAACCTGGCCTTGAACACTGCCAGGGCTGGGACATTCATAACATCCCTGGGCAACCTGTCCCAATATCTCACCACCCTCACAGTAAAGAATTTCTCCCGCATATTTAGCCTAAATTTCCCCTCTTTCCATTTGTACCCAGTCCCCTTTGTGCTATCATTACAGATTCTGATGAAGAGTCCCTCTCCTGCTTCCCTGTAGGCTCCTTCACACACTGGAATGTGCTGTGAAGTCTCCACACAACCTTCTCTTCTCCAGCCTGAACAGCCCCAACTTCCTCAGCCTGTCTTTGCAGGGGAGATGCTCCAGTCCCCTTATCAACTTCGTGTCCCTCCTCTGGATTTCATGTGCCTGCAAGGCTGAACAAGCAAGAGTGAGGGTGGCATCCTGAGGGAAAACATCGCTCTTTGATTTGTTCAGGCAGGAAGAGTGATGGTTAGGGGTTGGTTTAGCATGGGCTGAAGATCTCTTGGGCTTTGTGTCCTATTCTGCTGTGTCTGTGTCTGTAAGCAAGGATAGTACCCTATTATTACAGCTCAACAAAGCTCACAAAGAGCTGGTAATTTCTCTTTGGTCCCTGCAGTCCTTTAAAATCGAAGAGTTAGCATTTCCAGGGGCAAAAGGGTTCAGCTCAACATCACTGGACCAGAGTGCTGAGAGCAAAAGCTGGAGAGTTTGATATAACATAAGCATCTGCAGGGCCTGTCTGGCTGAGATAAGGGTTGCATCATGTGGAGGCAAATTGGCTTTGATTTGCTCAGAAGTGGGATGAGATTTTTCCGCAAGGCTAAAATGAGCCAGCGCCTCCTGGAGTGATCCAGTGTTGACTGTTCTGGGCCAGGTTCAACTCATTGAACAGGTATTATGGTTTGCACCTCGAGTAGGGGAAACTACAGCACGAAAGCAGATAGGATTATGGAGTAGGCTTAAGACAAGGGGCAAAGTGGGTGTTAGGTCTCAGAAAAGCAGAAGCTGCCCTCATTGTGAAGAGAAGTGAGTGGCAAGCTTGGCTGATAAGTGATTGTGAGGCTGATGCCAGGAGTGCTGAATGGATCTTTCTTCAGGACAAATGGAAATGGTTGATGGTTACTGGGAAGGCTGGCAACTACTTGTGCCTATGGCGACCATGGGCCTGCATTCAAATTCTAGGCAACGTTCCTCAGGTTATTTCTTGTGATCCTGTGGTTCTTAACCTTGACTCTGGCCTTAGCAGAGTAGCCCAAAGTACATGCTGATAATCCCTGCTGTCACTCTGCCTCGTCCTTCATCTTTAGGCTGTGTTTGATCCATCTCTGAATTTCCTCAGACCTACCTGTACCGGTGTGGTGGGTTGACCATGGCTGGATACAAGATGCCCACCAAAGCTGCTCTATCACTCCTCTCCTCAGCTGGACAGGGGGAAAAAATATAACAAAAGGTTCATTGGTGGAGATAAGGACAGGGAGAGATCACTCATCGATTCCTGTCATGGGCAGAACAGACTCGATTTGGAAAAATTGGCTTAAAATGGATTAATTGATTGTTGATCAAATCAGAGTAGTATAGTGAGTAAATAAACCCAAATCTTAAAAATATCTCTCTCCCACCCCCCATCCCTTCTTCCTGGGCTCAACTTTACTCCTGATTTTCTCTGTCTCCTCCCCCACAGCAGCTCAGGGAGACAGGGAATGGGGGTTGTGGTCAATTCATGGCACAACATCTCTGCTGCTCCTTTGTCTTCAGGGGGAAGAGTCCTCAAACTCTTTCCCTACTCCAACATGGGAAACAGTTCATGAATTTCTCTGATGTGAGTCCTTTTCATGGGCTGCAGTTCCTCACAAACAGCTCCAGAATGGGTCCCTTCCACAGGGTCACAAGTCCTGACAGCAAACCTGCTCCAGTGTGGGCTCCTCTCTCTGTGGGCCCACAGGTCCCTGCCAGAAGCCTGCTCCAGCATGGGCTTCCTGTAGGGTCACAGCCTCTCTTTGGCATCCACCTGCCCAAACTATTAAACAATGAGCTCTGCCAGCAATCTCTCACGAGAAGCACTTGCCCCAGGAGGATCCATCAGAGGAGATTCCTGGCTCTGCTGTTCTCACGCTGCTTTTCCTCCCTCAAGACACACTGATGAACCCAGTGCTCCAGGTCCTAGACCAAAACCCTCTCATAGCTCCAGTGATACCCTGAGGCACATCTTAGGAGATTCTCATTGCTTGCCTTTTCTGGGGCTGTTTTAACAACAAAGCATAGGCAGTCTGGGTGGGATTTGGCTCTTCTGCCTTTGGCCAGCCCAGTTCCCCTGGGCTCACCTGGGCCGTCTGCTCTCCCTCTTTGGTCAGTGCAGGGCACTCAGCTCACCCAGAGGCTGTGACTGAGAAAGGTGGGGGTGAATAAATGCACTGGGTTTTCCTCATTTTCTCTCCACTGGCAGCTGGGGGAGCTTTGACACACTTGCAACACCTGAAGTTGAGTGTGCTGCATTCTACCTGGCTATGAACACTTATATTTAATGAATAACTTAAACAACTGTGTGTGAGTGTTGCTGACTAGCCCTATTCCCCTGTTTTATTAGTCTCTGACTTGGTCATGTATATCTGGCAGTTTCAAACGTGCTCTTTTGAGTCTTTGTTGATGCTCTCAATAATTAATTGTCAAACAAGTTCCCTGCTGTGGTCTGAGTACAGCTCCCTGGTCTGGGATGTGCCAGAGGGGAGCCCATGTTGCAGGGTCTGCCTGGTCCTGCTGTGGGAGGGTTATGGGTGACTCCTCAGTGATGCTTAGACATCCATGCCATGGATTTCAGCTCCGAGGAGCTGGAATGCTGTGCTCAGGCAGTCAGCTGAGCCCTTCCTTGGGATCTCTCTGTCACTTCTGAAACGCCCCCCGAGACCACACGTTCGTGTTCATCCAGCTGGTGCTGAACAGGACAGGATGGTAAGAGGAGGTCACAGAGAGATGTGGCAGTCAGAGGAAAACAAACCAAACCCACGAACTCCTTTTTGTTAGGAGCTGTCAGAAAACCACCTGCTGGAGAGCTGATTTCGGCTGTTACCTGACACCGGGTGATATCATGGTGCTGTCTTGGGTGGGGTCTGCAGAGAACAGCTTTGGTGCAAGAACATTAAAGCTGTAATGGCTGGCTCGAACAATGAGAGTGCAGGGAAATGAAAGAGGAGGATAAGAAAATAATTGTCATAATTAGGCAGGAGGAGAAAACTGAATAGATTGTGTTGGGGGGAGCACAGGCAGCAAAGTGCTGCTGGGTTACCTGCTGCAGGTGTTGAACTGTAATGGCAAAGACTCAAAAAGAAAAATTAAACGTTGTGTAATTAATGCCCTATGAATAATGCAAATAGGTACCCTCACAGGTAGTTGTATAACTGATTTCTTTACAGAGATGCTGCGTAATTCCACAACGTGCTTTTCATTTCCAGCTCTCTTACTGATGTTCTTCCTCTTCCTCCACATTTCTGTTTCAGGAGTTGGCTTTCTTTTCACTGACTCCCTAAATTTGCTGTGTCTCACCCCATTTTGCTGTTGGTAGAGAGAGATCCTTAATAACTTGGCCTGGGGACCTCCATCATAGGTGAAGGAGAGAGAGGAAAAAACCTGTAGTGACTGGGCTGGGTAACAGGTAAGCTGAGTTACAGAGGTGTCGGCAACTGTGCTGCCACAAAACAGACACTTGCTGCCTCTAGGCTGGGGATCATGGTGCAGCCCTGCAGGATAAAGAGGGGAGAGAAAAAAACACATGACCTGTCCCTTGTGTTCATTTCCCTCTCTCCCTGCCCCCCCTGCTTTGTGAGTCACTCAGGACTCACCTTTCAGCTCTGGATGCATTGGTTCACCACAACTCGAAGGGCAGAACCCAGAAGAGAAGCAGGAGGTGAGGACAGGCTTCCGGTGGCCGCTGGCACACCTAAGGAAGAGAAGGGCAGGATGGGCCTTTGGCTTATGTGATGACTGTGGGCACATCTACTGTGCCCAGGAGGTACATCCAGGACAGCACCCCTGGCAGCTGCTGCTTTCAGGGACACCAAATGCAGCCACTTAGGAGCTGCCTGTGAGGTCTGGTGGGTGAACTTTGCAGCCAAGAATGAGTCAAAGAAAGATAGGACAGATACGTTTGCAGCTTAATGACCTTTTCCAGGCAAAGGATCAGCACTTAACATAACCTAGACACAAAGTAGGCACTAGCTGAGAGGAGCCATTCCTTGAGGAGCCTCACAGCTTCTCATCTGCATGTATGTTAGGAAACAATCTCAGCCAGATGTGAACATTTCTGGTGAGCAACAAGGACAGCTTCCTGTCCTGGGTTCATTTAATGGCTTGATTGAAGGATGGGATGTCATACAGCACTAAATTTAATCCGTGGTTAAAGGATTATTTCTTGGCTCCTCAACAATAACATATTCGGTGGATAACTGGTGATCTTATTTATATCACAGCATAATATTTATATCCTCATTACGTATTAATCATGTCACACCTGGGATCTGCAGCCAAGCTCTGCTGGCAACAGGCGTGTTTGTACTGACATCTCAACTTCACTGCTTGTCGGCCAAATGCCTTTTGGGCAACACAGGAGGATTGGATCAGTTGTTCAGGAAAGGCATCAAGGAGTTAAAAGCACTGAGACGGGGAGCCAAACGCAAAAACTGGCTCTGGGATTCTGGCAGGTTTCTCCAGCAGCAGCAGTGACTTTTCTCTTCAGGCTCACCCACATCCCATCCTCTTGTGGGGAGCAGCTGAGCTTTCCCCCCCACCTCCAAGCACCAGGATCTCTTAAGAGCTGGCCTGTGCCTCTCCAGAAATTAAACTTTCTGGGGAGCTGAGGTGCTGGGGCTCACCTTCCCTGCAGGCAACCCAGAGCCTTGCCCAGGAGCTCATCTTCTCCCCGGCTGGGTCTGCTCCCATCCCTCACTGCTGGCACAGGAGCTTCGATATTTGATCGAGGGAGATAATTGAACCCTCTCAAGACCTTTGAGGAAGCCATAATCCTCTGGCACGTCAGGGTGGCTGCGTGGCTGGTGAGGAGTGGCCAGGGCTTGGCATGGAGCCCCTGGCACCCACCAGGCATCAGGAAGGGCCAAGGGGACATTTTAATTGAGATATATGAACCTGACATTGCGGGAGGCCGTGAGATCCGCTTGGCTGGAAGTTTTTGCCCCTTGCATCTTGGTATCCCGTGAATTTTGTTCATCTGGAACACATTTAGGGCCTGGAGCAAACCTGGGAGAACAGCAGAAGGGCAGGAAGAGGCTGGATAAAAAGCAGTTTAGCACTGGAACTGACCACCTACTCTGTGTTTGTATGGGTATGTCTGCAATGGATGTAAAAAAATACTTGGTAAATACCTTCTCTGAAGGCCAAAGACTGCCCTTTAGTGGCACAACAGTTACAAAAAGAGTGTTGAAGAAGGCAGCTGGAGGACAAGGGGAGGAATTATGGACTGGTGTAGGTTGGAAGGGACAATAATGATCATCTCATTCCAACCCCCTGCCGTGGTCAGGTTCCACTAGACCAGGTTGCTCAGAGCTCCATCCAACCTGTCATAAACAAACCACTGTAAACCACTGCAAAGATCTAAGGTCAAAAATAAGTAAGTTACTTGCAGCTCCTTGAGTTTTTGGTGATGCAGGAGCAGCAGCCTCAAGTACCATTCTGGACCCAAGTCCTTGCAGTTGGGTTTGGATTTCGGTTGTTAGGACGGGATGGGGTTGCAGCTGTTGTCAACAAGGAGCATGGTAGAGGAATCAGTAAGAGTTTGTATCTCGTGTCTCATGTGACTGCTAGAGAGAAGATAAAGATGACTTACTCTGTCACAGCAGGAGGTGGAAGCAGAATCCAAAGGCAGCATGTCTTTAGACTGATCAAATAAATGCTTTCAAGGGTTTTTCTCTGTGTGTGCACATATCTCTCTATATACATGCACATATATATTTATGTGTGTGAGTATGTATAAAAATATGTATATGTCAATATTTTTTAAAATGGTAACTCTTAAGAACAGTATTGGATTCTGGAAACATTGAAATATTTATTATAGGTAATGTGAACACTGTGATATGTGACTGGGATGTGGAAGGCGTTTTCCCTATAAGCATTGTATTTCCTAACTGTTTTGATTCCTCCTTTGGCTTTTAAAATGGGAAACTCTGAGGCAAAACACTGAATTTGGGGAATGCTGGTCTGATCCAGATTGTGTTACTGGACTGGGAACAACCACGCCATACCATGCCATGCCATGCCATGCCCTTGTTGGGAAGAACAATTGTTCATGGCCAAGCAATGGATGTTTCTTCCTCTTCCTTTTGCAGATGGTATTTGATTCCTTTCTGACAGCATCAGTGTCCCACGGGAATGAATTACCAGGTTGTGGCAGTGCTGTGGTGTGTCTAACTAGAACCTTTGGCAGCCTCAAGGGACACACCCTGAGGCAGCTTTTAGCCATCCATGTGCTTTGATAGACCACAGGGAGCTGGGAATAGAGTAGTTTAAGGGGAGAGCTGCAAACTGCTGTGGGACTGAGAGGGTAGTGGGATCAGGTCGAGGAGTGGTGCACTCCTGCCATCTCCCCTGCTGTTTTTTTAATCTGTTTCTGAAAGCAAAGAGTGACAGACCTGTCTGTGGGTGGCTTGGGCTGGGGGGAGTTTGGCGGATGTAGTGATCTGAGGGCCTTGAAAAGTGGCCAATTTTCACCATAAAAACAAGAAATGAACGTTGCACATGTGACTGCGTGTGCACAGGAGCGTGCCCAGGTGTGTGGGCAGGGAATGGACACGTGTGTGTGGCTGTAAACCCGTGTGTGCAGGTTGGCAGGAGCGTGTGCCTGTGCAGGCAGGAGCACATGCACGGGCACCTGGCATGGCCCTGTGATGGCAGTGAGGAAAGAGCCACATTAAAAAGCTGGGATAGCCTGAGATCCCGTCCCTGTTGTCTCCAGTCTCCTACCTCTCCCAGCCTCACCCTGTCCCACGTCCCTGGTAATTGCTCACAAACAGCAGAGGGGACACAGCACAGCCAGGGCTGGTCAGTGGGCTGTATCCTCCTCTGGGAAGCCCCACTGCCTTGTTGTGATGCTCGTGCCAACCTGTGGCACTGGGAGAGCCCTGCCCACGAGCTCAGAGCACGGACAAACTAATGGCATGCACAGGGGGGCCTTGTGGCACACCTCACGGCACAGTTCTGGGGATTTTACATGGAAATAACTTGACTTTAAGCCTTTTTCCAGATGCTTTCGAGAGAGGCAGCAGGGTGCTGAGATGTGGGGCAGGAGGGAGCAGAGGAGGTGGCAGCTGAAAGAGCGGTTCCAGATGCCTGCAGACAACAGGCACAGCACTGGCCAAGTCCCTTGGGTTGGCATCCCTCTGGTTTTAATGGGAGTCAGATGCATAAAACCCCTTGGAAACAGGTTGCTCTTGTTAAGGGAATGACAGCCTCACATGCAGCACCTTTTCTTGGCCTACTCCAGGCTAGAGAGACTGTGAGGGGGTTGGCAAAGTCCCACTGCCCCCGAATAATATGGAAAGAACAGTTCCTTTCCAGGGGTGAGCTGCTGCCAGGGAGCTGCACCCTCTGCCTGACCCCGAACCAGCCCTGCTTTACCACTGCCTTTCAGCTGCCACCATGCATCCCAGTGAGGGGAAACAGGGAACCCCCTCCAGGCACAAGCCTCTGCCAGCAGGGAGAAGCCATTATGTTCCTCCGCGTTTGTCGACCTTTTAGTTTATTTTTTCTTTTAACTCCTCCAGGAAGGAGCAAACTAATTGAGAGGTGAGGGAAGCTCGGAGGGAGGAAGGGGAGGATCAGCCTGCCCAGTGGCTGGTTCTGAGCCACGAAGACTCCCCAGCCATTTTGCTTTTCTGGGTGCGCTGCCAGCACAGATAATTACCGCTACCTTCACCGCCGGGCTGCACCCTGGCTCGGGCAGCTGTTTGGGTTGCTAATGAGGAGAAACAAATGGATGAAGTCCAGTGGCATCTGCAACGCCACCTCCCTGCCAAAAAAGCTGGCTGGCAAACCTCAGCCAGCCCTGTCTGGGCAGGATTCTCCCGTGATGGAAAGGCAGCGGCGGTGGAGCCGGAGCCACCTGTGGCGCGGTGCGTGCCGGCACACGCCGAGCGAGTGCCACCCAGGGCAAAGGGCTGCTGCAGAGCTGCCTGCTCCTGGCAGGCCTTTGGGAAGGAAAGGGAGAAGGTGCTGCACTGAAAGCATGTCTGGGGCTGTGTCCTTGGCAGTGTTGTGGCCCTGGAAAGGGATGTCCAGAGCAGTTCTGCACCTCTTTCCTTCCTCCAAGCTGGGAAGTGAGCCCCTCGGTTGCCAACTCTGCAAAGGTTTTTGTTTGGGAACATCCCAGAGCTGGGACCCTTTCAGCAGAGAAAACACTGCCCTGATGAAAGGGAGAGTGGTGCACGCTGTGGGTTGTAGCTGTGACCAAAGAGCTTGTCTGCATCTGCACTGCTTGGCCTGGTTTGCTGCACTAAAACAAACTTCTTCCCTGGGAATTGGTGCACTGACAGATGTGTCAGAAGCCCAAAGGGTGAAAGGAGAGCAGGGATGGTCCTGAGAGTGGTTTGATTTGGTGAGCAATGGAGCAGTACTGCCCTTCCTTAATAAACCACCATCCAAATCTGGATTTAGATCAAGGGGAGATGGAAAGCCCTGGCTGCTCATCAGTGGTCAGTGGTCCTTTGTTGCTCTGCCGCTGGCACCTTCTTCAAATTGGGATGAATTAGTCTGCTGATTGGATTTAATTTTTTTTTTTTCCTTAAAGAAAGGTTGCAGATTTTTGTGAGCTGCAAAGACTGGCAGAGGGACTCAGCTTAGGCTGAACCAGCCTTTATATTCACCACAGACAAACATCTAGACTTTGATTTTGGAAATGCCTAAATCCCAGTGCACGTGTGCTTTTGGATATAGAATCTGTGATAGAAGTTCCCAATGTCATTGTGGCCTTCTTAACCTCCCACAGTGCCCCTAGCTAAGCATCTTTGCAAAGAGCAAGGTGGTGCTGGGGCAAAGCCAGGCTCACTGGGGGTTTTAAAACACATGGCAGACATCAGTAAGGCAGCACAGGACCTGGCATGTTTTGCCTGTTAATGGACTAGGAAAAGCAATTCTATTTAAATAGATAAAAGGGAAGAGTATTGGACCCAGTCCCTGTTGAGGCAGGGTCAGGGCATGAACTCATGTGAAAACTGGCTCTGCCAGGGTTTATTTCCTCTGATCTGATCAGGTAATGGAGAATGGGGTGGGGGGGACCCATCAGGCAAATTTTTGTCCTTGTGCATGTTCTGAGTTGGCCCATGGCCCTTATTGCTTTCATGGTCAAGGATTAGTCTGTGCCTCTGGGGCAGAGCAAATGGGCTCCTGCCTACTCTTCCAGGGGAGAGGGCAGAGCATCTTTCCCCTTGTCATTGCCACAGCTGTAGTATGTGTCTTACGCTTCTGCATGTTTCTACTTGAGTCTCGTAGACAAGGTGTTTCTGCATGGATCACAAGCTGCTCTTTATTAGCTTTTAAATGGTCTTTGCTCTACATCACTTCAGAGCAAAGCCTGAAAGCCTCTCCCACAGCAATTCAAAACCACCAGGTAAATAACCTGGTGACAGCACTGATTTTAAACCCCTTTTTTTTCCTCAAGTGCCAGCTGAGTGGTTCCGTATAAGCTCAGGACTTCCCCAGTGCAGCAGCGAGTGCTTCCCAGCCCAGCCGGGTGTCGTGCCAACCTCCCCAGGGCACACAGCCTCCCCACCCCTCTCTCCATCACCACTCTGTGCCAGCAGAGTGATGTTCAGCCGCCGAGCAGCCGCGGCAGCCCAACGTGTTGGGATCTGCCTGCGCCGCCTCCCCTGTGAAAGAGCTTCCTGTGCTCTTACCCTGCCCTGCTTAATCAGCGCTGGCTTTGGGGTGTGAATCGCTCCCTTGCTCAGTGGTGCTGGACCTGGCAGTGCTGGGTTCATAGCTGGGCTTGATGATCCTGAAGGTCTTTTCCAAGCTAAATGTTTCAGTGGTTCTATAGGAGCGTTCGGCGTTTTGGCACAGCCCTGGATTAAAGTGCATCCCAGGAGCAGGGGAAGGGGGAGGCAGTGCATGATCCGTCCCTCCACAGTACCAAACTGGTGTTGCAAAAGTGGTCAAAGGCTTCTTGCAGAGACCTGGCTGCACGTGTGGGCAGTTTTGGCCCAAGAATAGGACACGCTAAGTGCGGCTGACATCTTCCCTCAAAGCCCTGGCCCCAGGAGTTGTGTGTTAAAGAAGCCCACTGCTCTGTCTCCCTTGCTTGTGTGGGTCTCCTTCAAAGAAACACATCAAAATAAGCACTGCTTGATGAAAGTTAATGAAGGGGTAAGGCTGGATGCCCTCTCCCTAATGCACAGGAACAACAGGATCTGATTAGCAGCTTGAGCCCAGGTGCCACCAGGGAGGTAACACAGGTTCGCACCCCATGAGGACTGTGGCACCCAAAGGCTTTTCCTGGGATTTTTGGGGACATCCATGAGCCGGTCTGCACCTTACACCCCCCAGCTGGGGTTAAAGGAGCATGGAGGAGAGGAGATATCCACCACTCCCAACCTCTCCGCTAAGGGAGACCTTGCAGAGCAGCTCCCACATGCCTTGTTTTCCTTGCAACCCTGTTGAGCAGAGCCAAGGTGGTGCAAGAGATGAGGCAGGAACGAGAGGGCTGAGGTTTGCCTCCGGGCCTCTTTGCAATCACCCAGCAATTCCCTCCCCTTGGCCCAGCAGCGTGTTTGAACCGCAGGCTTGTTGAGTCCTCCCGAGGCCTGTAGGAACACGGCGCTGGGCGCCCCGTGCTAAGCACCAGGTAAATAAAGCTGCCTGGCGCTGGGAACAAACTGCTGCAAAGACAGGTAATGCATCAGGGGCTGTGCTATCCCCCGGAGGCAGAGGCTGGGATGGAGGAGTGAGGAATGGGGATGGTGTGAGGCACCTTCCTCGTTGCTGGGGCTCCCGCACGAGGAGCCGGCACCAGCGGGCGCTGGCAGGAACCCAGACTGCGCTGCCACAGGCGTGTGGGCAGAGACCAGGCTGAAAAATCATGTCTAGAGACAAAAAGGTGAAGCTTATGGTCACTAGAGCCATTTCACTGTCTCTTATTTTCTGACATTTGTTGCTCCTTGGGCTAAAAGAGCCTCCCGGGGCTGTGGTCAGAAGCCCTAAGGAGGCAGATTGGCACAGTGTACACAGAAGCCCTGCAAGCAGCCTCTGCCTGATTTTGGGGGTGAGCAAGAGGTGCTGATGTTCATCTTCCAGCCCTGTCTGATGCAAGGGAGCAGTTAGGCAGCACAGGGGACCTGGAGCAAGGCTCAGCTCCGTGGAGCCCTCCTTGCAGTCACATCACCTCCCATATCCACCTCCCAAGCCTGCAGGGTGTTCTGAAGAACACACCTAAGATTTGAAAGAGACAAAGCAATGCCTGCAAGCTTCAGGTCAACAGCCCAGTTAGGACTTGAACAAAGTTAAAGGATGCACAATCAACCAGAAAAGTCACCCATAGGAGACCTTTACAAAACAGCAATTCCTAATTGCTGCATTAGTGCTAATTTAGCACCCCCATTCACCCCTCCTGCCCCCAAGGAAGGCTGGTTTGCAGGGACAAATTCCCACTCCAACAATGGCAAAGTTGCAATCCCTTGGTTGTTTTTTTTGTCCAGTGCCAGCTGTGTTGTCTTCTATGTAATGCATAGCTGGTGCCTGTTATTGTGAAAGACAGCATGGAAACAAAGACTCATGAGTGTGGCCTCATGTTTAATTAGAAGTGCTATTATTATTAGGCACTGAAGGAATGTACTAGCAAAGCAATGCTTGAGCTCTTTTAAAAGCATTTTATAAGTGTACTTTCCCCTTGCCTTGCTGGTGTGAACCACCTTTATTACGAGGTGCAAGTCTGATGTTCCCTGGTCTTACAGCTCTTTTGCAGTTCAGGCAGATACTGGAATTAAAGTATCTCAAATCTCACTGTTCAGGGTACTCTGGAACAGAAGGGAATGGTGTGTGCTGGGCCAGGCCAAGGGTTTAAGCACAGTGCTGAGAGACCAAGTGGTCTGTGGTTGCATTTGCTATAATGAGAGACTGATTAAGCACAGCTTAATGAAACATGACCACCTTATTGGTCTCAAAAGAAGCTGAAGGAAGTAGTAGGAAAACTACAGTTTTGTTTGTTTAATGAGAAGCTCCACTGTCAGCAGCTTTAGGATCTTGCTGGGACTGCCACGCTCTGCTAACAGGGGTATTGCTTTTTAACCTCCATGTATTAGCACAGTGTGGCTTTACCATCTACTTGCAGTTGGTGAATTGTCTTAAAACTCAAGATGGAGCTCTGAGCCACCTGGGCTAGTGGAGGGTGTCCCTGCCCATGGCAAGGGGGTTGGAACTGGATGATCTTTAAAGGTCCCTTCCAACCCGGGCCATGCTATGATTCCATGATTGTTAAACACATGACACTTGTGTGCTGTTGCTGCTGGTCAATGCGTTTGCAGTTGCTTTAACAACTCCAAAATGCAGATGGATATAGAACACAATCTTTTATTAATAACAGATCACATTTGTACTTTGAAAAGAGTGAAATTAAAAGGTGTATTAAAACATACCCACTCTAAGCAATCTATTTTCTTCAGTAGAAAAAAAGCATACAACAGGTAGAAATCCTATATACACAGTATATCAGTCTGGTCATCAGCCCCTCCAAACATTGCTTTGTAAATTGGTACAACAGTGTTGGAATATACCATCCAGTTCCAGTCCAGTATGAATTTTACCTTTTGACTTGTTTATTTAAGACAAACCACTAGAATACACACAAGTTGGTACTGTATATGAAGACACCAGTGTTAAGCTTTTACTTCTGCTTTTTACTTTTGGAATCCTGAATTAAGTCTCCCTCATAAATTTTGAGCACATGGAAATCTGTAATCAATGTTTCCATTAAAAAAACTACCAGAAATATGACTAACTGTATCTTAAATAGCCCTTTCCTCATCTCTTGAGTTAACTTCAAGCAGATTGGTGTTTTGTTTATTCTACACTGGAGGCGTTCAGCCCAAAATACAGATCACTGCAGTAAACCAGAAATCTTTGCCATCTTTTGGGGGTTTTTTTCTTCTTTTTGTTTTGAGAAAAATAAAAAAGCATAATGTTAGTTCTTAAATTAGTTTGGCACATTAAAAAAAAAAAAAAAAAAAAGCAGGGGGATCCTACAAATCACATCCTTCTCTCACAGCATTCTCAGGAGGGGAATGTCCAGATCCAGCCAGGGCAGGGCATGTGCAGAATGAACGACACAGACCATGGCATGGCAGGCTCCAGCTCCGTGCCTTACATCTCCCCTTAGTCCATGTGCAGTCTCATCACACATGCAAACTTCTGCTGGCTGCACCTCAGTCCATCACTGACACCGCTGGTGGGGTCACTGCACAGCTGCAGGAGGCCCTGAGGAGCTGAGCTCCAGCAGCCTCCTCACACCAGGTACACAGGCAGCACGTCTGGCACCTTTGGCTTAAGTGTCACTCAGCAACACAGTAAGTGAGCTACTGCTGCTCTGCTGAGCGAGGGGCAGCGGGGTGTGACACTTGGGCCTTGGCATGTCAGTGTGAGCCCCGTGCTTCAGGAGAACCTCCACTGTTTTCGTGTGCCCTCCTCGCGCAGCCAGGTGAAGAGCTGTGAACCCTTCGCTGTCAGGCACGTTGATATTCTCTGCACTCACAAGTTCTTCCACTACCTCAGAGTGCCCGTTTTCTGCAGCAAGATGTAAGGCTGTCCTGTTTAGCGGGCCCCTGGCCAGAACACTGGCCCTTTCATCCATCAGCAGCTTTGTGGTGGCCAAGTGGCCGCTGCGCGAGGCCAAGTGCAGAGCCGTGTGCCCCTCTGCCGTGGCTGCCTCGATGTCTGCGCCGTGCTTCAGGAGCAGCCGGGAGGTGCTGGTGTGGCCAGTTTCAGCAGCTATGTGCAGGGCAGTCTGCAGGAGGGCGTTCTGGACGTTCACATCCGACTCCAGGTCTATGAGGAGCCGGGCGACGCGGTAGTGCCCTCGCTGGGCGGCCAAGTGCAGCGAGGTCCGTCCGTCCACGGTCTGCACGTTCACGTCCGCTCCCCGCTGCTTGGCCAGGAGCTTCACGATGGGGAGGTGGCCCTGCCAGGCAGCGTAGTGCAGTGGCACCCAGTCGTCCTTCCCCTTGATGTTCACGTTGACGCCTCTCCTCAGCAGGATGCGCACGATGTTCTCCTGGCCGTACTGACAGGCTATGTGGATGGGGGCTCTGCCTTCAAAATCGACCTCGTTTAGGGAGGCATTCTTATCAAGCAGCATTTTGGTGCTGAAATCATCCCCGTTCTGGGCAGCAAAGTGAAGGGCAGTCCACTGGTCCTCGTCTTTGGCATTAACGTTGATTTTCCTAGCCATGATCAGCTCCACGATGCTTTTCACTTTCTTCTCAATGGCTATGTGAAGAGGGGTGGATCCTTTCTTGTTGGTGAGGTTTGGGTTAGCGTTGTACAGGAGGAGCCACTTGACACATTCTTCTTGACCAGCTTCAACAGCCAAGTGCAAAAGGCTGGAGTTCCCATCTAAAACAATGTCAACATCTTGGGGCTGGAGGATCTTCATCAGCTTGCTGGTATCTCCAGACAGAATTGCCTCCGTTAGCTTCCTCTTCTGTATGTCTGTAGTACCAATATCTAAATGGATATAAGGAAGAAAAGTTTTACAATGAGGGTGGTGAAACACTGGAACAGCAGCTTGCCCGGAGAGGTGGTAGACGCCCCATCCATGGAAACACTCCACTTGATCTAGCTAAAGATGCCTCTGCTCATTGCACGGGGTTTGGACTAGATGACCCTTAAAGGTCCATTCCAACCCAAACTGTCTTATAATTCTGTGGAAAAGACACCATCACATTTCTGATACCCATCAAACCTCACCTGCCCATGGCTAACAGATGTGCTGGCTTCAGCAATGAGTTGACTGCAAACCAATCCACCCTCCTGTCCCACAACTGTCCCAGAACAACTTCAGGTCAGATTTGGAACCCCACAACTCTATTTCTTGTGACATGAAGGCCAAAGGATGCTGTGGTTGATCTCCCTGTGCTGATCATTGTTTACTCAACTGGGCAATAGATGTCTCGGTTTTGCAGCACCGGACTGAAAAGTGAGGGGGTCTTTATCACATTGTTCACAGGGGCTGCTGAGAAGGTGGCTTGAGTCTTCTCAAAAAACAAAGGTGCTCAGATGTAGGCTTGGTGTAACTGAACAAGCCACAGACTCAGCTGACCTGACGGGGCACTGGATTTAATCCCACTTCAAGCGGGACACTGGACTGCATGACCTCCCTTCCAAACCAACCTCTACATGACTGATTCTACAACTGCTTTGATGGGAGTTCAGGTCACTCCTTTTCAAAGAGTAAATGAGATTTATTATTTCTCATTAGATCACATTTGGGAACCACATAATTTTTTTTTTTTTTTAATATTTATTTTTTTCTTTTAAATGACTACCTCCAGTAAACAAATTTGTAGTGCTGACAGCAAGAGAAAGCAAGGCCAACAGTAATTTCCAGAATGTTATTCTTTACATGACTACTCTCCAACCCATTGACTCCCATGCCCCAGTCCAAACAACTACAAAGAAAAACTTGACCATTACCTGAACTCTCCCTTTCAAAGGAAAGGGAAAGGGAGCCTCTGGATGAAAAAGCTGAATCTACAGATGAAACTCCTGAAAGCCGCTTGTCACTGGAGGCAAGTTTGGACTCAGAAGAGCTGCGGCTGAGATCCTCAGGGCCTTCCATAGTCTGTGAAATCCCTGAATCCAACTGGGACAATAGCTCTGAGAGACTGTAATCCTTAACTGATGGTAGAGCAGGCTCCTGTTTCTTCTGGGACAGTGCACAAATCCCCTTGAAGAGAAGCACACAAGCATTTTAGCGAGGTCAGCAAAGAAAACTGAGCATGAGGCCCTACAGAAGAAACATAAATTTGTTAATTTGCAGGTGGCCTTTAAAGACTGTTTGTACTAAATGAAACCTATGAACCAGGTCACTGAAATTTTTCAGCAGCAGGAGGGCAGCTTCCATCAGTACACACAGAGCCAGTAAAGCCATGTGGCTTTTCTGTCTACAGTGGTTTTTAAGATCAGTCACACCCACGTCATTCCAGCTTTTGTTTCCTAACTGTCTTGCTCTCCCTCAACAGACTAAGATCCACTTGCATTTGGTGCTGCACTGAGGTTTTCCTGAGCTGGTTCCATGCACCTGCTGTCACTTTGGCATTCCAGTCCTTCACCAAGAGCCCCTTCTATCAGGCAAGGCAGTGCTCAAAAGCAGCAAAGAGAAGGTTGCTTGGGACGTTACAGGTCACAGAGGAAACTGTTCCTCACAAAACCCATCATGTTTGAACGAGAAGTGAAAGAGAAAATACCTCGGGCTGCTGCTCCCGGGAATTCTTGGTGTCCAGGTCCTGAGTTATCATCTCTTTTGTTTCATCTTCTGGTTTCTCACAGAGAGCCTCTGTTTCTGAAGTGATTTCTTTGAAAAAAGTAAGAGAAGGTTTTAGGGTTTTCTTACAAGAGGCTTTCTGAGATGCCCTGCTGCCTTTCTCTAGCAACAGAACTCAACAGATTTGAGATACTGTGGGAGAAAGACTCTGATTCTGACTATTCCATCTAACACCCCATCAATGGGCACAAGTGCACAGTGAAGCAAAACATGCACAGGGCTGCCCAAACAATTCATTTTTACATTCAAACCAGACTGGTGTTACACAGGGGCTACGCTGCAGGACTGACTGTGAAATGAGAACCAATGTACTGCTGGCAGACTTCGACATGTTCCCATTCTGTGTTTGAGCAGGAGGAGAGGGAAGAGGCAAATCTCTCCCATTAATGTTAAATGGTGAAAGCACTTGCTATATCCTTCTGCACATCTGAATTCCTAACAGGTGCTCTGGACAAGTTTAAGCCTTTTGCCAGAGTTGCCTTTTATTGGCAGAAAAACGATGGTACAAATTGTTCTGTTACAAGAAAATAATCCAGTTTCTCAACACACAAGAGCAAATTCCAAGAGCCAGGGCTTTCAGTGCTTTGGTATGGTGAAAACCACACCAACTCCAGCTTGCCCTCTGCCCCAACACACACACACAATCAGAAATGAACACAATTTCTGGCTGAATGGATCGAACTGGTTCAGTACCAGGCTTATTCCTGACCTGTTTACATAACACCATCATGGTCAGACATGTCCTCAGATAATCCCTTCCTCCACAAATGAGTAAGTGGCCTGTATCATTGTCTCTGCCACACAATGTGCTCTATTTATTCTGTCACAGAGGTTCACAGCATTTACCCCAAGGATTAGCAGAGTCCTGAGCAATAACGTGACTCACAGAAGAATAAATGGGTAGCCAAGTTACGAGGAAATCTTACCTTGAAATGTTGGCCGTTCACCAGGATCATCTTGCCAACATTTTTGCATCAGTTTGATCAAGTTATTACATGACTGAGGTCTGGATTTGGAAACAGCAGGTAGCTCTGGGCGGTGGCCTTTAACTACTTTTACCATAATATGTAAAATGTTGTTTTCCTCTGTAAAGCAAAGGCAACACAAATTAAGATCTCCCACCAGAAGGAATCATTTCTCTCTTGTCTAAGAGCATTAACAGTGCTGAAATTTTGGTTTCATGTATTTTTTTCCAGAGCTCTTATCAATAGGGGGGAAAAAAGCTGGTTGTCTTCTCCCACAATACATTTTTCAATGCTCTAACACCTGCTCCCCATGTATCAGTTAAAAACGCTTGTCCATGAGTGACTATGTTCTTTCTCCACCCAAAAAAAAGACACAGAACCAGAGAAAAAAAAACCCCTCAAACATTTCTTTGCTATCTCTCTTTGTATTTCCATATCTGCTGTGAGAAAACTGAACCTTACATTTTATTTACACCAAGCACCTGAACTGTTCCTAAAGGTGAAGGAAGAACACAAATCAAGAAGTGCAGTAATGTGGCCCCTGACTGTGAATCAACCATTGGGCTAAACGGAATCTCTCACTGGCAGGAAAAATTAATAGCAGACTGGAACTTGTTCAGACATGTCTGCTATACATAGACCAGTCATAGACAGAGGAAAAGTCATAAAGAATAAACAGCTGCCTGTTGAGAGGTGCATTTACTGCGGGGTGGAACAAGGCTTATTCTCACAGACAGCTTGCCTTCTTTTGTTTTTTTTTTTAAAAGAAGAAATCTGTACCCACAATCTACTAATAAACTAGAGAACCTCTCTACAGAGAGAAAATGGCAGAGTTGCCTGCCAGGTTGGCCTTGCCAGCATATCAGAAGTTCTGAGCAGGCCACACACTAATGTGGAGCTTCGTGAAGCAAACACCAGCAGGAGCAAAAAGGGGCAGACAAGGGCCCCTGCAGCAATATTTTTATGAGCAGGACACAGGAGGACTTATATTTGTGATCAGAACTGGAGAACTTAGAAGGGTTTAACCACACAAGTGTGCAGGACTTTGGAGGTCACGCACATAATCTGGGGCTGGTGGGGCAGGAAACGTGCTTATCAACGGGAAAATGGAAAAAAATTCCAAGACAAACTCGCAACTTACCTGCAAAAGGCTTCTTTTGTGTAAGAACTCCCCAAACCACAATGGAAAAGCTACCAAAAAAAAAGGCAAAAAAAATTATTTCTAGAAAATACCTCTTTTATTATTATTTTTTAAACGAAGCCAAAAACCTCACAGAAGTATAATTTATTTTCCTAAGTTCCTAAGTTATTTTCCTTGTCCTTCCACTTCTGCACCTAATTCAGCTGAACACACAGAGCAAATTGCAGCCAAGAACCATGACTTCAAAGTCAAGCCTTTGCAGGGAGGAACCTGAGGCAGCAAACAGAGGGACTTGCTGGAGGCTGCCAAGTTCTTGGTAGCATTTACCAACCACCCCACATCAACACTGACAAAATCAGAGAGCAGCAAAGCATTACAGTGGATTTAATTTATTGCTTCTACCCTGCAAGATGACTTTAAAGAAACATATTCCATTTAGAACAAGATGTATCTTTTCAATCTACAGCTCTGATTTCCTCTTCCTAATCATCTTGCCATGAAAGAACAGCCAAAGACCTAGTGATGAAATCCACTGAAGATAACTAAGAATTCTGTCCCAGACTCAAGAAGTAGGTCAAGATGTACCTTTAGATGGGACATTAAAGGTGGGCAGAGTGCCTCCCATGCCAGTTGCTAAGAAATAACTTCAAGATCAAGGACCAGATGCAGTTTTTTTAAAAGGCCTCTACCCTGTAAAGGCTTTGCAAAAAGTAAAGCAAATGTGACACGTTGCAAAGTGAGGCTCTAACCAGATTTAGGGGTTTCATACTTCATTAGGTTTTATAACCAGAAAAAGAGGGCCCATTTTGCAGCATTACTAACAGGGCTTTTAAGTGTTTTCGTAGTTAACTGACCTGTACACATCATGTTTGGTGTCAAAACACCTGTTTTTCTCTTTGATGCGCTCTGGAGGAAGGTAGGCAATGGTGCCACACAAGCCATCCATGCTGATGTCATGGGAATGGGACAAGCCATTGCACTTTGCAAGTCCAAAGTCAGAAATCTGCAGGGGAAAAAAGAAAAAAAGAAGGAGGAGGGGAGAGGGGAAGAAAAGATTTTTCAAGGTGTTCACAAAAAAATTTTCAGCAAAGAGCTTCAGGTGTAACAGGACGACCCAACAAATACAGTGAGCTGCTGTTCAGAAATATTAAGCCAAGAAAACATCTCTGGAAGCATAATGCCATGGTAGGTTTTTTCTTGATGGTTAAGCTAAAAGAAGCAAATAAAATAAAGGCAAGCAGTTTTTGCAAGCAGCAGCATGTCAGCCCATTACACAGCGAACACAACAAACAGTCAAGACAATTTATTGTAATTTAAACCCAGTCAAATTTAGCTAGTGCAAACTACTTTAATGTAATTATTGGTCCTGCCACCCCCTTTCCCTGCGTAACCTCATGTTGTGTGCTGTGTTTAAATGTCCTGGGCTCTCCAGTGAGCACTAGAGAATTGCCCTTTCAGGTATCACTGTTACACTGACCACGCCAACAAGGACCAAACCCGACACCAGAGCCACCAAATGTTTTAAAAAAAAAAAAACCAGATGAAAACACACACACATCCAAAACCCACACAGGGAATTCTTTCTGGCAACCAGGAGATACAGCAAGTTGCAGCAGTGACGCAGTGAACGCAGCTGAAACGAACAAAACAAGTGACAGCAAGTTTATAAAAAAGGACACACCTCCACTTTAATTTGAAGTGTCAAACAAATATGCATTCATTTGCTCTCAAGGGCATACCAATCGTTGAGCAAACAGATAGGTAAGGAATTTCCTTTGTCTTAGTTATTTCCCACTGGACAAAAATGTCTATTATGCTAAGTGGAAATTTCAAGGAAAGCCAAGTTTTTTTGGACCCCTCAGCCCACTGATTTTTGCCTACATGTTAGGTAAGATTTCCCCTCACCCCGACTTGTACATGCTTTTTATCTAATAAATACTCAGGTCTTTCAGTGACTCATCCCCCTTTTGATCTTCACAGCTTCTCCTTTGAGAAAGTTCTCCCTCAAAACAAGAAGTGTAATTAAAAAAAGCTTTTTTTTTTTTTTTTTTTTTAGTTTTAAACTAGGCTGCGACTTCACACTTTCAGAAGTCTCTGTCTAAAGATACCACAAAACTAGTTGTAACATGTGTCCATTGCTGGAAAGGGAGAAAACTGCTGCCAGCTTCACCCTCCTGGAGAACAGGCAGCTTAACACAGCCATGCTAGGAATCTCCCTTTGCCATAAAACAAACAAAGCAACCCACACAGCTTCAGGAAGAACCTCTCCCATGGACAAAGAGCTCAACAGAGGCATTCTCAGGAGATGGAGAAGTCCTGTCCCCTAGCACACAGGTGTATCCAACCTGCTGTCCAACTCTGTAAGGTAATGTGTGAATGACTGGAGAAAAAATAATGAAAGGGAAAAAAAGGGGGAAAAGAAGAGAAAACGGTGTAGTCAGCTGGAGGAATAGGGTGGGGTTACAGTCTCAGCAGAGGGTTGCTGAACTCCTCAAAAAGCCAAGCACTGGAGTTCAGGAAAGCAGCAAGAAGTCAAGAAACCTGGGTTTGCCATCCAGCTTAACCCTGGGCAGGGCTGAATCGACCGCCCCAGGAAGTGCTGCGTGAGTTTGGGGCACTCAGTGCTCCACAGGAGAACAAAAGCACAGCCCCAACATCCCGCAAGCCCTGTGGTGTCAGGGTAAGGAAGGAACCGAACGCTGCAAGTCTGAACGGATCCGTCTCGGAGAAGCGCCGCTGTCCTTTGATTAACATGGAGCAGAGGCTTGGATACACCTCAAGAAATCCAGGCATAATTAAAGCCATTCACCTTCCTCTTTGTCTAAACAATGCACAGTGTTTTCTACTGTGTGAGTTAAGAAATAAGGATGAAGTGCAGGCACAGCACAGTGACACTCCTGCGTTCAGAGCCACCAGCGATGTGGGAATCTAAGGCTGGGGGCTAAGGCAGGTGCTAAGCATGTTAGATAGAAAAAGTCTCAGTCACCCTACAAACTAAGAAACAGCTAAAGTACACAGAATATTCCCCCTAGCTCAGCAAAAGCTTCACCTTGTCGACCTGCCCCTACCTACTGTGAAGGACTGGGTTTAATACCAATTAATAGGAAATTCACCTGGAGAGCAGGGCTTCGATCACACCAAACACTGCAGAAAGCAGTGGAAATTGCTACAACAAAATAGTGAGATTCTGCAGACAGCTTTTTGTGGCTTTCATTAGTTCCTTTAGGGTAAATTTTCCACACTGCATGGTGTGTTTAGTCATGCAGTCTCTTTAAACACCAGTGGGAACTGTGCAGTGGGTGGAAGATACAGCCACTTAACTTACCTATTTTGCCTTTAAATTGCCTGCCAGGTACCTCATTCTGCAACACAAGGCACCCTTGCTGGTGCAGGCAGTGAAAGTGGAGCAGCCCTCCCCACTCCCTCCTCTGCATCCCCGCTATCCCTGCAGCCCACCGCGGGATCTGCCCTTGGATCCCGTAATCTCGCTCCTCGCATCAGTTGTTTTTATTCCAGGTGGATCCCACCGTGCTTCAAAAGCACCCGTGGTATCAGCAGAGCTGAGAGGAGACACGGAGGCGACAGAGGCTTCATGCAAAACCCGCGGTGAAGGGGTAGGAAGAAGAGAAAAGAAAACCTTGGCCAGAGCCCACGCAGACAGTGGGATGGTTCATGTTCAGACAGCTCCGCTCCTTAAAGGTCTGCATGAGAACAAACACGTGAGCACCGGCTGGGGAGGGGAGCTGCACGTGTTTTCCTTCCTTCCCAGCAGTTTACTTTACTGAGAGATCCCAAGATCTGAAGATTTGGGGTTTTTCCTTTCTTTTTTTTTTCTTTTTTGGTTTAGTTTGTTTTAACTCGAGCACACCGTGCACACTGCCCTTTCTCTGCCTCTGTCACTTGTGGATTTTTTTTTGTCCATTCTGGTTTGTACAAAAACACTCACTTGCAAAGTTTTAGATGGTTGGGGTTTGTTAAAGTTCTTTTTGTAATTTTTTTTTTTTTAAACTAGAAGATATGCTCACATAAGTACAATGGTTCCTACAGTCCGCTATTCCCAAAAACTGCAGGGACCTAGCGTGGAATTCAGTGCTTGGAAAGTGTTTTCTTTAACTGATGACTCCTGACAGGGCATCCTGAACTGTGTCCTGATGTCCTGAATGAGCCCATAGCTCCTGATGCTGCTGCATGGCATTTTTCTGCAAGTAAGACTCCAGAACCCACTGCCATGGACTCGGGGACAGAGTTCAACAAAAGGTTTTCTTCATCAAATAGGTAACAAATCCATGGGATTAATTTTTAATCGCTTGCTGGCACATCCAGTATTTGTCTCTGTCCAAAGTCTGTTGTGCCCTTGGATGTTGAGAATGCCACCACATTTGTCTGCAGGGTTTTCAGATGTCTGGGGGCGGCAGGGTTGCTTTGTTTGTTTGTTTGTTTGTTTTTTCTTGGGGTAGGGAAGAAAGGTTCTTTGTTTCAGTTTTGTTAAGAAAGCCAGAAATTTTCAAGAAATATGCACAGGTTTGGAGGACTAAAAATTATGATTCAAAATTAACTCCAGGTATAGACACAACCAGCATCTGCACTTCAAACCTATGTCATTACTTCAGTGTTTATGAACACACTTCAGGTAGCTACTAAAAGAAGACTTTCTGAAACAGGCTATATTGCCATCCTTTCCCAGTCTGCCCTGAAACCTTAACTCCTCCAAACCCATTTCACTGGGACATTTCTAATGCATTTTAATCCATCATAAATCTGTGTTACTGTGACAGGGGTGGTTTTGTTCCCTCCCCTATGCCACCACAATTAGATCAATCAGAGAATTGATCAAGGTGCAAACCAGCTTTGTGGGCTGGGATTAAAGAGCCATACAAGAACAGCCCTGCATGGAAACCTTGATCAGGAAGGGTGGGAAACAGCCAGAAGGGGCACACAAAATTAAGACTCTCCTCATTTCTAACAACAGGAGAGTAATTGCAGCTGATAAAAAAGTGGCTGTGCTAACTACACCATATATTCTAATAAAAAGAGACAACTGCTTTTTACCAGCCTGGTCTCTGGGTATCATTTGGACCTACAGTTAACCACCTACAGTAAAAAGATTTCTGATCAAGAAATTTGCCATCTGACTAGGCTGCCTCTAAATGTACACTCAGAAATTCTGCAGCCTCTTCTTCAGCTGAATCAGGTAGAAGTGAACACCACTTCCACTACCCATTTTTAGTAAGACCATCAGCACAGTACAGCAAACTTCACTCTCCACACTGGTTTAAACTGGAGAACTGGGGAGGGGCTAAAAGCAACTACAGCGAGCTTATAGCAGTTCACAGCTGAGGGAAGCTCATTCTGCTTCAAGTTCTCTAAAAGCAAAATCTGGGAGATGAAAAATAACTGGTTGGGCTTGCCCCTGTGTGTGCATGATCCCACACATATACACATGTATCTGTCTGTGTGTGTGTGTGTACACATATATATGACAAGATGAGGAGCTGCAAAAAAACCCAGGCTGGATAGCAAGAGAAACAAGAACTTAAAAATAATGCTTTTGCCCTAAAGTATTAAGTTGCAGGTTGACTTCATTTTAAATACCTGAGCAAAAAGTAACACTCTTGGGACCATGAGATACTGAAGATGAGATACCTGGGAAGCAGCAGAGCGAGAGGGAGCACGAGGGCATTGGCAGCTGGCAACAAGTCAGGGTATGATATTTCTGCACGTGGTGGGGTGTTTAGTCTCCTTCAGAGGGCCCTGGGCAGAGATCACATCCAAGCAGGGATCACAGCAAACCCACAGCCCACGAGGGCAGCGCTGGAATGTGGCATTGCTTCCCCCGTGCCAGCGATTGCCACATCACAGGTGGCTCAGGGGAGACAATCCACAATGTGCACGGAGGGCAGGAGAGGTGAAGAACAAGCTCATAAGACGTGGGGGAGCTAAGCAAAAAAAAATAGGTGTTAAGACAGCCTGTAAATATTGGAAGGCTGCATATATGCACTGGAGAAAGGGGCAGGGAGGATCTTGGTACAAATTGAAGCAAGAGATTGATAGTAAGGAAAAGAAAAAATGCAGGATGATCCCTGCTAGCAAAGCCTGCCTGGGTATATGGGATAATCCTCCCAAGGAAACCATGCTGCTTAAGGCAACCAAGACAGAGCAGGACATGGCAGGGAAGGGAGGTCCCACCACCAGCTCACAAGGGAGGATGCATGAATCCATCCTCCAAAAAACGGCAAAGCTTCACCTTGTGTTGCACATATTATACCCATATATTTGAAACCACTGAGGAATCCCCCAACGAGCCTTTGCTAAAGTTAATATCTCTCTATCTATATCCCTGCTCAGGCTAATCCCCTCCTCCTAATTACCCTCCCAAGGACAAAACTCAGCACACACTTATGTAAGACACAGGCTTTATGATATGGAGGCACCCACTTGATGATAAGTTCTGTACAACACCACTGTGTTAGTCATCAGCCTCACTCAGGGTTTTACAGTGAGCGCTGTCCTCGTAAAAGAAGGAGGGTGTGTTTCCATTTAACTCGAGTATGGCACAGCAGCATTTCTAATGTGCTCCCCTGGAAGGCTGGCTGTTTCCTGGCTCAAGGGCAAACAGTTTATAAAAGTCCTCCCTACCTCCAAACTCTTCTTTTGCAGTGTGCAACATCTCTTCCCTCACCTTACGATTCTGTTAGGGACAGGTCACCCACTAAATTAATGCTAACATTTGAAAAACACCTCTATCAGCAGCTCCAGTAGCCTTCCAGCAAGAAAATGCACATTAAATCGAGCTGCAGGGTCTGAAATTTAATTATGAGTTTCACATCACACAAAAAGAAGGTTTGGGGCCACACTTTTAAAGGGAAGGGCGCCTCACAGAACACGTTCATCTCTTGTTTTGCATATAGGTTCCTATGTCTGCTTTGCTGCTTGGAGGGGTTCCCAAGATGCCTGCAGATGTAAAAGACTGCTGGCTGGAAGAGGTTTGGATTAGACCATTCTTTTCTGAACTTAATGGGAAGGGTCTGAAGACCTTCATGTGTTTCATGTATGGAGTGAGTAGCAACAGTTTAGGGATGTCAGCAATGACCTCACCAGAAACTTTTTTAATTTTTGCACGTTTTGCACCTTGCCCCCTGGTATTACATCAGCACCCAGATATAGGCTGTACAGCAGGCAGAATATCAGGCACTTCAACCTCCTGAAACAGTGAGAAAAATACAGCCTTCATATCTGGGCTCATGGATGAGTCAAGAATTAGGAATTTAAGAAGTTATGCAAGCAAGCATGAACTTTAAGTAAATAAATACCTAGCACAGGCCTCTCAGCACCAATGTGTGAGAACAGGCTTTCAGCAGTTCAAATCCTGTATTAATAGCATGACCACCTGTAGATGCCTCCTGTCTCAGAAGGAAATCCTTCTAAGGAGTAAAGCACTCAAGGGTCCCAGCAAAAAAAGCTGAGATTGTCACAGGTGTGATTTCATTAGAGGCTCACTCCCCTCATGGCTCCAACCCTCTCATGACATCAGGAGAGATGAGACAGAGATTTTCAGATGGGTACAGCAAGACCAAAGCCACTTGTCCAGTGAGGGGGGCAGGAAAACAAGGAGCAGATGGATTATGGCACTGCTAAACAAACAAATGAATTAAAAAAAAACAAAAACAAAAAACCAAGCCCCGAAAAACCCAGGAAATAGATGTATTTCAGTCTTTTTCTTCTCCAAAAAGAAAGATGAGAAAGCAAGCACAACCCCCCTGGTCCAGCTGTCAAAACAGAACCTCCACCAGAGAAGGCTAACAAGTTTGCTGGCTTACTCTGGAAATGGATAACAGAAAGAATTTCATGCTGTTACAGTCACAAAAAATTCCTTTAAGTGACCTCTGGCAGACATGAACAGTCAGGACAGAGATACTTCTTCACTGTTCATGCTCTGAGCAAATGAAAGGGGAAAATGAGTTGCCTCTGGGAAGGCTTCTCCAGGCTCCAGCTGTAAATGAGTTTTGCGTATTTAGTGGTGCCTGCAAAGCCAGGAAGACCCAGACAGAACGAGGCAACCACTGGGAGCTGTGCAAGTGGCAGAGATGATTTAGAGGTTCACACTGCTTTTCTCTCCTTGTTCTCATCTGCCTCATGACCCTCCTGCGAGGAAATTTATAGCAGGACCCATTAGGAATCAACAGCAGAGTTCACTGCATCCTTTTAAAATTTCAGGGGACTTCTCACAAGCTTGCTAACTGTACTTCTATTTATGTACCAAAATGGTGCATAAATCAAGTGGAATTAGTTTTGGGTTTTATTTGGGTGTATTTTCACAGAGTATTCTGAGTTGGAAGGGATCCAAAGGGTCACCAAGTCCAACTCCTAAGTGAATGGCCCAGACAGCAATTGAACCCATAACCTTGGTGTTATTAGCACCGTGCTCTAACCATCTGAGCTAATCTCAGGATTTAAATGTGGAGATTGGCAGGGTTGGCTCAGTGGGCATTTTCTAATTCAAAAGGAATGCTGCCGGTTTCTCCAAGGATTTTGCACCTGGCAGGAGCCACGCAGGAATATCCAAAGGTGGATCCCTGGCTCAGACTGTACCTTGACGTGGTAGTGGGCATCAAGCAGGATGTTTGCAGGCTTGAGGTCCAGGTGGAGCAGTGGAGGGGACATGCAGTGCAGGAAGTTCATCCCCACAGCTGTCTCGTGGATGATGCGGAAGCGCAGCTCCCAGGGCAGAGGTTCCGAAGCCAGGAGCTTTTCCAGAGACCCCGTTTCCATGTATTCCATGACCAAGCCAACCGGCTCTTTACAGATGCCATAAACAGGGAGGATGTAGCGAAACTTTGCCATTTCCATCTTCCTGGCTTCTTCCAGTAACTCCATGCGCTCCCTGGGTAGAAGAACGGAAGGTGAAGGGTGGAGTAGATGTTTCTCCTCCCGCCAAACGTGCACAAAACATTTCTTATAACAGTGAACACCCCATTTCATGATCATCTCTTGACTGAACCATGCTACACCTCACTAGCCTGCACTCCAAGTTTACTAACTTTGGTTTTTATGCTTCCAAAGGACGAAAAACAGGCGAGGTGCACACTTCCACAGTGCAAATATCCCGACCATAAAGCCCATCTCCCCGCTTTGATGTTTATGCTGTGCTGTTAAGAACGAGGACAATACATGCAGAGCCCAGATTTACCACTGCTGTAAGTCCTTGGGCTAAAGTCATTAACTTTTGTGAGTCATAAGGCTGAGTTAATCAGAAGAGAGCACGGACAGCATTGCTCCAGCGGCCATGCTCCGACCCAAACGCTGGGAGAGGAATCCCTGGGAGCCACCATTTAGAGGAGCAAGCTGCCTGCTGTAGCCAGGGAGGCACAACAAAAGCCTCCCTGTCCTCAAAATACAGATTTGACAGCTCCATCACCGTGCTCACCCAGCTCCAGCAGATGCCAAAATCTCCCAGTGCACCATTTTAAGTGATGTAACAGGCCTGGTCCTGGCAGGTGTAATGAGCACCCAGGGTTGTTTACAGGTCACTTCAGCCTAACCCTGTGGAGGGTTAAGTGTTATTCAGTCCAAGCTGCAGCCTCCCAGGTCAAGACCCTTAATTGCTGTGCCCTTCTCTTGCACCTCACTCACTCCTGCAACAGCCCACAAGGACACACCAGGCATCAAATTGAAAAGAGGAAACAAGGGTCTTCTCCCCAGTCTGACTGTGCCCTCAAAGAGGGGCCACAAATGGTGGGTGAAAGAACCTTCAGTCTCTAAAAACTGCTTTATTAGTGATGATGAACAACCCTCAGAGCAGCTTTGGGCTGTGGGTACTGATGCATCACTGTTGCTGTCACCCACCGGTGCACAGGAGGACACAGGGAGGTCAGACAGGTCATATTTCCTGAACAGACCCTCTCTTATTTCACAACAGCTCCTGCAATGCACCCAAGATGTGTATGCTATTTAATGTAGAGCAGTACCTGAAGTAACAGGAAGAAGTTTTAACACAGATGCCTGGTAAGCAGAGGGTCCTACTTTGAAAGAAAAAAAAAACAATCACATTGCTTTGATGCTCCCCTACCCCGTGCAGGCAGTTTTGGGGTGACCAGCTCTTCTGGGAGTTATCAGGGTTTAAACATCAAGCTCAGGGAGCACATTTTCAGCAACTGCAACAACTGATCAGAAGATGCTTGTACCCTCTCTGCAAGGCAAAAAGCTCTGTCACCTGGAAAACACCTGGAGACAAATCCTGCCCCAGCCACAGTCTGTGCCCTGTGCCACTAACAAGTGATGCCAGTCACTGCTGTGGGAGCCTCTGCCACAGCACAGCTATCAGCTCATCAAACTTCTGCTTAAAAAAAATTTAAATCCGAGCTAGAAGCACTCTCCTCTCCTAAAAAGGAGAAACGCCAAGTCCAAATTTCAGGCAGCAAAGTCTCCCCTTCCCCCGTGTCCCCCCAGTGCCTGGATGAGTCGAGGGTAGCACACACCACTCACAGCCCGCCAGGGACCCTCAGTGCTCCCACGTGGGAGCGATTTTGGGAGTTGTCATTTGGCCCTCGGACTCCACATTAGGACACTCCTAATGTGCCCTTTGCTTTGCCTGCTGTGGGATGTAAACCCAGCCAAGGCTGGGAACACGGTCTGCTGCCTGCTCCTCACCCACTGTGGCAGCCTGCAACCACCTGATTCAGGTAACATTTCACACTAGGGGCAAGTCGAGCTTAGCCAGAAGCACCAGACCCATTTCAGAGGCAAGATCAGGCTGAAAAATGGCTTAAGAGAGACGTACAGGCTGAGAGAAAAAAATAAGATAAGGGAAATCTTTTCTGTCTATTAACCATGTTGGCTCCTGCTGCTCCCTACAGCAACTTTCTTGTGAAATAATTGCCTTTGCAGACAAGTACCCAGTTTGCTCCTTGGCACGCTGGAAGGGAGCGCCCATGAATAACACAACCAACTCCTTGCCCCCAAGCCACATGCACAGCCAGCATAATTCACCAGGCCTCGGCGGGCTGAGCTCTGGAGTCAGGGATGTAAAATACCTGTCTGAGCCCTCCAAGGCAAGGCAAGAACCCAGCAACAGCTAAAGTCTAGCAAGAACCACCAGACTCCCGGGGATGGGGTTCCCGGGCCAACAACAGCCTCAGAGAGCATCACCAAAAACAAAGAGATCGGCTGCTCGAAACGGGGCAGTTTCCTCACAAAAAGCGAATCTTCAGTTTCAACAAAATAATAATAAAAAGCTCCTTCTCTGCTTGGACCAGACCCGGTTAACTGAGTGAATTAACTGACTGACTAACAGGCAAGTGCCCTCATTTGCCTGTTTAAATAAAGCCCCCATACAACAGTTGCCACCTTTAGCACTTTCCCATACCCAGAGCATTCAAAACTGAATCAGACAGCGGTCTGGCACAGCCAGGGGAGACAAGCCGACTTTCAAATATCTTTCCAAAAGGCCCCTGTCACCTTTTGAAAACAGAAAAGGAAAGAAGACAAAAGAAATAAAGAGAGGCAAAATAGTCATTAGCCAAGTGCTGGAGTGCACTTGCGTTAATCGTATTAACACAAACAGCTCGTTAAAGCAAGATCTCCTCCATCAGGCAAAGATCAAAGGTCTTTCCCTTCCCTTTTCCCTTACAAGGTGCCACTGGAAGTCGGCACAGACTGAGGTGTTCTCATGCGTCCATCGCCTCAATACACAAGTGCTCATGCTGCAACAAAAGATGCTGCAGGGATCCTCCAAGTTCACATTTAACAGATCAAAGGATGGGATGGGGGGTGTGTTACACTGCTCAGTTACTCCTGGCGCTTAGAAATTATTCTGCACTATCCAAAGTGGAGGAAAAGAAAGGCTCCAGGTGGGGTTTCTCAGTCAAGAGGCACAGGACTAGTCTCTGTTATAATAGTTTCTTATTTAGCACCCACACGATTAAAGAGTCAGAATTATCTTCTCTAAGAACCTTGGCTCCATTCCCCTCTCCGTCCAGTAATATCCTATCATTATGCTAATATTTTTTTTTAAAAAAAGGGAAAAAAGAAGAGAGGGAAAAAGGAAAAGAGAGGGAAAAAGGAAAAGAGAGGGAAAAAGGAAAAGAGAGGGAAAAAGGAAAA
>VYXB01005746.1:57668-126877 GCA_013397135.1 Pachyramphus minor
TTATATACAGGGAACCCCCCAAAGGGGAAAAGGGAGAGGAAAAGGGAAAAGGGAAAAAAGGGAAAAAAAGGAAAAAAGGAAAAGGGGGGGAAAGAGAAAAGTATAACAGAAAAAAAGGGGGGAAAAAAAGAAAAAAGAGGGGAAAGGGGGGAGAGGGAGGGAAAGGGGGGGCAAATGCGAAAAAAAGAGAAAAAAAGGGAAAACCTGCACACAGGACAGCTGAACTCATGTAAATCATGGGGTGCACACACTTCCCCCTATAATGGAATTAGAAGACAGGGGCACACACATCAAGAGCTCTAGCACCAGCTCCAGTGCCAAACAGCATCTCTGTCAGAGAAGTCAATAACAGAACAGCCGTTTTTAAAGCAATCACAAATCTTACATCAATGGGAGACCTCTGACATCCTCAAAAGAGCTGTCTGCTTCCACTCAAAGTCAGACCCGGAGCAGACAGGGCTGCATTCTTTGGATTCAGCAGGAGAGACAAGGGACTTGCTCTTGCCCACTGCCTTGCTCCCCAGGGCCCAGCCTTTGTACCACAAACCCTGCCACAAGAACAGCAGGAATTACAGCTGTATCTGCATTTGTGTGTATCCAATCTTTATGCCCTAGAGATAACACTCTTATAAAAACACAGCTTTAAACTCATAAGGCAGTCCCTGCAGTTTTATATTCCCCCACCACTGCCACCACATTTCCCTAATGGGGTCTGAGACAGAGCAGTTAAAGTTGCTCCAGAGAAACCCAAAAAAGGCCCTGAAAAGCTGCCACGGGGCCATCTGTGTGAAACACCTCCAGAGGCAGAGCAGCCAGGCTTCTCCCAGCCCAGGGGAGTCAGGAATGCAAAAACTGCTGGTGGTGCAGATGGGGTCCACAAAACGATTAACACCTCTGAATTTCTTCAGGAACTCTTTTCATCTGCATGGTGGCAGATGTTTTAAGGGCAAGCAGTGTCCTCTGCTCTGCAGGGAACATCTTTAACGACCTGCACATTGCTGACCCTCAGAGAAGAATGTGAATCAGAGAACACAAGAAAGACCACTGCACGATCTGGGCAGAATATGTTGGGGAAAAAAAGAAAAAAAAAAAAAAAAGAAAAAAAAAAAAGAAAAAAAAGAAGCAAATCCCTTCTTTCAGGTTAACAGATCTCAGCCCTGCTAAGAGACCTCTGCTGCACAGCCCTGGTACCAGAGGATTACTGGTTAAACTGGAGAGCCAGGCTCACCTCTACTCCTTAAGGAGCGCAGGAGAGTATTAGGTTCTACTACACATCCAAAGGCCGCCAGAAGAGATGTTTATTCACTTTCATCACCTAAATAAACACAGATTCCACTAACAAGCAAGGCATTTCTAAAACCTCCTAAACTTCTATGTCCTGGTCTGCTCCCAAATCCAAGGTATGCAGAGGGAGGTACACACGGGGCTTTGCTAAGTTTTTTTTCCCCTCAGTGAAGAAGGCAGACTTTTCCACCTCCACAACCCTGCAGTCACCCCTATGCTGACACCTCCAGTGAGGAGCCCTCTCCAGGAAATGTTGCCTCGTTCACACCTGTTACAGTCTGCACGTTTATGTTGAGATGTAAGAAATCCACAAAGGATCCTCTCCAAGCTTCCCACCCTTTTTCTCCAGACCGCACTTCCATCCTGGCCCAGGCGGACAAGGAGAAGTGACTTTGCCCTCTCCACTCCAAGTCCTGGGGGAGAGAGGCTCCTCCACCTTTCTTTGTCACCCTCATTTCCTTCAGATTTCCATTGAACCTCCGCACTTTGAGAGCACCCTGAGTCATATTTGGGAAATGAAGTCTCAGGGGACTGGGGAAAGTGGGAGCAAATAAGGTGTTAGGAACGGAATTTGGCTGCATTGTCTGAGAGGGCTTGGGTTTAAAAGCACTTCTGGCCCTACATTCAGTTTTTCTTCTGCTGGAGGCCACTCGGCTCTATGATGTGATAATTGCCAAGGGAATTACTCCAAATCTCTCACTGGCTGCAGAAGCACAGCGAGGGAGGCTACAGAGCGTTACCACCACCAAGCCATTACAAACAGGGTTTTAATGTGGTACCAAGTAAATACACCAGAAAAAGCCTCCGTGTTTTTCAGTTAATGTTTCTGATACCACCGGCAGTTCTTCTGGCTCTTCACAGGGTTCCAAGCAACAGCTAGTCAAGTTAATCCCCCGGATTAACAGTCTAATTACCCAGGCTTGTTTCGACCTGCGGACTAGAGAGGCAGTGTTTGATTTTGTCTGTGCCCCCCACGCCACCATTTGAATAGCACAAGGTTGTTAGAAAAGTTTTGGGTGGAAAGTCTCAGTGGAACCAACTTCTGGAGGTGGTTTGGTAGAGCAGCCCAAAAACCAAAGTAGAACTACTAATAATAAAATTCAGCTAATCTTTATTTTGTAAGGGCAACTGTTTCAAAAGCCAGGAACCCTCCAATTCCTAATCAATGCTCCCCCCCAACATCTGAAGCACAAATTGTACAGTAAAACAAACCAGTGTTTCAATCACTGGTTTATTGAAATGAATCAGAAGCTGCAGGAGCCCCACACCCTCGAAATTCCCAAATTCTCAAGGCATTTTTGCTTATTGCAGTGGATGTTTGTATGGTCTTCCAGTATGTGCACACCTTACAGCCACTGGGGGACAGGTGGTTCCCTACTGCACACAGTATGTATTAATACACAGTTGTGGTAGCAACTCTCAAAATTAATTGTTCATATTAGAATAGGTGACAGCATCCTTTGACTCAGAGTGAAAATTAACTTCTGGAGTAAATTTCCAGATGTGTTCTGCAAACTAAAAGTGTAACAAACCTTCTGGCTTATTTTTAAGACCTGTTTTAATCCTAACTGGAAAATTAATCAGCTTCAGTACTATTTTGATTAGGTCTCAATAAGCATCAAGCCTGACATCTACTCTAAAGTTTTAATGGCAGTGGGGCTTGCAGTTTAACCCAATAAAACACCCTCTGCAACTTTGAGGTCTGTTCCATTTTATTCAGGGGAAGCACAGTCACCCTATGCATATATCCCCTTTCTTAAAAATGACAATTTCATTTACATAATTTGCATCTACATAAACCATGCCTATAGCAAAGTCAGACAATGGAAAAGATGCCCCACTGCTCCAGAAATCTTGTAGAAGATGGGCTTACAAACATTTTCAGCCTTGGGACAGTTTATCTCCCTCCTCCTGCAGGGACCGCAACGAGGAAAACTTTTTGTGACTGAACAACCCCACGCCTCAAAAAATGAACTGCAGACTCAGTCTGTGAGTTGGCAGAGATCCCAAAGATCAAGGTGGAGCTGGAAAAGCTCCATGAATGCGATTGGACCCTACTCACCTCTTTCTGCACAGACGCTGACTGCTGGAAATCACTCCTGTCCCTAAAACAGAAGGATGTTTCTAAACATGCATCTGACAACCTTCTTCTCCTAGGAAAGGAGAGCTGCACTCAACAGGCCGCCACCCCTGGAAGTGTTTGAGGCCAGATTGGATGGGGCTTTGAGCAGTGGAAGGTGTCCCTGCCCATGGCAGGGAGTAGGAACTGGATGATCTTTAAGGTCCCTTCCAACCCAAACCATTTTGTGATCCCATACACAGCATGAGCACAGCACAGCCCATCGTCCTCCACCACGGACCACAGCTACTCTCAGAGGGCAGGTGGGGCTGGAGGGGGTTCCCACCGTGTGGTACCTTCAGCTGCCACACAGCACAGCCCCACACGGGGCTGCCCGGAGAGGGCTCACCCTGAGCACACAGGCACAGGGAGAGGCGCTGGCCCGGAGCTGAACCTGGTGAACACATTTCCCAGCGCGTCTCCTTTCGGCACCCACTCCCAAAAGACACCAAGCCCGCGGCTACGGCACCCACACCCCAACGCCCCCCGCCCTAAACCTGCTACTACAGCACGGGAGTCACAACCAACACACCTGCGAGATAAAGGGCTGCTCTGCTCAAAGCGGGGAGCCCACTGAGAAGCCCCTGGATCCCATTCAGCATTTCCCCTTCAGGACTGGTTTCCACGACCCTTGGAGCCGCAGCTGGCCCACTGCTTTTAGCACAAGCCAACACACGCTCAACCTGGGCAGGGCAAAAATGCTTTCCGGGTGGCTCCGAGGGAACAGGGAAGGCACATGGAATATCTAATCCTATCTGTTGCTGTCGGAGGAGAGGGCTGTGAGGCGGGCAGGGCTGCGGATGGGGGAGCCCTCAGTCACCCCGCGGCTCCCCCCAGCTGCACATCCACGCAAGGGCAACCGCAGGGAGCTGTGGGGCGACTGAGGGCTCCGGAATGCCCCTGTGGGAAAAGCACCGTTCCCTCCCCACTCCCCCCTCCATTCCCCTCATCCCTTACTTCTCATCCACATGGAGGCTGGGCGAACACTTGATGGCGAGCCAGGTCTTCCAGTGGAGGTGCCGCACCTTGTACACCTGCCCGAACCCCCCCGAGCCGATCTTCTCCCAGCTGCTGAACTCGCTCTCCTCGAAGGTTTTCAGCAGTCCCATGGCCCACGGGGAGCCGCTGTCCTTGGCCATCGCTGCCGCTGTGCCCGGACACCGCCCGGCTCCGCGGAGCGAGCGCAGCCGCCGCTCCCTCCTTCCCTCCCTCCCCTCCGCCCGCCCAGGTGAGTCAGGTGAGTCAGGTGTGTGCCGGGGGGACCGGCCCGGCGTCACTTCCTGGGCCGGGCGAGGGGGTGGGTTTTCCAGAGGCCCCTCTCGCCTCCCGGGGCCGGGGGAGTGTGGCAGTTCCCAGGTTACAGCTGCCCCGGGGCAAAGTTCGTGTCCAGAGCTCCTCGGGCAGAAGCGATGGGGCGGGACGGGAGCGGGCGCACGCTGTTGAGCCGGGACAAATAAGCTGTTAAATAAAGGGCAGGGAAGCACCAGCCGCTGTATTCCTGCCTTTTCTTCTTCCCTTGCTCAGGGAACCCCGTCTCTCCATCCCTGTGCATCCCGCCCGGCTCTGCAGGACTCCGGGAGCCTGCACTGCTTGGCCAAGGCTGGTGTCTGTCCACCGAGGCTGGTGTCTGTGGAGGGAAGCTCTGAAGCAACAGCTTTTAGGCTCGTGGGAAACTAGTGCTGAGAACTGACACGTCTCTGGGTTTTAGCTTCCCCTGGGATTAGAAGATTTGGTGATCCCAGTGGCAGATTGCAGTGCCTGGATCCTTTTGTGGATCTAATTGCAGGTACCAGTGGACTCAGAATTGTAGAATCAGTTAGGTTGGAAAATAACCTCTGATGTCATTAAGTCCAACCTGTGACCATTCTCCACCTTGTCAACTAGACCACAACACTGAGTGCCACATCCAGTTGTTCCTTGAACACCTCCAGGGATGGGGATTCCACCACCTCCCTGGGCAGCCCCTTCCATGCCTGACAACCCTTTCCATGAAGAAATTCTTTCTGATGTCCAGCCTGAACATCCCCTGGTGCAGCTTGAGGTCATTTTCTCTTGTCCTGTCGCTTGTTGCCTGGGAGAAGAGCCTGACCCCCACTTGGCTACAACCTCCTTTCAAATAGTTGTAGAGAGTGATCAGGTCTCCCCAGAGCATCCTTGTGCCCAGGATAAGCAACCCCAGCTACCTCAACTGCTCATCATAGGACTGACCTTTCCCTGTCTCCTTTGCCCTCCTCTGGATCTGCTCCAGCCCCTCAATGTCTTTCCTGAATTGAGGGACCCAGAACTGGACACAGCACTTGAGGTGTGACCTCACCAGTGCTGAGTGCAGGGAGACAAATCACTTCCCTGGTCCTGCTGGCCACGCTAGTTTTGATACAGGCCAAGATGCCACTGACCTTCTTGTTCACCCTGGGCACACTCTGGGGCAGGTTCAGCCACGACTCAGACCGATGGATACGGGGTCTCATTGTGTCACTGAGATGCTGCAGTTGAAAGGAAGGAGCCTGCAACTTTTGGTATGTAGCACGAAGATAAAGAGGCTATTCCCATCTGCATCACGCCCTTCACACCTATCAGGGGTCTAAAGGTTAATAAAGCTTGTGTTTGTTTGTTACACTGAATATCAGACTCGAGGTGATTGTTCTAGGCAGCGAGTGTGTGTCTTTTAATCTGGCAGGTTAGGCAATAGATAGAGGACAATGTGTTTTAAAGCCAGGATAATAGCAGTTCTTTGAAAAGCTCCATTTAAAAAAAAGAATCTACAGAGACATTTAATTACTTTCAAAAGACATGGGACATCAAGTCTGTTCTCAGGGCTTTATTCCACATGGAGTTCTTCCTGCTTAATTTACTGTGGATTAAACTAAACAATGGCTTACTCTGAATGAGAACATCAATAAATCAGGAATAAGAAATAGCTGTGTGGAGAGACATGTCTATAGGTCACTTCTATATGGCCTCTTTCTTCTGGCTATCACCTTGAGTTGTTCCTTGATTTTATTTGGGGCTTCAGGTCTCACTGGCTCAGCCTGGAGAGAGTGCCATGCTCTCAAAGAACTCTGCTTAAACTGATCTGGAGAACCAGGGCCTTGGACACTTCTGAAGGTGTGCATGACTCTGTTACAAATAGCACACCAGAGACTTCAGTTCTCTAATGAACATTAGAGAAATTAGTTATTCAAACTCCTGTTCCATTGGGAAAACTGAACTAGATGAAACCCAACTTGCACTGAGTTGGCAGTTAAGTTTAATCAAAAAGTAGATTGTATATCTTCTACCTGCACTGGGATTTCAGAATTATTTCAACAAACCCCAGCAAGAAAGGAGTCCACTCATGGTAGAATGTGGAAAGAGTTCATCTGAGAGGGCTTCAGTTATTTCAGTGCTTTCAAAAGGGCTAGGCTTAAACAAAATCCACAATTAGGGTGCTCAGAGAACTGGCTGTCTGGGCTCTGGGCTTTTAGTTGATGAAGTGTAAGAAGGCTGGAAAAGGGCACCAGAAGATCTTGTCTTCCAGAGGCAGAAAAAAAGGTAGCAAATGAGTTCCAGAGCATTTAGAGGTCCCTGACAATAAATAAATACATAAACAAACAAACAATAGTTAGCCAGTCAATACTAGGTTTATGGAGAACAAATCATATGAAAACAACCCAATTCAGCTTTTTGTGGCAAGGTGGCCAGCCTTGCATAAATCCTTCTCTCCTGTGCAGGTATGTTAGCAGAAGCATCACAGAGGAACTCTCTTCTCACCCTGTTTCATTGTCTTGCAGTATTTCTCACTCCTTTCAGAGAACAGGATTTAATCAAATGCTTCAGCCTTTTCTTTTTAGATTGAAATCCTTCTAAAGGGTTGCTTGGCCTGTATAAACTCAACTGACCTGGTGCTTCAACAGGTCAAAGGGCACCTTTGTCCTGTATGTTAGAGCTAAATTATATTGCATCTATGTTTTGTGAACAGCAGCTGGCAACTAGCCTTAGAGCTGAAATGAAAGAGCATTAATTTCCAAGTTGCAGTTTTCCAGAACTCTTAAACAAAAATCCATCTATTTGCCTACTCCATAAACATTTAAATTTAGGTTTTTTACAGAGAAACGGAGCAACACTTCAGATGCCTTAGGCCAGCCTAAAGCTACCCTGTCTCTGAGGGAGGCTGCCATCCCTTTCTTGTGTCGTGCTGGTGTTCATGAGGCTGCCCTTGCATTCACTTGGCTGAACAGTAACTGAATCAGCTCAGTGATCTCACTATAAAAAAATCCAGTCCCTTGGTGAATTTTTTCAGACAGACCAGAAAGCTGGCCTGGCTTACCAGGTGCTCCTGAATGCCAACAACAAGGGAGTGTTGTAGGCTGGAAGGAAACTGCTGGGGAAGAAAGTGATGAAAGGGACACAATTGCACATTGTAGGAGATGCTGGAGTTCCTTGCTGATCTCATTTGGAGCACACCCTCACAGACAACTGAGTGTGGTGTGGGGATGGGAACGAGTGGTAGGAAGAGGGTGGGAACTCTTAAACCACCTTGCCCACTGAAGAAAGTTTTAAAAGCAGTGTAGATAATCCTACTGGTCAATGACATTCCAGCTGGACTCCTCCAGGCAGCCAGGCACACGGATGAATTTTTGCTAGCTGGAGATTAAGGTAATGGCAGCTCTGCCTGCTCAGTACCCCGAGAGTCAGTTCCTTTATAAATTGATTTAGACATACAAAAGTTAAGCCATTAATTAAAAGGCAGGTTGGGGGACCATGAATGGGCCTTCAGCAGAATGCTTTTAGTTCCTGTGACTATAATAGCTGAACAAATGAGGACACAAGTTAATAAAAATCTTGTGGCTTCCTTGTAAATCTGAGAACTCTTCTTTAGAGGCAGAGAACTGAGGCACATCATCATTTGATGGAGATCACATAAGCTCCTTACTGTAGACAGTAACAGAACATACTCTGTACTTGATGTGATCTAGTAAGAAAATTACTGGTTTGGAGCTTTAGGGAGGCTTTGCAGATTGCTTTTAACATGTCTTATTTCATGGAATTATATGTTAAAACCAATATCAGGGCAACCACTCCTCTCCCAGACACTTAACTTTAAAGCCTGTGCAAAATAATAGCAATGCTTAGTGATCCAGCTTTGAGATTTTTTTTTCCCCCCAGAGACAAATACTTTTCTTTTTCACCTCTGCTTTCTTAGAAACTAATGAACTACACTTGCTAACATTCTTCCTCTGTAAGGATAATAAAAAAGCCCTGTGCTCGGGAACCTAATTGAGAAATATTAAAGAACCAAAATTTTACATATATCATGCTATCAGCTCTGTTTATGACGGCAGAGAGCCTGTGCAAAGTGAAAAAAAACCCCAACAAAACAAAAAACAACAAAACCTTAATTAAAAAAAAAAAAAACTCAAAGATTAATCACATTTGCGTTAGCAGCAAATGACTAAACACGGTTGTTTTTGTAGTGTTGGGGAAAAGAACGCCTGGTTTTAAATCCTCCTTCTCAGAGGACAGAGAAGGTGTTCTGCATGATTTCCTCAAGCTGGGTCTTGCTCTGCTTCTTGGCAGACGCCGTCATTTCTCAGGTACGTTCCCCCCCTCCACCCCGCCTTCCCCCGGCTGTGCTGCAGGGCACCATCTCCGGGGTCATTATCCAAGGGGCTCTTTGTCCCCTTTTGTGGCGGGGATGTCTCCTCCTGCCTCCGCAGAGAGCCCAGGGCTGGGCTGGCCGCCCCCCCCACCCCCCAAAATCCGCAGGGATCCCGTGCCCGGAGCCGCTGGATCCTTATCTGATGATCCGGCTCCATGAGAACGAGTCCCTCATGACTCACGGCCGCCTCAGAGCTGCGGGGAGAAGTTGTTTTTCCAAGCTGGATCCCACAAATCCCGGCAAATAGTGCCTTGCTCCTCGTGGAGCCGCTTTCTGCCGGGAGGTACCGAATAAAAGTGTGCGTCGGGCAAAGACATTTGGGATCACGCTCAGCAGCTCTCGCTGGCGGGGCTTCGGAATCACCCCGAAAATTAAGCAGAAACAAAAATTCTAGTTCTCGAACAAACAGAATCACACGGTACAAATAACCGGCATGAAAAAAAATTATTAAAATTTGGTATCAATATCAGGGGAAAAAAAACCCCAAACAACCCCTTTTCACCAAAATGCTTTCAGATTGATACTTTAACTTCATACATGCAAACCAGCATCTTGGAGTGGTAACAATCTTAACAAAAATTAAAAATCTTAACACAAAATCTTAAAAACCAGTGAAAAAAACCCCCTTAAAAATCATCATTTCTAACTGCTGTTGCTGTGTAGATGTCTTAGCAAAGCCTCTGCATATAAACTATATGCAAGACTGAACATTCTAAAATAGATTAACGACCAAAAAAAAAAAAAAAAGGATGTAACTTTTTCTCTTTGCAAAGCCCTTGTGTGAATGCAAACTCTGTGAATAATAGTAATAGAGTGAAACAGGTGCCTAAGCAATAGCAGGATAAAACTCTAGCGTGTCATTAAGCAGCATAACCGAGGGAAATTATTTTAAAATACGATTTTCAAAAATAGGTCTCCATTAATAAGTTCTCATCCCCTTGGGTCCGCCCCTACAGCTGATTTTGCCTTCCAAAATGTATTTAATAGGCTCACACGAAGCTGTGGGAATTTGGAACTTGCAGGTCGTGTTCTTGCCCAGCTTGTGCAGTCGCACAGCCCGAGTGCCAATCTATAATGCCGTGTCTAAATCTGTCATGTGAACCCCTGAATGGCCTTGGTGCAAATCAACCTTTGGCACCTGCAATGCAGCTTGCACTGGAGGCAGCAACCTCCCAAATCAGGCAGGCATGGGGAGTAAATTGTTGGCTATAGGATTAGAGACGTCTGGTAAGCTGTTGTAAAAGATCTGGGAAGGACTCCTCTGTGTTCTGGTTGACTAATACTTTCCATTATAAAGGCCTCTTTCTTTGGGAAGCATTAACACCTCGGTTGTTTGTTGCAGGCCTTTGATATTTAGCAGGGGAAATCCCAGAGGCTATAGTGGGACCTATTCATTGCCCAGAGAAACGTGAGTCAGTTTTCCCTGCGCTGTAAAGTATTAAAAATGCTGGCGCTCTGGTTCCTGCACAAAGGCAGATTAAAATCAGGCCGCCACCCACATCTGTCTGGCTGCCCCCACTGCTCAAATGGCTCAGCTGCCCTTGAAACATCACCTGAATCGCCACAATTTAGGGCCCAGCATATTTTATAAGATTAAAACCTGGGCACAAAGGTCTCAGCTGCCCGCGAAGCAGGAGCTTTCGAGGCAGCAACACGGTGGAAGGAGGTTTTTACCCTTTTAATCTGACTGTATTTGAGACAGGGCTTCTAAATTCCTTTTCTCTCTCCAGCCAGGATTGTTAAACATCACAGACAACCTGGAGTAGGTTGTGAGGCTGAAGCAGCGGTGAGCACATGTCTATAAAAGGTATAAAAATCCTAAAGTCAGCTCTGTGAGCATCTTTAACTGTTTTATTTACACACAACCATCTTTTTTTAATTTAAATTTATTCAGTTAAGGATAGACTGTAGCTTAAAAGTCCACTCTAAAAGAAAGACTCTCTAATAACTCTTGAAATAATTTGAAAGTCACTAAGTAAAGCTAAGAAACTTGCCAAAGTTGTAATTTCCTTATGTACATCTCCCAAGCTGTTATCTAATAAATAACATAGTGGACTAATGAAAAGGGGATATTTTACCTACCAGTTCAAACTGTTTCTCTTGTGCATTGGCTCAACACTTTTCCCAGAGGCTTAAGGATAGACTGTAGCTTAAAAGTCCACTCTAAAAGAAAGACTCTCTAATAACTCTTGAAATAATTTGAAAGTCACTAAGTAAAGCTAAGAAACTTGCCAAAGTTGTAATTTCCTTATGTACATCTCCCAAGCTGTTATCTAATAAATAACATAGTGGACTAATGAAAAGGGGATATTTTACCTACCAGTTCAAACTGTTTCTCTTGTGCATTGGCTCAACACTTTTCCCAGAGGCTGTATTTTTAAAATAAACAAATAAATAAATGAATACACACATATATATGCTATATGGAGATACAGAACTTGCAAGTTTCTTCTCCAAAATGAAACATCATCTATAGAGATATAAATGGCTATAAATTAAAGTATTATATTTGCATAATGTTGTGTTTATCTTGCATATATTCTCTAAGCATATCAGAATAATTTAACAGGAAAGCTGAGAAAACACAGTGTTGTAACAAGATTTGACACTGTGACTGAAGCTCATTCAGGTGCCCCCTCTTCTCTTCCAAAACTGTTTTGACTTGGTCAAGACTTACTTGTTGCCATCTGGAGATCCTGACCCCAACCCATGGCAGCTGCATTCAAACTCTGCTGGCCTTCACAGTTGTCTTTATATCTAAGGGAACAAAATTGAAAATAATGAAAATATAAGTTACAAACGTAGCACCTACTGAAGAAAATAAGAATGATATCTCATTAGATTGCCAAAAGTGATAATGTCAGCAATTAAAAGCTGGATTAGATTGCTGTGTAGTATGAGGCACTCAAACAAAAGACACTCTGTGTGAAGGGGCATCTGCATGAGGGTTCCAGTAAGTAGTTTATATCAAATACACACCACATAACAGAAAATAAGAGATACCTATTTATAATAATATTTTATTTGTTGGAATTTTTTTGTCCCAAAATGTCCCGTCTTGTTTATAGTATAGAAGCTATTCCTATATTTATGTACTTTCTTTGGGTGGATACAAACTTGCAGAGTTAAAAAACTTCTTCTAACAGTCCAGGCTACAAGATTTTCACAGCGTTAAAAGCAATAAAAGCAAAAAGACCTTTATATTTCTTTGGTTTAGCCATCTTTAGACTAGGTTTTCTTTCATGATAGTGAAACTTTAGTAGTAAATGTTTCACACTCAGAATGCCTGAAATGGAATCAAACTTAAGAGAGCTTTTAATTAAATATTTGCATCTTTTAAACAAAGTGTTTTAGAAAAAATACGATCTGAACAAGAATCAACTGGTAACACACCTGAAATGAGAATGATTGCTGAGATTATGAACTTTTCAAAGATGTTGGGTCAATGAATAACGCCAGGATAAACGTTTCTGACAGATGTGGTATTTATATTTCAGAATGCCATTATTCTTGGGGGGGAAAAAAAAGACTGTTAGAGTCATGGAAGGCTTGCAAGTATATATGACAAAAATTAATCCTTTGTTGAAAAAAGGCAAAACCACAGTAAAATAGCTGTTTGAAGTCAGCTTCCTAAAACGTTTCCAATTTGTGGTTGTTAGAACTTGTCTGACTGAGGAAGCCCAGTGGAAATCCTCTGCATTGTCCATCAGTACTGGAGGTATCTCCAAGAACAGTGTGACACACGGCTCCCACTGAAATATATTCATTTTTAAAACACAACAGTGACTGCAGCTCAGGAAAGCTGAAGAAAGAGGCAACAAACATCCATAAATTATAGCAGCCGAAATTGAATTGTAATGTGTGACCACACTCACCCAAATAAAAGTTTTTCTATTTTCAAGTAACATATTAGTTCCAAGGATGGAATATGAACATGAGCAGCAAAGTGACATGGGATTTTGATCCCCAAAATATTTTGCTGTTGAGATTAGAATTGGCATGTGGTTTATTTCTTTTAAAAAAAGAAAAGAAAAAAAGGAGAGGGGAGAAATTTGGCCATAGTTTAAGACTATGAGTATGCAACTGCATGTTACCTAAAGTAAGCACTCAAAACCTATAGGTGAGGGGGAAATCAGGCATTTGCGTAATAATTACAGGAGTCCAAGAAATGTGTGCAAATAAATACTTGATTTGATGCAAAAAAAATAAAACGTTTCATTAATTCACACGAAACTTTGCTCTCATTTCTAGCAATATGTTTTATCCTGCTGTTTAATATGCTCCCCACATGCACTCTCTTGCAGTGCTGTCTCCAAAGTTAGTGAAGTCCATGAAATAAAACCACATCCTTCAGCATCCCAGCTGTGGGCACCTGAATCACTGTGTGTTTCGACATGTTTATGCAGATCAGAGGCGCTCTTAAAACTGAAAACAAGGTAGAACAAATAACAGATATAATAGTACACAGGAGTAGCCTTGTGGTTAATGTTTAGGACTGGGAGGTAGAAATTTTTGGCTCTGAGAATAACAAGTGAAAGCGGGATGTGTTGTAAATTGCTTCTCTACCTCAGTTTTTCCACCTGCGAAAAGGGGGTAGTGCAGACATCTCTTTGATGTGCTCTGAATTTCATTTTCCATTCCCTCTTTCTTCCCACACACCCCCACCATGCCCAGATCTGGGTAATTTTTCCACAATTATCACCCTTTCTTTATGTTCACATAGAGAAAGTTCTTGTCCATTGTCAAGCAGTCACTTCATCCTCTCTGGTCTAGAAATTCCAATTATTTCCTTCTGTCCACCCACAAAGTGAACTCAGAAGTGCTTGAACATTTTATCCCATTTCCAGCATCCAAAGGCCAAGCCTCTCATCTTCTCAGGCAAGTTTAAACATAATTTGCCAGTGCTTATATAAGCAACTTGGTCCAGCACATCACAATGCCAAGAGCCTCAAGTTTTCTCACCTGCTGACACAGAGGGGACAATGGAAAGGATGTTCTTGATGCTGTCAGGAATGGATGTGTGCTTCTCAGTGAGAAGGCCCTTGTGCCCACCATGCCACAAAAGTCACAGGTAACATGGTTACCTGGAAAGGATAATAGAGAAAAAAACCTTACTTTCAGTTCTGTATTGTCTACTCTGACATATGACAAAAAAATTTATTTAAATATCATATTAAAATTATCATATTTTAAGACAGTTGGGAATAAAATACATACAAAGAAAGAATGGAATGCAGATGCAATAAAGGGTGCATTGAAATAATGGTCAATTTAGAACATTTCAGATTACTTTCAGAAAATAGATGGTAAGCAAAGCAGACCTAGAGGATCGTGTTTCACTCTCTGGGCCCTCACAAAAAGGATGATTATTGTTTTGGCCCGTGGCACTTTGGGAGGGTTTCTAAAAGGTGGATGTTGTCTGGAGGCCTTCTGACAGAGGGGGACTGGCAAATCTACTTTTAGAATTTAAGGTATTACCACTCTTAAAAAAAAAAAAGTGGCAGAAAGAATTGTCTGCCCTCCACCTGCCCGTTTCACATTCGGGTTTGGGGCAAAGCCATGCTCGGTGCTTGCTCAGCTGCCAGACTTTGAGCTGCAGTGGCTGAGACACAGGTTAATAGGAAGACAGCTCTGGAACTGGGAGAACCTCTGGCAGACAGGCAGGAAGGGCTGTGACAACTTAATGCCGAACAAAATGCTGCTCTGTGCGGGTGAATCAGCAACCGGATGGATTCCTGCAGCAGGAAGAGTCTCCATAAAGAGGGGTCGAATTTAGGCAAAACATGTTTTGTTTGAATTTGATGCCATGTCTTATTTTGTAATCAGCCCAGTGTTTTATAAATGTCCAGAGAAAAACAGGCAGTTGAAGTGCTAATGTTTTCTCAAAAAAAAAAAAAAATAGGAAGGAAATATAATGCACTGTAATTATTCTGGAATCACTGCCTGCATAGACACTTTTCCTTGTAGTTTGTCCTAGACCAGGAATTTTTGGTTTTCTTTTTTTTTTTTTTAGCCCCCTAAATCCATGTGGGAAACTAGCCTGGAATGACTTAATCTGCAAAACTGCATCAGTGAATCTCGTCAGTCTCTCGGAATGGGAGCATCCAACAATTTACTGACACGTAAATATGTCCACGTAGGGAGCGATTTCAGAATATCTTCAGCATTTGCATTCACATCACAGCTTATTTCAGAGTCATTTCTTATAGGTAAGCAGGCTCCTTAAAAGAGAATTTCAATATTTATCAGAGAGCTCTTACACAAGGCACTGGGGTATGAGTGTGAGAGTGTCATGTCTGCACTGGCAGTCTGCACCAACATGCAGACGTGTGTGCTGCCAGGATTTTTAGAGAAAGCTGAATCATGAGCCAGGGACGTAACTGGCTTTAATATCTGAAGGGATTTGGGTTGTGCCTGAGCAGCTGGACCCCGGGATGTCTCCCAGGTCCCTCAGCCAAGTTCACAGGGCAGCTGGTTCACTGGGCCTTGCTGGGCCGTGACACAGGTTCACATAATCCTTGCTCCCAGTCCAGCCACCTTGTGATTTTCCCTGGCTGTGCAAGCAGAACACAGGCAGAATTATCAGGGGACAAGGACAGCCAGGCACACTGTACAGTTCACAGGGTTTTAAGTGCAGCCAGAGTGACCAGAAGGAAATAGTTCGGTTAGCCATGGGCTTTATTTGATATATCAAATCTACTTTAATGTGTCATGATTTAGTTTAAAAAAAAAAAAAAAAGGAAATCAATCCAACAGCATATTTAAACAGCTTTGTTAGTTAATAAAATTTAAACCCCCCTTAATTTGGATTACTTGCCAATTTCTTTTCAAAAGCACCTTGAGAGAAAGGAATAGAACAAACCTAGTCAACAAAACAAAATCAATTCTCTATTTTCTAGCATAAAAAATGAAAATTAAGATATTTTAGCCAGATGCATGTCAACTATAAAACCATTTAAATACAGGCAGAGCTGGCAGCTCAAAACAAGCATCTAATGAAACACAGAGTTGCTCAGCATCCATATGTTGACTTGCAGTCAGTGAAAAATAGTGTTTCCTTAAGAATGCAACCAGAAAGCAGAACCTGCCCCCACTGAGCAAGTCTGCACAAAGCTGCTTGTAGGTTTATACAACCCAAATGTTCCCAGGTCTGGCTCCATGGCTGGAACATTCCTGATCCCAGAGCAGAGACCCACCCGCCTCTCTGCTTCTGCATTTCCTGTGTGTCCGACAGCAATATCACAGGTTTCCTTGTGCTCAGATGCTGTAGGATTCTTTCCCAGCAAGTCATAGCTGTTGTGGGAACCTCTGGGGACCTGAGGGAGCTTGTGGTTAGGTCAAGGAGGGACTGCACTGTTTGAGGGAGGCTGATTATGCACTGCAAGGTGAGCAGAGCTGCTGCCCAAGCTAAAACACACCTTTGGTTCTAACCAAGCCCCGAGTCGTGGAAGCAAGTAAACAGATCTGCATGGGAGCTACTGCAAAGTAGAAAAGCCCCTTAAACTTTCTGATCTGAAGGCACAAAGAATGGAATTTCCAGGTGATAAAGTCCTGACTTTCCAGCATTTGTAACACACTTGCCCTAGTTTAATATACTGATTTTCTTAACCATAGAGTCATAGGATGGTTTGGGTTGGAAGAGACCTTAAAGATCATCTCATTCCAACACCCCTGCCATGGGCAGGAAAGCTTTCACTAGACCAGGTTTTTCAAGGCCTCATCCAACCTGGCCTTGAANTGATTTTCTTAACCATAGAGTCATAGGATGGTTTGGGTTGGAAGAGACCTTAAAGATCATCTTGTTCTAATGTTCTACCATGGGCAGGAAACCTTTCACTAGACCAGGTTTTTCAAGGCCTCATCCAACCTGGCCTTGAACACTTCCAGGGATGGGGCATCCACAACCTCTCTGGGCAACCTGTGCCAGGGCCTCACCACTCTCACAGTAAATATTTCTTCCTATTATCTAATCTAAACCTGCCCTCCTTCATCCTAAGGCCATTTCCCCTTGTCCTACCATTCCAGGCCGTTGTCTGAAGTTCCTCTCCAGCTCTTTTGGAGCCCCTTTAGGCACTGGAAAGGTCTCTAAGGTCTCCCTGGAGTCTTCTCCAGGCTGAACATCTCCAGCTCTCTCAGCTACTGTAATGATACTTAGAACTCTGCAGTTTATCCAGCCTGTTCTGTACAAGGTGACCTTGAAGAAAGTGCATTTTATTTTAAAGAGCTCTGACTTGTCATGTTTCCTTATGTGATCTCATAGCAGCCTTGCCTTTCTGACAGTTCTGTCAAGCAAATATTTTTTCCAAATTTAAACATAAACTAGTCAGTGGCAATAAAAATAACTTATGAAGATTTATTAATTAATAACCTATAGCTGTTGGTTGCATTAATAAACTAAGACAACACTGAGACAGTTTCAATATGCTTTTTCATTACCAATTTAATTTGGGCTTAATGAAACCATTTGTTTATCAGTAAGTCAATTTTATCCTAAACAGAACAACAATCTGTTCAAAACACCAACAGCTTGAAATTTGAGATCTTCTGTCAGTTAATGCACCTACTTTCCATTGCCAAAACATCCACAAATCCTAAATATATTCCAAGCACTTAAAAGCAGAAGAAAACCACCACCTCTCCCTTCCTTTTTAGCACATCAACACATGGATGGTTGAGGTAGGGAGTGTTCTGGTGAAGAAAATGCTTACTGGAAAAGCAAAGCTGGAAAGGAAAAAAGAATTGCTTTTTGAGTTGAAAGTAGTGAAATGCTCACTGGGTTTACTTGCAGAGATTTTTTTTTTAATCCAAGTCTGGCTCTTGGGGAGGTTCTTTCTTCAATAATCAACAGTCTTTCTCATTTGTGGGCAGTTTCCCAGCACCACTGGAATGTCACACTGTGCCATGGCCACCAAGGGAAGAGAAGCAGTGCCAAGGAAAAAGCTTTCCTGCTGAAACACAGACCTGTTGCTCACTTTCATTACTCCAGTTTACCAAACATGCAAAGCCAAGGGAACTTCTGTGCTTCAGGAAAACAATGGCCTTCCTGGAGCAAACCCTGCTTTCATGCGATTGACTTATATGAAAAATAGAGATATTTATTAAATCATACACATGTGTTATCAAAAAGGACCTTGAATCTTAGAAATATAAACAGAAATAAAAGCATCCCCACTTACTGTCTTCTGATACTTGTTTCCTTGCATGATCAAAAATCTTGATGTTACTGGAGAACATTCCTCCACAAACAGGAGATGATACAACCTTTTCTTGTGTGGAGGTTCTTAAGTGCTCCCAAAGCCTACAGCTGCCTTGAAATACAGCTAAACAATCTAAACCAAACAAGCAACAAAAAAAGCTGCACATGAGTACTGTCCTCTTTCTTATGTAGAAAGAAGAAAGATTATTACACAGTTACGTATTGCTGTTATATGTATACAGACATTGATGAGGTTCCCTCTCCATGTTCCCAGTCTCTGGAGAACCAGGATGGTGGGGTAGTGAGTACATGACAGCTGTACAGCTCCAAGAACTCTGCCTGCTGACCTCCTTTTTTGTTTTATCTTCACACTTTCTGTCTTCACATTTACATTCACATGGTGGTTAACCACAAGCAATCAGCGATCCACCAAACTGTCTTTGCATATAAAAAGCTCTGTCCTCAGATCTCTTGAGCTCAGGAACCCTCTGGTGCTGAGGAGACAGTGCAAGCTTTAACAGCAGAAGTAGAAAGCTCTGGCAGTTGACATGTGACAAGGGCAAAATCCCAAGTAGTTTTAGGTTTAGGTGTAAATAGAGCTAAAAAACTACTTTCAGGAGGAAGCTTCAGATAGATGTAAAGACGTATCCCATCCTCTCATGCAAAAATAAGCAGCCACAGGTGTCTCTCATCTACCTTACAAAGGTAAAAGCTATGCAGAAAGCAACCTTTTTAGAAAGGTGAAATGATAGCCTAGACTCGAATCAAAGACTCTAAATCAAGAGGACTAAATTCAAGGTGGGGAAAGATAAAATATTCTTGATGATAAGAATAATCAAGTGAGTCAAACTCAATGAGTCATTGGATACCTTTTGGTCTCAGAAATTAATACACAAAAATCATTTAACAAAGAGGATTTGCCTGGTTCATTTAACCAAGTGGGTACATCCTGTGTTCCATTTCTGCTATTCATCAGGATATTTCTGCAAGTAGAACAAGAGTGTGAAAGCTTTGATGATAACTCACATCCACTGCAATGGGTACAATATAGGTTGGTATTCCTGGTGCAGAGTTCTGAGCTGCAGATTAACATGCTTAGTAAAGGGGCAAAACTCTAAAATCCTTATTAAAAGACAGAGGAAATCCTAAAACCTCACCCTGCCTACAATGAGGAAACAGGATCATCAGTGACACCTCTACAGAGTTCTGATGGAGGGACCACAAAAAAAAGGCCAAGCTGTCATGTCTCAGTCAGAAGCTGGAGGACTGATCATCCTTCCAGTGCAACATGAAGATTTCCCTCTCTGTTGAACCCCAGATTCAAAACATGACACACAGGACATCAGACTGAATCTCTGACTTTCTATCTGGACTCCCTGGCTTGACCTCAGACCTGTGTGGTCACAGTGGACTTGGCTGGTGGTCAGTGGGCTGTGGTTGGCTCTGGGTAGCACCACCAGACCTGCTCTGTTCTTCTTTCTCAGGCCCTGTGAGGAGACTACACCCTGTCAGAGATGTCCCTGCCTGACTGTGACCCTTCTCCCCCCGTTTGCCCCTTGCAGAGCAGCCCACTCTTGCTGTACCCTCATGAATTCAACCCAATTACTTACTAGGGGTCACTGGAAAAGACTGATCATGTTCTATCCATTGTCTCAGTGCCAGGACAGCTGCTTCCATGCAGAGGTGAGACCTCACTGGCCTGTCTTTGCCTGTTAGGTTGGAGGAGTTGAATGGAAAGTTGTCTTTCATGCCTGGACACCACAATTTACGTGTCACTTTAAAATGGATGCCACCACCCTGAATGTCAAGAACACAGACTACAACAGACCCTGTAAAATCCAGGACCTATTTTTTTGTGCTGAGGCAGCATCAGTTACACTTTGGTCTCAGAAAAGGGTCTTTTTAGTTCCCCGGTAATAGACAACCTCCATAACCTCAACAGGCCACAGTATTTTAAAATACCTTATTAAAATGGCTTTCCTAACTTGCAACTTGCACTTTTCTTGTTATAACTGATGGAGACACCTTCACCTGTCCTATTAGGCTTTATTTTCTAAAGCTGTGATCACAGCGATGTGTGAATTTTTTTCCTCTAAGGACTAGAGATGCTACTTTATCAGGCCACTGGAGTGAGTTCCCCAGCCAAAAAATAGTCCATCTATCAGCTAATCTCAAGAGGGAAAATGAACAATTTATGTTGCCTTGCATCCACTCATGGGATTTTATCATTAACAGATAACCCAAAAAGCAACATTAATCCATAAATTGAAGAGACACATATCTGGGGCGTTCACCAAGAAGGTTCCATTCAGATCTGGACTTCACTGACAGGTTTTACAAAACAAAGGCAAACTGATTTGTTTAAAGCAAGCCCAGAATGATCTGTTCCAGGGCCAGAGTCCCACAAATCACCTAATTTTTCTTCAGCAGAAAGGCTTTTCTCCTGGAGAGGTTCTGCTCCTGCGCTCGGTGGGTCTGATGCTGAACTGCACGCACAGCAAATACAGCCCATAGTTTAGCCCTTACTCAAACAACCAAGGCATCTGCTATGAAAGGCTGTCAATGGAATGTGGCTTCTCCAATACAGCCAAGGGCAGAACATCAGCTTTGAAGCCATGGCAGTAATTTTAAGACAAGAGGCAGCCACCAGTATAGAGAAGAGCATTAAAAATGCTCTCTCTTACCACAGAGCTGGGAAAAGCTAGGGCGGCAAAAGGTGTGCTGCCCTTGATTTGAAGGGATCAGGTGAACAGAAAGAAGAGTAAGCTCACCTTGAAACATTATTATGAGGGAGGCAACCCTGATCCTGCCTGATAGAATGCAAGTGAAAAGTCTGTTTGAATGGTATAGGAACTATAAACCACAAGCAGACTCACGAGGAAACACAACCTTGTTTAGTACTGGCAGTTCTCAGCTTGGACTAATTGGGAGTTGAGGGCATTCAGCTCCCAATTAGTTTAAGCTGAGAGTTGCCTAAGGATGATAGGAACTATTTAAATCACGGTGCTATAAAATAGAAATGCTTTTGCAATTATTTTAGATAAATTAAAAACAAATATGAAGATCTCTCGCAAGTTCCTATGTAACATGTAGCACTAAGAGAATTTTATAAGAAACACTGCAGTGAAATACTTTTAAAAATAGTTTTGGGGTTTTTTATTTTATGTGAACTACCTTTCCAGTGACAATAAACAAGTTTCTTCTGATTTGTATCAGCTTATTCCTCAAGAAGAGCAACATGCTCATAAAACCACACTGGGTTACTAAAGGTAACCTTAAACCAAAATAGAAGCATGGAGAAGACAAGACAGTTCTGGCAGGAAATCAACTGACAGGAACATAGAATTAAGTGTTTTTAGAAACCGAACAGACACTGGTAAATATTGCAGTAACATTTAATTAACTCACTCCAACACAGACACAATTACATCAACTACAAAAACGTAGAACATTCTGCAGTATCCACAACACAAACCGGGCCCTGGGTTTTCACCTGCCATCTCATGGCTGAAAAAAATCTGTCTGGACTAATTGGGTGAATAGTCCCCATTCTTTGTGGCAGGGATGTGCTTCTGCTGATTTATTTTGTTGGCACATTTTTGCCTTCTCCCCTCTCTCCACTTCTCCCTGCTCCTACTCACGGGAAGGCCGTGAGGGCAGTGCAGGTAATTCCGACAGAAACAGGAAGGCTGCACAATGATTAAGCTGAATTAAGAGTCAGGATGCAGCACTGCAGGAGTCAGTACTTATGTGACATGGGGGACTAAACCTTAATTAGCCTCTGCCTCACTCCACAAAAAATCCACACCTGAGAGTGAAAGTAGACACATATTGCATCTTCTTCAAGTGGCACAAGGTGTTATCCCACTACATCAACTGCATCAGTCCAAATTCAGTGTTCCCCTCAGTTCCCAATAATTTAACCCTTAACCTCTCTGCTGTGCTGGCACAAATTTTGTAAGGCCACACACTGAATTTTTGTGAATTTGGGACAAGGAGCTGATCTGGCTCTCAACTAAATTAGACACTGGGGAAGGGAAATGGGAAACAACTGTAACTCCTTAGGCTGATATTGCCATGCTGATAATGTACAGCTGATTAAAATGTAAGCATCATCTTTTTTGTTTTGTTTTGTTTTTTTTTAAGAAAAACATATAAATGAAAAACCCCCCATTTATTTTGGATAATCTGGTTTTAATCATCCTAATCTTAGCAGAGAGGATTAAACTAAGCTGCTGGGCATTCTGTGTGCAGAACACAGCGTTCACACAAGGAGTTAATCCAGGCAAACCCTGCATTTTAAATTCATATTCCAGTGTATTTCACAACAGCTCCCTAAGGGAGACAAGCCCTTATTTCCTCTGAAGGGCTTGAAACAGGATCTGAGAAATCCAAAGGTCTTGTGTATATGGAAACATATGGGCATAATAAGGTGAATCAACTAAAATATTGAGCCCAGACAGATCGAAAACCTCTTCACTTCTTAATCAGAGTAACCATAAGGGGCTCAAACCCATTTTAATTTGTTGGCACCAAAACTTTGAGTATTTCACTGAAACTTTCTTGAATATTCTTTGCATGTAAATAGGAGAGAAGTTTTTGGGGCTGTTGCCTGAGTCGGAAGCTTTACCTTTGGGAAAACTGAGCCCGACACAGTAAGAGGTACCACAAGTGTCAGGGGAAGTTCTATGGGTGATTTTCAAAGAGAATTATATTCATAACTGTGGGAACATATTTGCAGGAGGGTGGGAAAGGTAAGCAGTTTTCCCTGCCCTCAAAATTCTCCTCTTTCACAGTGTGCCCTACCCCTCCTTCTGGGTCTGGTGGAGCCTGCCTACTAGGTTGGGAAACATTCTTTTAATTAATAAAATTCACAGCATAGTTTGAACTTGAAAAAACATGTGTGAAAATATTTAGCAGGATGCTACGGACTCCGGGGTTCCATCAACCAAGACTGCCCACTTACATAAATGAAAAATGGAACATGAAACCAATTAAGTGATTTTTAAGCATGTTTTTCAAGCAAAGGCTGTGCTCAGGGACAGACGCAGCAAAGTAAAATTCTGAGGCCTTTGAACTTTTTCTGAACCTCTCCATTTTTAAAATAAATAGACCAATCATGGCAGGATGTGAGTAAAGATATTGGTAGGTATTAAAGAGCATTAGTAACAAAAATAACTACTGTAAGAAACATGGTTCTGTAAGATATGAGGCATAATGGCAGTAAGATTTGTTTGTAACAACAGTTTGTAATCAAATTATGCAAATAATCCAAAAGTTGTCATAAATAATGCTCTGTATTATATGTTTAGGCTTACAGCTTTAAAAAGAAAAGAATGGGGTACTACACGTGTGATCCACTAGTAAATAAAAGCCTTTATTTACAGAGATAGAGTTTCTCACAGACTGACTAAACAACAGAACTAACTCTCCCTACGAACTTCACTCTCAGATTTTTTTGTCATTCCTTATTTGATGCAAGGAAAAATGAGGCATCAAAGCATCATGTGAATGCAGATATGTTAAAGTCAGAGCAAAAAGAGCCAAATGGATATTTCTAGTCATGCTCTCCAGCAATAACACACAGATGAGGAGGGACTCACCTTTTATATGTGCAATGGCAAAACAATCTCTCAGCTGAAATGTTAAGAGGAAACTGGAAATGAATTTAGACCTAGCAAGGTGAAGGTTAGCAAAGCAAACCCTGGACTACAACCACCACCAGAAAACAAAAGTTATTTCACTCCATCACTGCAATATATTTACTTAAATGCCACGCTGGCTCCAGTTCAAGGATGTGATGCACGTGAGGGAGAGAGTGTCAATGTAAACCACCACCCCTCTGACATTTCCTTGCACGGAATTATATTTTCATTATTTTATCACGATTTTTAATATAAAAAAATCATGGGTAATAGAGAAATGGGATTTAAGGTTGATAACCCATTAACCTTTGAAAGGCTTAGATTGACACCAGGAAAAAAAGGATCAAAGGCCTCTGAAGAACAAAGTTGTTGTTTTGATTCATAGTTCATCATTATTAAACCTCCATCACATGAAGTTTGAAAATTTGTTTTGTTTTACAACTTCTCAGTATCTCAATTCAGTTGTTTCTTCTTCACCAATATTTTGTTTTCATCACTTAAGTGAAACACTTTGTATCACTTCAGTGAAACAGAAAAACTCACACAATATGGAAAAACTACTGTAGACCAGATAAAAAATTTTCCTGCACCTATTACTTTTTCTAAGAACTATCTTGCTCAACAGTTACACCAAAGGAGATGGTAAGAAAATGTCATCACACTTGTGGGTGAAAAGATGATGCTCAGTAGCCATAAATAACAGCTGAGGTTCTGAGGACAAGAGTGACAGAAAGTGTTTCACTCTAATGTCATATCAAAATGAAGCCACTCTTCATCAGGAATGAACACCTTCAAGGTGAGGGAAAAAAATTGTATAGGCATCACTATTTATATTAATATTGTTTAAAAAAGGATAGCAACTGCTATTGCCTTGGCTTACTTGATACAGAAATAGCACCATCAAAACAGAATGGAAAAATTATTCTATTTAACACACGACACCAAAAAGTGGTCAAGATGCAAATTACTTTTAACTGAAACCAATCTTAGCAACATTTGGACATTAGACTTATATAAACAGCTTATTGCAAATGTTTGATTTCTGTTGCAGTAACGAAAAAATCCCAAATATTTGCAACTGACTGAGGAAACATCAGATATTCTGTTGCCTTTCTTCAGACAAACACTAAACACTCCAGACCTGGCTACCAAGTTCATTTATTTACCTTTAAACTGGGTATATTGAAACTTTTCATATATGCTCTTAAAACACAAGAGGAGTTGCATCTTTGTCAAAAAGATTGTTTTAGTCCCCTCAAAAAAAGAAAGAAATTTGAATTCGAGGTAGCAAATTTTATGCAAATATCACAGAATCCCAGGATGGGTGAGGTTGGAAAGGACCAGAGTGGGGTCATCTGGTCCAGCCTCCCTTCTCCAGCAGGGCCATCCCAGAGCACATGGCACAGGATTGTGTCCAGACAGGTCTGGAATATCTCCAATGAGGAGACTCCACACCCTCCCTGAGGATCTGTTCCAGTGGTTTACATTTTCGTGGTTGCTACTGTAATAATCATGTGTAACTTGCAAAGATAGTGGGACACAGTGTTCAGAGTGAGTAAAAACACCCAATTAGGAGTCAAATATAAAGAATGCTGAAGTAAAGTATGGAAAGGGGGTGGAAAAAACCAATATCAAGTGTTTCACTTGCATCACAATTCTCCCAACAGCAAAAAAACCTCCTCCAAAGTCCTTGGGAACTGATGTCAGCAATAACTGCTCTCCAAACATGAGACTCCTTTAGTGGTAACTGTGAAAATGGACGTGTGTTGTCAGAGCTCAGGGACCTTTTGCCCCAAAATTCACAACTTCTCCACCAACCTTGCTCTTAACACACAAGAAAGAAGTGACATTTCATGGAGCACTGAAACATGCACGGAACACAGAAATCTGCAGGAAACACATGAAATCTGCAACTGTGCCACAACACTGAGAATGCCCACGAGTAGTAACTTCATAACTTATGTGAATAACCTCAGCAGAGAAGATTGGAATTGCTATCTGCTGATAATGCACTAGATAAAACCTGCAAATCTCAGTGGTTTTTTTTTCTCTGCCTCACAACTGCAGCAGTACCACAGTGCTTTGTTCCTTAAGGCACAGCTTTTTGCAGAAAGGCAAACTTCATAGATTCTATAGGAAAAAATTTGTAAAAATAAGTATTTTCTTAGGGATATACTGTGACATTCTTCAGCTTAGGTCACAGAGACATTGTTAATGTTGGTCCGATTCTACTTTTTTCACCTTTAATTAAAACTCATTCACCTTTAATTAAAATGTCTACACCTGTAATTACACTTGATTACAGTGTTAAGAATAAAGAGCAGGATACACAAGAGCCAAACCAGCTATATTAAAAAGTCTGGTATATTATTGCTATTACATCCACAGAGACTGCCTGTAATTTTCTGCAGAATCGGATTTTTTTGGTTTCCTTTTGAGTGCATTGAATACTATTTATACAAAAAGTGTAAAACCCAATACCCATCACAAATACACCAGTGTATGTACCCAAATAAGGCAAATACCATACAAACAGTAAAAGTTTCCATTTTTCTATAAAGATTCATACAAATGTTGCTTTAAACTTAACATTACGTAGCAGACCAGTTCCCTGACAGGGAAAAACTCTGCCATTCAAAAATAATTTGCTAAAATCTGCACGTGCTGAGGCCCTAATCTTAAAAACTCTATTAAAAAAAACTCTCAGCAGAAATTCTCATGACATCACCCCTCCAGTCTCCTTCCATATAAGTAATAGCTGTCAATATGAACAAAAAATTCAGGATAATCAGGGATGAAGCAAAAAGCAGGTATAAGCTCTTGACTAAGGGCTTATCAAAGCTGAGGTGCAGGGAAACTGAAGTCAGTGTTATTTTCCAGGAAAACTGAGGTTGGAATTATCTCCCAGGCTGGGAACAATCTCCCAAACTGCAACGTAATTCGTGTGACAGGTGAGATATAAATAACCTGCTGTTTCCAGGGGGTGCTGTAGGTACCTGTTCAAGTGTTCTGCAACATGATTACAAAATTCCTCCATGCATTTCCCTACAAAGCAGCTTTCTTTCCATTCACACGGCAGGATGAGTTCAGCATTCCTGAATTTGCTTCCAGGGGCCGTTGCCTAAAATTTTCAGGAGCGCAGGGAAGTTTTAGTTATCACGTTATGTTTCTGTAAATTCTTCTTGTAAAATTAGTGGTCAGGATTACAGTCTCCTCGATGGCATGAACATTTTATTTATTTGTTTAATTACTGGATGCCTTTTTTAAAGAATCTCAGGCCATATTTTGCAAACATTTACCCCTTGCCAGAAGCCACAAGTTGTAACATTTTCATTCCAACCACATAGTAAGAGTCCTATGATCACCATCCCAAGCATCTGCTGAGGGTGCCTTTATTGTAATTTAACTCCACAGCAAGATTGTAAAACCTCTTTCCACACAAAAGCCAAAGCAACCTTTACCAGGAGTGTAATTCCGGTTGCTTTATCCTGACATCAGTGTGGGCTCCCACTGAACAGGGCTGATTCCACTCACCCTTTCTTGTTCTTAAGATCCAGCTCTGGAATTGGCACAGCCAGCTGCTAAATTGATTAGAAAATGGACCCAAGTGAAAGCTGAGTGTTGGGGGGAATGATGGGCAGACAGATCAGTTTTCTGCTCAGCTGGGTGCAGGTTTTTATCAATAAAAAGGAAGCAACAGGAGTATAAACCAAGGAGAAATAGTCCCACTGTTTTTTTCCTGACTCTGAACAAATATAACACCTCCAAACTTTATTAAAAAAACCCACCTACTGGCCCATTCTCTGTGGTTTTCCACATCCCTACTCTTCCCTGTGTTACCAGCTTCCAAGATCTGCCAGTTCAGCTGCTCAGAGAACCACTCCCTAACTCACTTTATTCCCAGCACTCTTGGATTAGTTTTAAGAGTTTAAAGAGCCTCCAAGCAGATCAGCTGGCGGAGCTCAGTCAGCAGCAGACTTGGGAAGGAGGATGGCAACAAGCAGCTGGGAGGAGCTTCTTCACTTTCTCATCAGCCCATAAAAATCTGGAAGACAAACTCTGTCCAATAGCCTAAAGCATCAGAGTAAAAGCCTGACTCTGTCTTCCCTGGTGTTGATTCTATCGATTAAAAAAGTCAGGCACTGACTTAATGCTGGGTTAAAAAACCCACGTGTGAAAGTGGAAAAATGAGCAGGAACCGCTGTGCCAACCCCATGGTGTTAAACACTGACACCATCAACGTAACTGGCAGCATCTTTGTACTCCCAGCTACTAAAAATACAGATCTGGAAGTATTTCCCTACCAGAAAGTTAATTACTGTAAAACTTCTGAGAGAATTGATAGTCTTGTGTTTGAAGTGGGGAACCTTCCCACATTGTAACAATTTAATCTAAACTGCTACAACCAACTTTTTCCTTTCACCAGTGCTCCAGCTCACTGATCCGGAGCAGGAAATCCCTGAAGACAGAAGGAAAGGCAGGAAGAGTAGTGTTTATGCTGCACATTAAATAATCCACGGTCAGGGAACTTTATTAAAGTTATTCCAGCCATGGCATTAATACTACTGGAACAAAATATTTCAAAGTTATAATTATTCTAATTGACCAACCCCAGTGTCCATAATATCCCAGTGGGCAAACTGAGAGGCAAAAACCACCAGAGGGAAAACTGGGAGTGACCTTGAAATCCTCCTGCCCATAACGACACAGCCCCACCTTGTCTCTAAATCCCACCTGAATTCCCACATCCCCCTTTTCTTTTCTCCACATCCCACCTGAGCCACCCACATGCCCTTTCCTTATCTCTGCATCCCACCCAAACCACCCAGATCCCCCTTTCCTTGTCTCTGCACCCCACCTGCTCACTCACCCTCTAATGCTGCCATTTTTAGTCTTGTCTAAACCCACCATTTCCAACACCCTTCACACAAAAACACCTTTGAAAGTGAGAGTGTGCAGCTGGCAGTGGAGACCTGGAAGGATTTGTAGCCAAGCACAGACCACACACATTCATTTACACCTTCCAGACTGATAAGTGACCTGTGCAACCAGAATTTGTGATTTCTTGCGAGCATTAATTGATAACAGCAAGTTCTTGCTCTACTTGAATTACTTCTTAAGCTACTCTTCATTTTGATAAAATGCTTACAACTTAATTTCTAGACATTTTTTTCCAGCAGATAGACTCAGAAATCCCATCTGTGCTGTGAGAAGACAAAGTAAATTAAGAAGGAAATGTGTATTTTGTATAATTAGAATGACAGATATCCCTTTACTAACTACAGATGCTTTCAGGGGTGAGAGGATGACTTTAAAACAACAGCAGTAAATAGAACACTCTTTTCCAAGATCCTCATATCTCTATTCAACCCACTTCTTACCTAAATAACCACACAAGTATATATCATGCCTGGAGGAAAATTTAGTGCATGTTGGGATTTGCATGTATTTCATGGGAAAAAAAGTAGTGAAAAAGGGAGGAGAGTGAATGAGAAGTAGGTGCATTTGCCTTCAGGACAAAGTTTCTCATTTTTCTCCTTGATTATGCAATCTAAGCTCTTCTTTTCTGCATCTTTAAAAATGGTGTTTTGTCACTGGTTCCAATCTCTTCAGCAAAAACTTTCTGTTTGCGTCAGCGTGGACTTCACAGGAGGGCAATAAAGTAACTATTCTTTGCTTTTAAAGACACACAGAGCCCTGAAACCAACCTGCTCCTGCCCTAATACCCCCAACCTATGTATCCATATTTGCAATATAGCAACCTGGAATTTTATACCCTAACTAGGGCCATTGGGTGCAAGTGCCAACTGTATGTCTGTCAGAAAAAGGTATTTATTCCTTTGAAAGCTCAGACTAAGGGCTTAACACGGGCATGGGTGTGGAGAGAAGGGAAAATGAGCATGAACATGCAGTTTATTTATTATTTTTTTTTAATCTACCAGCCAGCATAGCAGATTGAGAGCCATCCTTTTTTTATCTACCTCTCCTTGGCACAGAAAGGGTTAGAACTTCCTCGCCCTTTCCTTTAATGAGCTGATTTGATTTTTTAGGGAGGTTTTTTGATTGTGAAGCAACCCTTTATTCCAGTGTCATCCCCTTGACAACACTGGTGTGCCTGGTATCATGTAGGTCTATTCTGTGCATGAGAAAGGACAGTCACTCCTGTGAAAACACTGCCTGCAACCTCGCTTCTGCTCTTCCAAAAGCAGTGAAATGTGAGTGTTCCTCATTCTCTTATCACTGATCATCTCACTCCTTGGTTTCTGCGTGTTGCTGCACATAACACGCCGAGCGTGTGAATTCAAACCTTGGGATTTCATTTATGGTAAACTGAACACACAGTGACGCTTTCCCCTCATGCAAGTAACAGGACATGGATTCTGCTAGGAAAAAAAGTGTCTGAATGCAATAATCACTAATTAGTTCACAGCCCTGCAGCCACCACAGCTCGTCACAGCGGGCTGAGCACGTGTTCTCTCATGTTTCTTAGCTATACTTCCAAGTGTTCTTTGTTGCCTCTCAGGTACCTCTTTCTCCACAGTTTTGAATCCATTTCTTGATGCTGAGGAAGATGAAGAAGGTGGTGTGGAGACCTCACAGCACCTTCCAGTGATGGAAGGGGCTACAGGGAAGTCAGAGAGGGACTGTTCATGAGGAACTGGAGTGACAGGACAGGGGAGAATGGGTTCAAACTGAATGAGAGGAGGTTTAGACTGGGTGTTAGGAAGAAAGGCTTTACTGTGAGGGTGGTGAGGCCCTGGTACAGGTTTCCCAGAGAAGCTGTGGAAGTCCCATCCCTGGAAGTGTCCAAGGCCAGGCTGGACGGGGCTTGGAGCAATCTGGGATAGTGGAAGGTGTCCCTGCACATAGCAAGGGTTGTAACTGGATGATCTTTAAGGCCACTTCCAACCCAAACCATTCTATGAGTCTGCGATAACCAGCAACAGGACAAGAGGAAATGACTTCAGGCTGTGCCAGGGGAGGCTCACACCGGTCATCAGGAAGAATTTCTTCATGGAAAGGGTTGTCAGGCATTGGAAGGGGCTGCTCAGGGAGGTGGTGGAGTCCCCATGCCTGGAGGTGTCCAAGAAATGTCTGGAGGTGGCCCTCAGTGCTGTGGTTTAGTTGCCAAGGTGATGTTCAGTCACAGGTTGGACTCGATGATCTTGGAGGCCTTTCCCAGCCTAAATGATCCCGTGATTTCATGTTCACTAAACGTGAAAGATCCGGGTCCTGGAGACACCCAAAGTTACTGAGCTCTGAGAATACAGCCAGCTGTGCTGGGAGGAGATACTGGAACGAGCACGTGGCTGGAGGGGAAGGTTGGCAGAGCTTTGCTGCTGTCTGCTCTCAGTAACAACACCCAGCGCGTCAATCCCTGCGTGAGGAATTCTGGCAAATGAGCCAGAGCATGTGCAGCCTCCTTCCCTGGGATACCATCACAGCAAAAACCTAAGGCTCAGGTGGGCAGGAAAAGGGTGGAAATCTGTAGGAAATGAGCACCATTAATTTCTCCTAATTTTAACTCCTCATTCTGCCACTATTATGCCTTTTTTTTTTTTTTTTTTGCCTTTTTTACTACACTTCCAAGACACTTTGAAAGCTTCCTAGCATCAAAATCTACAAGCAAACAGAACAGTACAGGAAAGCACTCAACTGACAGCAAAAAACTTAGCTTTAGTTGAAATAAATCCCCAAACTCGGTATTTTTAATTGCTTTTGGTATCAGCTGCTCTGCAGCCACTGCACCAAATAATCAGCTTTTCTGAAATGTTAGCAACTAACCAGGCACTGTGACTTGTCAACACTGTTCATGGATAAGCCAGAAAGACAAGAGCATTTCACTGCAAATGATGAAATCCTGACTCTGGGGGTGACACTGAAGTGTCCTGGACAAGTTTCACCCTCAGTGCCCCTTTCACTTCATATGTAGTGACAGGACAAGGGGGAATGGCTTCAAACTGAGAGACAGTAGGGTTAGATTAAATATTAGAAATCCTTCCCTGTGAGGGTGGAGTGGCCCTGGCCCAGGTTTCCCAGAGAAGCTGTGGCTGCCCCTGGATCCCTGGAAGTGTCCAAGGCCAGGTTGGACAGGGCTTGGAGCAACCTGGGCTGGTGGAAGGTGTTCCTGCCCATGGCAGGGGGTGGAACTGGATGATCTTTAAGGTCCCTTCCAACTGAAGCCACTCTGTGATTCCATTGCAGGGGCTGCATACACTGAATCCTGTCTGAATTGACCCAGCAGCAGCACACACCCAGAACAGCCTGTCAGCACCCAGGAGGGAAAATAAATCCAGAAGAGCTTTCTCAAAGCATTTTAGGGCAAGAAACATATTTTCCAGTCATGGTTGTACTGCATGGTGAAGTACCTGAGGCTTTTTACAGTGTTCCAACATTTTTCATCAAGACATTTTAACAGCTTCTTGCCATACACAATGCAAACAGCACAGCAGCATCTCAGCACCAGAGAAAATCACTCTGAGTTGATGAAAAACATGATAGAAATACTTTTTTTTCCTTTATCCTGTTGCCACCATGACACTTTGGGTGTGCTATAGGGCAAAAACCTTTATGTGAACACAAACCTCAGCAATTCATCCCCAAAACCCACTTGTCAAGCAGAGCTTCAGTGTGCATCATGGTGTGGATGAGCACTATCCTCCTCCCATATTTCTCCTTTTCCCTTTACCCCAGATCACAGCCACCATGAAAAGGCAGCCAAAAATACAAGGTTTTAAAGACTTTCCAACAGGTTACACCCAAATCAGTAACAAATGTCAGGCCAAAAGGAATTAGGAGTGACATTATTATTACTTTAAATAGCACCAAGGAAATCTCATTGCTGAATAATTCCCAAAGCAACACTAACAAAGCTGTTCACCCCGTGCATTTGCATGTAGCACCTGTAGTTTGCATATAACTGTCATTTGGATGTATGGTCTTTATTCCATTCCTAGTTTTCAAGATGAGAAATTGAGACATCTTTATGTATGCAGAACACCAGCAAATCACTCTGACAAACTGGCAGGAGACTCAGTTCTTGAAATAAATCCAACTGCTTCCTGGCTGCTAACTTCAAACAATCTCTGGAACAATAAAATGGTGCAGAAATATAGCTGGTTAGACTGACAGGAGACTGGCAGGTTTGTGCCAAAAGATTCACTTTTCATAGTGGCACAGCTAAAAAAAAAAATAAATTAGTTTTAGAGAGCATAATAGCACTTTATACAGTCATTTTTCCTGAGAGAACTCACCACATAGCACAGCCAAGGAAGGTTCAATCTCCTCTGGTTTCTGTTATTACCCAGTAACAAGCTATAGAATAAATATTTTAGAACACTACCTCATGTTTCTGTATGCTGTGGGATCCACAAAGTTCTGTGAGATAATGACTGAGCTTATTGCTTTTGACACGAATCTATGTGATTTGAAGAAAAAACGTTTGATACCTTAATGCAGGAACAGGAAAGAATAACACTGGCAGAGAAAGGGTTCTGTACCTTGATGCTCTTTTTACTTCAGAGCCCGTGTGCCACAGACAGCATTCAATTAAACAGTCTCAGCAGTAAACAATGACAATACACAGAACACTACACAACATCACTCCTTTGGCTCCAAGTAATTCCAGTTTGTGACTGAACAGTTGTTATGCAAAAATCTCCCAAGCCGAAAAAACAATAACCTTCAACGTCCTACAGCTGAGGAGGCAGGTAACAAAAGGGCAAAGGAAATTTGGATTGCACATCCCTCACAGAGCTTTTATTTCTCGTGCAGTTTGAAAACAGCATAACTTTGGTATTCACCTCAAAAACACTGGGTTGGGAGAGCAGCTGGACAGGAGTCACTGCTTGCCCGAGGTAAGCTCCGTCTGAAAAGGAGCAGCAATTTCCAACCTCTCCAAACAAAATAATTTGAAACAAAAGCAAACACAAGAATGTGTTTCTTGAATTTTTTTCGTGCTGCAGCATCCCCAAGACACAGTTGTGTTCTCATAGGGATGCTAATGACAGTAGTAATAATAAAGTCGTGCTGAGAGATGATGAGGTACCATAGCAAGGGTTGCAGGGTAGGTCACTATCCTGTCTCAAAGGAGTGCTCTGGGAAGATCAGCTTGCAGAGAACTTTCTATTGCCTGGCACAGCCAAATCCCTTGCAGTGGATATATTTTTCCTTCCTGAAGTAGAATGTTATTTAAGATGACTTCTAAGTAAGAACAACCATCCACTGGAACAACCTCCCCAGGGATGTGGTGGAGTCCCTGTCGCTGGAGATTGTAAAGATGCAGCTGGACAGGGTGTTGGATAATAATGATTCTATGAATCTGTAACCTGATCCAAGCTCCCTTTCCCCAAAAAAGGCTGGACCAGATCATCTTTTGAGGTGCATTCCAGTTCTATGATGTTGAGGATACTGAGAGACCAACAAGGGGCATTTCTACATGACCACCAATGTGCAAGCTCTCATTGTGTGATCATTCCTTCTAAAATCAGCTGGAATCAATCCCTGCCAGAAAGGCAAGACCCCACCTGCCTGGATGGGAATATGAAGGCCAGGTCCCACCAGAGCAGAGAAAAACGGGGGACCACATCAGGGTAAAGAGGTTTTGTAAAGCCAGAGAGGTCTCCAGTGGTCCACTACCTCTGTGTGCAATTCTTATCAAACAGGAAATGATGTGTTAAAGTGATGCAGGTTGATTCAATGCAGCATCAGTGCTACTGCCAGTAGTGTTAACATGGAGCAGATGGATTCTGCTACAGCAAAACCCCTCTTTTTTTCCCCAGTTAAAACCTTAATCACCATTTACATATGTCTAAACAAGACTTTGTGGTAGAAATTCTATAGGCAGCACTGTAACCCTCCATCTGTGTGTACATATATATATATTTATGTATCTTTTTAGATGTTAGCCATCTTTTATTTACCCCAACAACTTGATCTAAGACCTCTCCATTTGCCTTCCTTCCCTTTTTTTCCCCACCTCTCTCCAAAGTATCCTGTCAAAGATAACGTGCCTTTACCAATTAGGCACCAAACAAAGGGGAAAAAACAAAGTTTGAAGTACATAAACAGCGTATTTTGTAAATAAAACCTGGCTTCCTCTTGCCCAGAGGGTTTGGTGTGAAAGGGAAGCATCTGTGGACACGACAGCTGAGGAGAAACTTAATTAGCTCAAGCCAGTGGTGAAATAAGCCAGGAACTCTACTTCTTGGGATACTGGGAGTCTAAAAAATTACAGGATCTCATGATATTGTGTGCAAAGTATCTAAGGAAGACAGAAGGGGGTAGGGAGTGAAAAATTCTCTTTCCCACACCACTAAAAGGTATTTCTCTTTCTGATATGTATCCTTGTCCCATCAAATACAGGTCTCCCCCATGCAGACATTTCATAGACTTGTTGACATTTATAGAAAGGTAGTTCTGCTCCTCTGATACACAGAATCTGTCACCAGAAACCCCCTTCTTGTACATGTCCTGCAGCTTTACACAGAGCCTGGCAGAGCAAGGCTCTGGACACTGCTATGGCACCAAAAAAACCACTGGAGGTTAATTTTAATATTCAGACATTTATACTTTGGAGGAATTTGTCGCAGAGATCATAAGGCATCCTTTAGGGGTCAAGTAGTCCATGTCAATAGAGACTTTCAAAGCTGAAGTCATTCCTATTTGTATTTTTGCTAATACATAGAACATCTTCATAACTATGATAGGCACAGACAGGATTTTTACAACCATCAATCCATCCTCACTGTCAAACACAGCAGCTGCTTTATCCTCAGCAAGAACCTCCAGCAAAGTTCTGTGGCTCAGTTTACTGCCCCAAAGGACCTTGTTCTTCAGCTGGAAGGACAGATTTGCCTGTCAGGATCCTAGGCAGCAACATACTATATATATATATTTTTTTTAGTTGATTCCTTTTTGCTATCAGCTCATTCTTTTTTTTTTTTCCTGTGGGAACAATACTATCTTCTTGACATGCAAAAGTCCAGACTGCACATCAATGTATGGAGAATGGAATGAGAGTGAAGTGTCAGCAAAGATGTCTTTGACCCAACCCACTATTTGCATCCCCAACAGTCATGCAAACCTTGCCCACTATATGCTGGGGCACACTGACTCCATGTGGCAGCACACAGAACATGCTTCAGACATCCCCTTTTCCTGCATTTCACACAACCCCACGTGTGGCCACGGATTTTGGAAATACTTCTGGAAACAGAAGGAATAGAATCCATACATTATTTCTGTGAGAAAAGGCAACATGGGGATGAAAAAAAATGAATGGATCGTATTGGCAACAGTGTTTTTCACACAAATATTCACCAGGAACACACAGTAAAGTACAAAGGGCTATATATATATATGTGTATATGTATATATATATAAAAAGAATGCTTTCTCAAATGTTTATTACACGATGAAATAAGTGTAATTGAAGAAAATTCACATCCTGAACTTGATCAAAGGGGACTGATTGCTCTTCAGGCCTATTAGCTAAAAGCAGGATTGAAAGAGCAGGTTTGAAAAATTACATAAAACTGTACCACATTCTTTTTTTTTTTGATTCAAACTTGACTAGAAGACCGTAAAAGTTGCTTTAGCATCAGATCAGCTATCTGATTCAAGAAGCACTAACACTGTGTGATGGGTACAGGGTTTTTCCCATGACTAAAATGGAAATACTTTGTAAAATGGGTATATTTTCTTCCACACCACACTCATGCCCACCCCAAAGCCCCAAATTCCACCTAGTTTACCAATGTTGTTAAGATACAAGACCTAAAGGAGATAAGAAACAAAGACAATTACTGTTTTGCCCGTTTGTGTCTTCACATTTCAGTCTCTACCAGTTGACCACAAGTACATTCCACTCACTGTGAACAAGGTCTTCCTATTTCACTTCCAGACTGGAGAGAAGTGACATGGTATGGCTGAAAGGGTTTTGTACACCGCAAGTGCCGTAATATTTAGGATTTCCCTGCTTTGGTTAAGGTGTTTGATGATGCACCTGTCAAATCTCAATCTTACTGCACAAGTGCAAGGGGATGCTGAATTTGTGGTGAGGGTGGTTTTTTTTCCTTTTTTTTTTGTTTTTTTGTTTTTGTTAAGACAGTGCAAGGTCTAGAGACAGCATGAGAATCTCAGGGTGTTGCAGGGTGCTACGCCAATTTTACCTCACACCTCACTGTATAAACATTTTCCTGTCTCTGTTTGGTATCCAGCAAACAATCCTATTAGAAATTTTCCTATTTTTTTCTCTTTTTTCTTTTTGTCTCTGAGTACAGTCCATTTCAAAACTTCCCAAAGTTATAAATTAGTAGCTGTACATCTGCTGCTGCTGCTCTGTCTGAACCGGCTGCTGCCCCGGCTGCTGTTGTGTCGCCGGTGCCTGGGGCTGCAGGACATCAGTCTGAGGCACTGACCTCCAGGTCAGGGGGTGCTGTTCCGAAATCTGGTTCCCCAGGGGAGCAATGGAGTTCACCAGGGTGGTCAGGTTTATAAAATGGGCCACAGACTGGGGGTTGGCTGCCTCTGGCTGGGGCTGGATCTGAACGTCGTTCTGGCGGTTGTGCAGCATCGCGGAGCCGCTGACGGTGTCGAAGGTGACGGTGAGGATGGAGTTGTCCAGCTGCAGCTGGCGCTCCGGGGCAGTCAGGTGGCCCACGGCCACTGGCTGGAGGTTTGTGAACTGGGTGCCAGCTGCTGTGGTGATGGGGGTGACGGTGATGTTTGTGAGCCCCACGGAGCTGGAAGGGGCTGTGACGTTTGGGTCGCCGAGGGTCACCACCACCTGAGGGGAAACACAAAGGTGACCTCAACCTCAGACCTTGCACCTGACTATCAAATATCATCAAGGAAGACCACCTGATGGGCTCACATGTTGCTGCTGCCAGCAGGAGAAGTCACACGCAGAGGGGAACATAGAAAACTTGGATTATAACAACTTCCACATACAGCAATACGATGGTAATGGGAGAGGGGGACGTGCAACCTTCAAAACAAGCAGCCAAATTAACTTTCCTGCTTCTAATCTCATTTTTTAATCAGCCAGCTAGTGGTACCTGGTAAACAAGGAGATGGTAACACCAAAGGAAATGAAAACAAACATAAGGAGCTTACTGGTCCAACTCCCTGTTTTTTTGAAGTCTCTATCCAGCTTTGTATTACCACAGTTTATTATATCAGCTCCAGATGTTCCAATCACAACTCTGTGTTTGCAATTAGCCAAAACCAAAGGGTTATCCCTCTAAGCAATGCCTGCAACCCAGCACCCTGTTCCTGGAGCTCACCTGCTGGATGCTCTGTACAGCTGAATTAGTCTCATCTCCAACATTCCCTGTGAATTCACCTTCCTTCTCTGTGTATTCACTGAAGGCAGGGTCCTCAGGCACTTGAGCTTCCTCCTCCTCACCCGATTTTTGTTTTCGTTTCTGGCCACGTTTAGGAGCTTTTACGTGCTGTTTCCCTTCTGGTAATTCTCCCTGTTCCAAGGCTAATTCCGGCTGGAGCAACACAATTCCAAACAAAACATCAAGTCCTTTTGCTTAGTGAAGTTCCAAGTAAGAGCCTATCATCTGAAGCTGTTTTGCTGTCAGTTCTCAAGCAAAGAAATAAACTTTAGAAAAACCTGATTTGGGGAAGTGAGACCTCACCCTGTCATTATTTTTACCAGCACCCCTATTACACAACCAAACAGATCAAGAACCTGCAGCTGCTTGGACAAGGGCTGGCTCTGAAAAAGCATATTCCTCACCCACAGGCTGTGCTCAGCTATGTTATGTACCAAAAATGTCCCCATCTCACCCTCCAGAGGGCCTGGAATTTACCTGAACAATCCCAATCGAAGAGGCATCAATGGTTGTTGTCTCTGGCAGCTGCTCTAAATCATCAATCCTCACTGAAAGAATCTGTAGACAAAGAGGTATCAGCTGGTGAACTGCAGTCAAACACTACAGCATCTCCCCAATAAATCCTGTCACAAAGCCAAACTGATGTAATCTAACATTGTACACAGATCATTTAAAATGAAGGAGTTAACCATGGCTTTTTTTCTAAATAACCTTTTGGCATAAAGTCTTCTCACTCTCACTGAAAACCAGCAAAGTTGAGAGACACCAAGAGAAGAACGTGTTTATTTTCACATTCTAGACAGAACACAACCCACTGGGAAGTGATGAATTATATAGAGAACAATGTGTTTGAAAAAAAATACTGTGTCCTTCATTATTTTCAGCTGAATCTCTACATCTCAGCTCACCAAAGAATAGAGCATTTTTAATCCCCAAATCAATAACTAGAGCACTTTGTTGACTTCCTTCAAAGTCATCATGATAAAACAACAAAGCAACAATAATGATAAATTGGTAGTCAAAAAAAAAAAGCCTCAAAGGGAAAGGACAAGCCTCAGTCAAACCTAAGCAAGAAATGCTGAGGAGAAACACAACAGCTATTCAGAAAATTAGAACACATTCAAAACACCGTTGGGGTCAGACAAAACATCCCTCTAATCCAGATTCTCTCCAGTCAGCATTCATCTTTAATACTGAGAATAATTTTGTATCATCAGCAGATGCTGCCACCACCTCTCTATTCACCACTTCTTTCAGATCACTTCTGAACACAATGGGGAAAAAAGAATCCATTATACTCACTAATGGATGAAGACAAAACATGAAAAAACACACATTTAAGCTAAGGCAGAGAAAGAAAAGGGGTTTAAATAATCAGAGAAACTTAATTTTTAGGGACTGGCAATCAGATCTGTTTACTACTAAAAGATGTAACACAGTTAAATGGCTAATTCACTTGAGTGAATGTTTCACAGACACTGCCTAAAACTGTCTCCAAAAAAGCAGAAGAAAGGGGAAAAAAAGTAACTCAAGTCACTGAAAGACATAAACTTTCCTAAAAAAAATAAATAAATAAATGAACAAAAAAAACCCCAGACCAAATCACCCCACAATCCACCTGCCAAACTAACCCACCTCTGGATGTTTACGCCTCATGTGCCGACTCATGGAGGCTCTGGTAGAAACCTTTGTCCCACACAGCTGACAGCTCTGGGCTTCCACCTTATCATGAGTGAGCTGGATGTGCTTCTGCAGCATGTAATCAGTGACATACTTCTTATCACACACTGAACATGTCCACTGTTTTCCTACTGGTGGAAGATGGAAGGAAACCCAACAGATGAGTATCGTGTTGTCAACGCCTCAACAGGAGGAACAATTTGTGTTTGCTAACAGGATGTGCAACACCAGTTCCAAGACTGGCAAGACTAAAGCAAGCCTAGGAACAGAACTAAGATATTGTTGTTGGATACTGTTTTTTAGAGGGTTTACCTGTATGGATCAGCTTGTGAGTCTCCATTGTATTTCTCTCACTAAACGTCTTGCCACAGAGCTCACACATGAAATCTTTGATTCCTGCATGAAGAGCACATTTAGCATCTGTGAAAGGAGCCTAAGGTATGTGGGACAATCCAGAGTCTCATATTACTACCATTAAAAAACAATAAAAAAAACACAGTCAAACAAGCAGAAGCAGCCCAGCTTCACCACCTATTTTCATCTAAGCCATAACACTATACCCGGCAGAAAATAAATCCAAGGGAAACTGATGTGGGAGGTAAAATTCTGGGAAATGGGAACCTGAAGACTAACTTAAAACAAAGCCAACGCTCTGGATCTATCCCAGACCAAAACAACCACTCTCAAAAAAAGCAGAGCTTGAAACCAACTAAACTGTATCTCTCCAGTTGTAGAACAGGTGATGTCAGCTGAGAAGGGGACAAAATCTCGCTTTTCAAAACGGAGAAGATACCTATTTTATTAGTTTTCCTCATACTCTCTGACTGCTCTAGGTAAGAGTTCTCTACTGGGAAGCATTTAACTGATTCAGTGCCACTTTTAGAGCCCTCACCTGTGTGTCTTTTGTAATGCTTCAGCATATTGACCTTCTGTGCAAATTTCCGGTGGCATTCCTTGCACTCATATTCCTTAATCCCTTTGTGAAGTTTCATGTGGTGACGAAGGGCATGTTTTGTCTTCATTCCTGTGAGACAAAAGGCACAGCAAGACAATCACTCCACTGCTCCCACCTTCAGAGAATTCAGGATGATCATGTTGTTACCCAAGAGCTCTAAGCTTATATTTGCTGCAAGTCCACAACTGCACATTTTTAATTGTTTATGCAGCAGTGCACATTATCATTGCTACTTTAATTCCAGGAAAAAGCTCTGGAAAACATCTGAGTAACCACTGAGGAAGAAGCAAAACAGCAGGGACAAGCAAAGACAAAGCATCACTAGAGGTGTCAGACTTACTACTGCCTTCCACTAAAATACCAGGTCAGATTTGTCCAAGTTATAACATGAACAATTAAAAAAGTCAAAGCAACTTTGATACTTAAGGCTCTCAGAGAGAGAAATTACTCTATTTCTTAAGCCTGAAAACAAGTCTAGAATGAAAAAAAATCAACTTACATTCACTTCTGTGCTGCAAATGCATTAGAACCTAGTCAGGTGTGTTATAAAAATCAGTGTTTTCTTACAGGCCATAAAACTAAACTGTATAAAACTAGGGGTAGTTTATGTAACCCTAAGGCTCCTGATTAATACAGTTTCTACCTCTCAAAAATGCAGGATTTACAGCACTCCCAGACCTTCCCAAATACTCTAAGAATGGAAGAAATCTTAATTCAGATTTTCACCTGCTATTCAGTATCAGAATTAATGGAAAACAAGGCATCAGACATACCTTTGCCACACTCTGCACACAAGTATTCTCGGATATTATCATGGACTCGCATATGTTCTTTTAACATGTCTTTCCTAGCAAATGATTTGCCACATTGCTCACAAGCATGACTTTTTACACCTTAAAAATAAATTTAAAAGACAACATAAACAACAAAAAAAAATGTTAATGAAAAATGTGCATCTCCTAAAAATTGACTACAGTGGTGACTAAAGAGGGCAACAGCCCCCCCTGTGCTGTCAACCACACCTTTCATGCATATTGTAGCCCAAACTAAATTAGAAGACTTTGGAGAGAGAGGAAAGCTTTTTTTTGTGTGTGAGATCTGGAAAACAAAGAGGTAAAGCCTGAGGTAGGAAAATACTGAGTAGCATGAAATAGTAATGAGCTGTTAAAAATGATTTTGCATTAGCAGTTTTCAGCCTGTGTAATGGTGAGAAGGTGGCATGGATAAGAATCTGGGGAAGTACAGAACACAGAATTAGGTGAATCCTGCAACATCATATTATCTAGGAATTTGGACTGTGTGCCCAGATCAAATCTCATTAATATTACCTGCTTTAGAAAACCAGTCTACCCTAAAAGCAAAAATATAACATTTATCTGACTGTAACTTACAGTAAAAACCCATCACTTTTAACTCCAGCCAGAAAAAAAAAAAGAAAAAAGGTAGGCACTGGCAGTAGAAATTTCGTTTTTGTATTGATAATTATAAAAAACCACAACATTTTTACCTGTATGTATAAGCTTATGTCTTTCCAGATTTCCTATACTGTTAAAAATCCTTCCACAGATTTCACATGGGTGGATGTACCTGAAACCAAAGAGACCAAAAACTGCGATTCTTTTCTTGAGACAGAAGTGATTTTCAGGCATCTCTGTCAGCAATTCTATTTCAATCTGCTAATACTAATTACTGTAAAAGTTCCTTGGAGCTTAAATTTTTTAAAATGAACCTTAAGAAACCCCTAAGTTGACTGCAAGCTTGGAGCAGCCTGGCATTGCTATTCACTCAAAAAATAGTTAAAAAAAACCTTATTAAAATCACTGATTTATAATTTGCAAAGCCCAAACTGTGAGGCTGTTGATTAATCACCTGTGTGAAGTCAATCACCAGTGACATTTACTTCAAGCTTTTACTAAACATTTTAACACCCATTATACTGTTTCAGATATTTTTAGTGCAGCCCAATTACACAGAATATGCTGAGTTGGAAGGGACACACGAGGATCGAGTCCAACCCTCAGCCCTGCACAGGACCATCCCCAAGAGTCACACCATGTGCCTGAGAGGATCATCCAAACGCTCCTGGAGCTCTGGCAGCCTTGGTGCTGTGCCCACTGCCCTGGGGAGCCTGTTCCGTGCCCAACCACCCTCTGGGGGAAAAACCTTTCCCTGAGATCCAACCTGACCCTGCCCTGACACAACTTCAGGCCATTCCCTCAGGTTCTGCCACTGGTTCTCTAAAAGCACCAGGGGGCAGAGCCACTGTCACTCCAAGAAGATGGTTCCTCTTATCAGTGCCACATGTCTTACTTCTGCACCTTGGGGTCAGGCAGGTTCTCCCGGTGGATGACCATGTGCGCGTGGTACGTCGCCTTCAGGGCAAAGCGCCGGTTGCAGATGCTGCAGCCGTAGCCCTTCTCCTTGTGCACGTCCATGATGTGCTTCAGGTACTCCTTCCCTCTGCCAAAAGTCAGCTGGGGAATGAACCAATAGTGAATGAAAGGGGGAAAAAAGTCCTCAGGCACAGCAGTGAGCTGGGAGCGCATTGCCAGGATCTCGAGTCAGCACAAGTCGGCGTGAATAACCTGTGTGTCACTCAAATACCCTGTATATCACTTAAATACCCTGTATATCACTTAAATACCCTGTGTGTCACTTAAATACCCTGTGTGTCACTCAAATATCCTGTGTATCACTAGATGAAAAATCTGTGAAAGCTGGATTTAGGCCTGAACCCCTTTGGCCATTATGAGCACGCTGCTACATGACATTGGTTTGTTTGGAAAACCTGCTTGAGATGGTGTCTCCACTTCTTACACTGCCAAAGAAGAGGACCCCAAATTACTCGTGCAATGAGGGACAGCATTGAAGAGAGCCATGTTTAACCTCCACCACCTGTCAAAGTGAGGGTGCCACTGCTGGAAGGAATGTCTGCTGGGCTCTAAGGGCATGGCAAGCTCCAGTTTGCACAGTCAGCTTTGGCACTGGCCTCAGAAGAGCTGGAATTTCTAGGCATTGCAAGGCAGCGACTCCAGCTCAGCTCCTGGAAGTGCTAAAGCTGTGACAGACAGCTGCTCCACTACTGAGCTCCCTGGGCTACGTAACCCTGCATATCTAAAATGATCCAGCACATCCAGACATGCTCCAGAACAGCAGGGCAAAGTGCCATAATGACACGATCTTTTGCTCCAATTTTGGAACTAGTCAGGGTATTTCTGACAGCACTGCACAACCTGCTGAAGATGTACTTTGGGATGAGAAAAAACACAGAGAGATTCTTAAGAGCTCAGAAGCAGGATTTCACCAAGACTCATTTGTGTGTTGTTCTCCCTCTGGCTGTTCAGTTTGCCAGAAGAGTCTCCTCATCTCCTCACAGCAAATCTCACTTTCCACAGCTGCTCCCTTCCACAACTCTTTATTTCACAAACACCTGCAAAAATGCTAAAAACAGCCTCCCTGCTTCCAAAAAGAGCTTTCTGATCTGAATGGCCCAACTGCCCTCACTTGGAAGCACACAATTTTATGCAGTTTATGTACCCATGAAGTGTCAGACAAGAAAATTAGCACACTGGAAGCGGCCTTGTGATTAACTGCTGTGATACCACACTTTCTTATGTTTACTGGCATAAGCTTCAAATCAGTTTTCACTTTATACCATTTCACAGATAAGGACAGAAAACTCAAGGATTATTACCTCCAGGTTATAAAATGAAGATAAGGTAAGAACTTTTACCACACTAAGTGGGGACTTTGAAATAAGCTCTGATTTCCAGCGGTCAAGTCAGTGGCTTAACTACCCAAACTCCCTTGCCCCTATGTCAGTTTGGCCAATTTTGCTGTTCTTTTTTTTTGTTTTTACATCCCACCTGCCCCAGCACAGGTTTAAAAAGTCTTCCTCTCTCAGCTGACAGCTGAGTAAACTACATTCCAGCAGTACTCCCGGTGCCATCCTTTTAGTCACAGAGCAGCCCAACACGGTGAACACAAGCAGCAGTCATGATCCTCCAAACTGGATATCCACCAGAGGACCATCTGATCTCAGCAAAACCAATCAATTTGTGGACTGTACCATTCAGAAATGCTGTAATGATTTTAATTTGCACGTAATCAAAAGGTAGTATAAGATCTGAATGTTCCTTATTGATTTGAATGCTCCTTTAGTGATTCTTCCTCCAGTGTTGCTTGTTTTCTTCCACAGGTAAGCAAATATATCTGTGTTTCTTTTTGTAAGTGTTTAACATCCACCTTACAGAACACTACCTAAAGTCTTATGGAATAACATCACTTCACAGATTAGAGGTAACAAGCACTGCAGACCTGTGGACTGGCCTTCTCTTTCAAAACCCTTAATGTTATTTAAAATTCTGAATGATTTACAGACATCTCCACTCTCCCATCCCCATCCCAAAACAAATTAATTTTAAAGTATTTAAAGCTACCTGGCACCTTTTGCAGCTATACTTGTGAGGCTCAGAATCTGCACTTTCATCAGAGTTGTCATCATTTTCCTCTGATGAGATTCCAATTTTACCAATGAACGCTTCTCTCTGGTGATCATCCATGAGGGCTATGTCCTGTGTAGAGTGGGAAAGAACATTTTGTTTTAACAGATTGAACTTATTCTTCAAAAGCTAAAAACCTTTTGTTGCCATGCAGACTGCCTTGCATTAACAATTGCTGCAATATTATATATCTAAAATATCCTCTTGCTTCATTCAATCCAGGTCAACAAAGTTCCTCTGTTCATGACTACACAAGGAATAACATTCAAACAAATAATATTCAAACAAACAATATTAATTTTTTTATTCAAACCAACAGTATTAATTTTTTGTGTGTATAAAAGGAACTTTAATGTAAAGAGACTCAACTGGTACAGTGTTCCATCTATCAAAACATCTTTATGAGAACCACTGAGTGACACAATTCCCTTTCAATTCAATCCCTTACAATTCAGTGATAACCTAGTTATGTCAGAACAATCTGCCTTTTCTAATTAAATATTAACACAATACCTTAAAATGGACATGAATATGATCTCTCAACACATCCACCCTGAAAAATTTACGTCCACAGATTTCACAAGTGTATTTCTTATCTCCATGTGTTAGAAGGTGTTTGTTCATGTTGCTCCTACATGAAAATACCTAAAAGAAAAGAAGGAAGGAAGGAATGAAGGGGTTTTGGACCATGTCCAGCAAGGCTACAGTTCTTTGTAATTTATCCAATGGAGAGCACAGAATATATTTACTATCTTTTTGATTCATTCTGGCCAGAAATATGTAGGGTCTCCTGTTAGCCAGCCAGCAGGCTAACTTAGAAACTGCTGGCATGGCAAAATCCCGGGGCAAAGTTTCAAGGAACTGACTGAAACTGGCCATTCATCAGAGATGGACTTCCAAAAAAGCTGCAGCAGAATTACATAGGGTAGAATTAGAAATATTTAGAGTGTCTTTTGAATCATGAATGTTCCATCTGTCTACCAAAAAATATATGCACAAAATCAACCTTGACTGATATGTAACACATCAAAATCATCAAAACCAGAGGTCTACACACCAGCTTAAGAGTTGCTCAGGTGCATTTTATACCATGAACCATTGAACATTTATAAAATCACTAGTTAAACACTCTGTGATAACAGCAAGTTAAGATCACAAGTGCTAAGCACCCAAATGCAACAATACCATTACTGTGCTATGAGTTCACATTGATTCCTAGTGGAAAATGATTCCCAATGCACACAGTCAACTCCAGCTGTTTACATTCTGGCAGAAAAACTCCACTTTAAATAACATAAGCCATGAAATTTCACTGACACACACACAGTGGCCATGTGTGACACTCTACACTGTGCTGCATTGTCCTGAGAAAAGGTGTTGCCTGAACTTTAGTTTTGTTCTTTCCTTTGTCCTAACAGCTCCCACCGTCACAGTGGGCTTGGATATAACGGAGCTAGGGCTGTTTAAAGAGTAATGTCTTGACTGGACTTCACAAACTGCCTGGGCAGCCTGTTCCAGTGCTCTGCCACCCTCATTGGAAAGAAGTTCTTCCTCATGTTGAGGTGAAACTTGTGTTTTAATTTATGGCCGTTGCTCCCCATACTGTCACTGGGCACCACCAAAGAGAGCCTGGCACCATCCTCTGACACCCACCTTGGAGATATTTGTACATATTGATGAGATCCCCCCTCAGCCTTCTCTTGTCTAGGCTAAACTGTGCCATCCTTGGAGCTACAGGGCAGACCTGGCACACACACCCACCTTCCCACACACGGGGCACCCCGAAGGCTCCTTCTTGTAGCGAACCATGTTCTCCGTGCTGTGCTCAAAGTCTTCTCTTTTCACACGCCTCACCCCTTCACAGAACAGTCCCCATCAAAAAAACAAAACAAAGAAATAAACCATGGTTTTCCACTCCAATCTGCATGCCCTCTCAGGGAGGAGAGTGAAACACGGGGAAGGGCCTCGATGCAGGATTTAACTGATAACAAAAGGGTGATTTCTAAATTAAAACAGTGTCTTAAAAATACAAAAGCAGCCTGCCAAACTGATGTGTTATGGCTTATTGGTTATTATACTGACTGCAAAGTGTCTGAAAATGGACATTTGTTGTCAACACCAGGAAACAGGCAGATCTAGTAGGTCTTGTTGCTTCAATCAAGTATTTGGTCCAGAAATTCCCCCTCACTAAGAAGAGGGAGAGGAGTGAGAGTCTCTAAGAAGAGAGGCAACACTCCAGCGTCAGCTTTAATGCTCAGTGAGGATTTCAGACCTCTTTCCCTGCTCCTTCCAAGAGGACAGAGGGCTCCAGCTCTTCTGTAACAGCTAAACACGAGACACTTGGCCACTGTCATTCAGCCCCTTGTCCTCTCGCTCTCCTCTGGTTCATGACACAAAGGTGCGAATCACAAAAAGAGACACTGACAATCACCTATGCCCAAACCACCAAATTAGACAATCTGGCTGTTTTTTTTAAAATCATCTTTGGTTTTATCATCTAGATCACCAAAGGTATTTTAATACATATTTAGCAATCAATGAAGTTCTTCCAGTACCTACAACATCCTCAGATGCTTGAGATTTTCAACAGGAAACTCTCCTAATCTCATTCTCATATATTCTCAAGTGTTTAAAACATAACATCCCACAGCATCCCATTGATACTATACTTATATAGTAGCCATTTCCAGTTGCACGTGATAAGTTAATTCTCTGCCTTCAGATTTTCAAGTTACCACACAATTTTTTAAAAAAAGGAAGATTGGAATTCAAATAATAATTAAAATCAGCTCGTCTGAACGACTGCATAATAAGCCCAGCAGCTTTCACATGACTGTTAGAAGCACTGGATTCAATCACATGAGGCTGAAAAAAAAGGCAGGTGCATCTCCTAGAAAGTTTTTCACAGAATTAGACAACTCCCCTGCAGGACCCATGATTATTATTTTTAATAAATGTCACATTTTGCTGAAACTTGCTACTCTGGATCAGGTAACTGACAATAAAATGACAGCTACCATCCAGAAGAATCTAATGCACACAATAATTTCCTTAACTTTCTCATTTCTACTGCTGTTTCGAGACTAATAATTAGGTTGATCTGCAGTAAACTTACCTCCCAAGTGTCTTCTTTGATGGTCTAGCATGATATCCCTCCTGTAAAACATCTTATTGCAGATTTCACATGCAAACTTCTTATCCCCATGCTTTTTCTTGTGTTTTGAAAGGTTGCTGTTTGTAGAAAAGAATCTGAAACACATCTCACACTGGAAAGTCTTGTCATCTGTAAGCAAGAGAAACCATGCAGAGCTCTTTACAGATGGGAAGAGGTTTTGTATGCTTGTGAGGCAGGTAGTTCTTTTGTTCATCATTGTATGGATTGAGGAGGGAAATGCAAAAGCATGTGTGTATCTTTAAATTTATTTGTTTTTCAACGGTAATAAATATATATGATGCTGACCTGAACATGGAATCTAGCATTGTAACTTCCTCACATGGGATGTTTCCCCTGTGGTCTAGCATACACTAAAATGAAGTTTTGGTTTGGATTCTGTTACAACTGATTCAAATATTTATTGTTGGTGAATTCACTAAACATACAGCTGTGTCTCAGCACCAGAATATTTCTGTCAGCACTGGCTCCTGACACCAGCCAGTACAGAATACTCCAGAATAAAGTATAAAACCTCAAAAATGTACCATCACATGACAATAGGCCTATGGGGGATTTATTTTGTAGTCAGTAATTGAGACTCTTCTTGGAACACAAAAACATGGTCCTGTAGATGGAATCTGCCAGTGCTGCAACAATCCCAAAGAAGTTACAATTTGATGCCTTGAAGAACAGAGAAAACTTTGACCTTTTCAGTCAAAGGTTTGATTCAATGATCTTGGAGGTCTTTTCCAACCTTAATGAATCTGTGATTCTATTCTATGAAAAATCAGTGCTTGTATTGGTCAGCTCAGAGAGAAAATGAGCTGCTGTCCTTCAACAAACAGAATACTGAGGCTACTTGGCATTACTTTCCATTCTGCACAAGGCTGAGGTTTTATACAAGCTGCACCCTCTGAGAGGAAATGAGAAACCCTGCTTTGAATGGTGCTTTAAGGGGCATTCTGGACTGACAGTTATAGTGGGTCCAACAGAAGTAAACCAGGATGTCATTTTCTAAGCATAAATAATGTGATGAACCACAAGGGATGGCTATGGGAAAAAAGGACGGGTTCTAGTGACACTAAGAAAAAAACATCTAGAGACACTATCGCAAGTGTAAACTGTGAAAAAGCTGAATAAAACTGAGATTCCAGAAAACTGCAACTATCACTATCACTGATCCCCTTTCCAGTTCCTCTGTTTCAGAGAAATTAGGTGGAACTCAGTTTCAGGAAAGAAAATCAAACAGAGATGGTGACAGGTTCTCTGTGAACATACAAATGAAATACCAGTGAAGATATCAGACAGGTGACAGGAGATACTAAACAAAGCAATACCTAACTGGACATGTTGCTCTACAGATTATTGGTTACACTTTTCTTATCAAAAACCCTTTTTTTTTTGGAGAGAAACAGGACAGCTTGCTCTTGTGATGATGATAAAAACCTAAATTCCTCCTGCCCTTCTGTAGTTTCTACGCTGAGATGGATTTATGGACTTCCCCCCACAAATGGAGTAGAGGTGCCAGAGGAAGTGGAACAGTTATCCATTCTCACCTGTCCTGCAGTTATGGAATTCCAGTGCACTCTCTACCCGAAAGGCCTTTTCACACGTGGTGCATTTGTACCTGTACTCACTGTCAACCTGAGGATTGCAAACAGGAAGAGTTTAAGTCAGGGAAAAAGCCAAGTCATGTCTGACAGAGAAATTCTAAATCTCAACTACTTTTTCCGCTTTCTGTCTTTTCCAACTTTTATTCCTTGAAGAGGACATTTAAATACACATTGATGTGAAATTCTGATGTTGTGTCATCCTGCCATGTCCCTACATCTGAGCTATTATTAAAAAAAAGACCATATACCTGCTGTGTGCTTGTCACAGTCTTCCTGATAACCCCCCAGTCCAACACAGAATGTTTGGGAAATAAGATGTGATCTGACTCATAATTCAAGAGGCATGGCAATCTGAGAGCTAAGGACCTTGATGTCAAGCAGAAATGGGAATATTCACTAATAAGGTGCCACTACAGGTGTGTTATTAATATTCCTATGGCAGCAGCACCAAAAGGCCCTCACCAACAGGCAGAGTTCACACCCTTTGCCCAAAGTTCAAGCATTAAAGGACACTACAGGTGGTGACAAATGAAAAACACAGGCAAACAAGACTGGAACAGTCCTATTTAGTACCATAAATTCAAGTCAGATCTCACCTCTACAGCAAGCAGGTCTAGCTAAGTCTAGCTTGTCTTGCTGTAACTGATGCCTGAAAGCAACTTTCTCTAGGAAATTTGGATATGGAAAAGGGCTTGTATGTGCTCAAAAGCATGTCCACACTTTGCAAATTCGTCAAGCAGATGTTACCTGTCCTCTATCAGTCTTGTCTCACTCCCGTGGGATCCCTGCTCACCTGGAACTGACCCAAGCTGCCCAGCTGGCACCTGGAATATCACTGTACCTTCCCACCTAACCTCAGCAAGAGCCCAAGAGTCATTTACAGAGTCATTTCCACTCACTTCATTTCTGCTGTGCTTGTATGAAACGTGCTGCTTCAAGCTCTCCTTCCTGCTGAACAGCTTTGCACATTCCTCACATTTAAATAGTTTGTCACCTGAGGGGATCAATCAGGATGAAAGGAAAGTAGTCAGTGATTGATTATAACCAACTCCAAGCAAGACAGGGAAAACCAGAGCACAAGCAAACTGCAAACAAACAGGCTAGTGATGAAAAACAGTAATTCAGGAGGCCTAAATAGTGGATTTTAATAATTTCCAACAATTTTGTTTAGCTCCCCCACCCTTTTCCAGTGATTATTTTTCACTGGGCCCTTAGAATAGGACACAGCCCCCTGGAACTGCAGATCACAAGCTAAAAAGCACTCAGCTGACATTTACACAGCTATGTAACCCATGTGCCTGTGAAGGTGGGGGTGATATACATATGTAGGTATTTTAAGGCAAGGATAGTTTTGGAATAAACAGTGGATCCTTGCCCTTATTTAAAAGACGTACTCAATTCAAATTTTAAATACTCTAACTTCAACTTTCAGCTGTTACCTTCTCATGCTTTGGTCTGCATAACTAGAAGAGTTTCTTAGAGAGAGTTAAAAGAAAGAAAAAAGGAAAAACAGCTCCCCTATAGCTACGTATCCCAACACAAAACTATTTTACTCAAAGGTGGAGGCAACAAAAAACGAATCCCAAGTGAGGCAAAGAGCAAACCCACCATGAGAACGGATGTGCCTGCTGAGGTTGCTGCTGTTCTGGAAGATCTTACTGCAGATACTGCACTGATAGACCCGCTTGTGCTCCCCAAGCTGCTTTATCAGCTTCCGCCGTATCCTGTGTCTACTAGAGAGAATTAAACTTCTTTTGAGGGACATGGTGTTTTGGTGATGAGCAAACCTACTGGATCAGAGAAAAAGGCAGGGACTGAAAGGTATCCCAACAGGTTGCAAGAGAGTTCCACCAGCTGGCAGAAGCTGGAGGAGTGTTATGCTCAGCTCCTGGCAGGAGGGAGGGAGGGAGCCTGGATGGAGCTTCCTCAATGCCAAGGTGCCCCCCGCCCCGGCCACCCCCTGGAAGCAGCAGATGCCAGAGTGTGTCTCATTCCAAATTATCTTCACCCAGCACGAACAAGGCAAAAAGCAGCAGCAGATTCTCTCTGCAGGCCCCCCTCAGAGGAACAGCAAGGATCTGTTCTGCTCATCCTCTGAAAACATCAGCGCTATTTCAGCTTGGAAACCTTGGCAGTTCCCAGGCAAAAGGCATTGCCAAGCAGCAGCACTGTGATACTCCAGCATAACCACACTCTGAAATGCATTTTTGATGGCTCTGTGTCTGCTAAGGACTTCTAATTTTGAAAAAATCGAGTGCTTTATTATTAAAAAAAAAATAATTCAAGAGGCCAATTTTAACAAGATAAAAAGACACAAAAGAATCCAAATTAATTAAACGATATTTAAGAGTCTCCCTGAGGTTCTGTTATACCAAAGTTTTCCCCTCCCACTGCTCTAAATCTGAAGTATCACACAAAACCAACATGAAGTCATTCATGAGTTAAGATGACAAGCAAGACTGAATAATAATAATAATGGTTAGCAAATTGGTTTTTTTAGCAAAAATTTCTTTGCCTGTCTTATCACCAACATTCAATGGGAGTAATATTACACCTGCAGGAGGCTTTTTGAATCACACTGAATAAAAGCAGCACTGTGATGGAAAATGAAATTCTCATTTATGTTCCAAAATTCTACCACCAATATCACACCATCTTCCAGTGCACAGGCCATCTTTGTGGCACTCAAAAGTCAGCTCCTGTAGCAGCAGCAGCAGCACCATCACACAACTTTATGCTGATAAAAAAGAGCATCTGTGGGCCCAGAAGTCTAGCAGAGCTGCTACATAACCTTAATTAAACCCAAGAGGAAGTACTGCATCCCAGATCACTTACTTTGTCACTGAACTGATGCTATTTGTGGTGCTAGGCATCTTGCCTAAAACCAAATCCATAATCCTCTCCTCTGCAGGTGTAGGCAGGGCTACCTCTTCTGGAGGGACCTCAGTTACAACGTCAGCCACATGTTCCACTGCAAACACACCATAAAAACACAGCATTCATGTGGACAGCTAGAAATACAACCTCAAATGTAGAATCTGTATTGAGATGTGGCAAGGGACAAGTTAATTGTCCACAAACATGTTCAAAGAATCATAAAACAATGTGGATTGAAAGGGACCCTTAAAAGTCAGCTAGTCCAAGCCCCCTGCCATGGGCAGGAAGATCTGTCATTAGAGAAGGTTGCTCAAAGCCCTGTCCAAACTGCCCTTGAATGTTTCCAGGGATGGGCATCCACCACCTCTCTGAGCAACCTGTGCCAGTGTTTCACCACCCTCACTGCAAAAAACTTCTTCCTTATATTTAATCTAAACTGATTTTCTTTTAGTTTAAAGCCATTCCCCCTTGTCTTATCACACAGGCCCTGCTAAAAGGTCTGTTCCCATCTTTCTTACAGGACTCCTTTAGGCACTGGAAAGGGCTCCCAGGTCTCCCTGGAGCCTTTTCTTTTCCAGGTTGAACAACCCCAGGCCTCTCAGCCTGTCTTTACAGGGGACGTCTTTGCAGGCCTCCTCTGGACACAATCCAACAGCTCCATGTCCTTTGGGTGCTGAGGATCCCAGAGCTGGATGCAGCACTTCAGGTAGGGTCTCGTGAGGGCAGAGCAGAGGCTTAGAACCACCTCCCTCGAGGGCAGCCCAGGACTGTGGGCTGTTTTTTAAGCTGTCAGCACACTTTGCTGGCTCATGTCCAGCCTCTCACTCACCAGCATCTCCAAGTCCTTCTCAGCTGGGCTGCCCTCAATCTCTTCATCCCCCAGCCTGGTCTGAGGCCACCACCTTGCACTTGGCCTTGTTCAGCCCCATGAGGTTGCCAAATGTTATTTGTCAATGACAAACAGTGGATTGCTCACAAGTCACTTTCAGGACAGAGCAAGTGGCTGCTGAATGACAAGATGCAGCCAGTATCTCGTAGGGAGATATAATTTCTTACCTTTCCAACCTGTTAGTTAAGGGTCAGTTGGCCATGCATTGTAGCATTTCCTACTAGAACTTCCCTTCAAGGAAGATAAAATGCCCTGAAAAAAGGTCTCTTTCAAGAATAAACCTTAAGGTCAAGAGGAAGACATCTCCTTTTGAGAGGGAAGATACTTTCTTTCCTGTTCCTTCTTGCAGAAAGTAAGGCAGGTCTCATAACCACTACCCTGTGTTTCTCTGGGCCTCTCTGTTACTAGAACCATCACAGGAGAATGCAGGCAATCTAAATGTAGGTCCTGCAACATCCAGCACAGACAAGGCCCTTGGAGATAATTAACAAAGTCTGTTAATTGTCTGCTTTGCTGGTCTAACTAAAAACCTCTATCTTGTCTCTGTGCTACTTTTTTAGGCCTGGTTGAGAAGGTACCAATACAGATGTATGAGATATACTGCTTAACATTTTCTCATTTTCTTAAGTTCTGTTTTACCTGCAGGATCTTTCTCTTCATCAACGACAAGAGGTGCTTCTGCTTTTGCTGTTTTGGCCTTTCTCCCCCTCTTGGCCTTTCTCCTGGAGTCTGTGCTGGCACTGGCTGCATCACTGGCCACTGGCTGGTCCGTGGGGGGAGCCTCTGCTGCCTTCTCTGCCACAGCATCATTTGGGCTGGGTTGGGGGGCACCTTTGGCTTGTTCCAGGTGACTCAGCAAGTGCTCTGTGTGGATGGGAAAGAGCAAGAGAGTAAGGAGGAAAGAAACTGTCACAAAATATTCCAATGGATCCAGCTGAAGCCCATCTATCAGGTCCATCTCTCTTTGCAGAGACTCATTTCAAATTATTTCAAAAGCAGCCCTAATACCTTCCTAAATAAAAGCACATCATTTATTAAACACTGAAGCAATTACAGGGACCGAATTTTTTAGGAGATTTGTTGGATATCACTGTTGTGATATCTGGAAAGGTTGTGCTTACTAATAACAGGTACCTTTTTCCAAATGCCCAAGTTATTTAGGGGCCTAAGCCCCCTTTTCAAAAACAACTCATTGAATGGTCAGAGCTTCTAAATATTTTCTTTTAAAAACTGCATAATATAGCTGCAAACAAAATGCAGAAAAAAGTAAGTATTTCATTACCTTTACTAAATCTGTGCCATAAATACCAGACAGAAAATATTACCAAGTATAATCTGGCATCACTGACCTTACACACTGCTCATGCAGCTCCCCATCCTTGATTTTCCTGACAGTCACATGGCATCCTCTAAACAACAGTTTTATTTCTTCTAGATTCAACATTAAACTTGTTTGCCCACAGATTGAGCACTCACATCTAAAACATCACTGTTTTACCCTCCCTGCTACCCTTTTCCTCAAAGGAACACAAAACCTAAAACCTTTATCTCACTGCATCACGGATTGTCATGGCTCCACACTGTGGAAGAGCAGAATTCTGCTCGTGGTTCTCAGTGTTCCCTCATGAATTTCTAGCACTTCTTACCTGTCAGCAGCTGAGGCTCTTGGAAAGCAAATGAACACACTTTACACGTCCACTGGCTGGGCTTTGCTTCTGCAGTTCCACTGCCCTCTGGAGTGTTCACTAAATCACAGCAAGAAGAAATACTGAAAAGCCTTGCAAAGGGGAAGGTGGTAAATCCCTGTAGCTTTGTTTATCTTGCAATATCTCCCTGAGTATCACACGTTACAATTTAAGCGGCCCAGGGGGGCAGCTGGGATCAATTCAGGATTTTCCAAACATGAACATCTGAAACACCAGAAGATACTAAATGATGTCAGGAGAGAGCATCAGTGCTCTTGTAAAGTCCTGAGGGTTCCCCTATCACTTTCTAAAGAACTGTGTTTATAAAAGGCATGATATAATGCAATTTTTAGCACCTTTAAAACTGGAGTTACCAGTGCTTTTTTGGGTCAGCTGAGGAGGGAAGCAGGAGAAGCCTCTGTGCTCTTTGTGAAGAGCATTGCAGAGTAAGAGCATTTGGATTAATGGAAGTAAGGGTGAGGACAATGAAAACCTGGGTTTGAGCAGTTTCATTAATCAAATGTGGTATGAAACCATCGTATTAATGTTCTAATTTAATGTTTTTTCAAGCTCAGGACAGATGGTGAAGATAAACAGGAAATTAGGGGGAAAATGGAACTAGATGAAAAAGAATAAAAGAGGAAAATGGTCACTCTGTTCACAGTCCACTGTGTTCTAGTCCTTGAATAATGTGTCTGATTTTGTCAAGAGGATCCAATAAATCTGGACCAATTCAGAGATTTTTTTGTCTCACACAAAGCTGAATATTCCACAGTGTACAAGACTCCCTCAGAGGAGGAGGATGACACTGAAGTTTGGGTAAGTGAATGGCAGCACAGGGAATTCAAATTGTGCTTCAGTTTCTGACACAGATTTCCTGGATGATCATTAGCAGGTCAGTTCACCTCTCTCTGCCTGAGCACCCCATCTGTGATGGGACAATAAAGTTCTTCCTCCTTTTCAGTGTTGGCTCTTAAACCAAAATAACACATTCTCTGAGGCAGAGGCTGTTCCCTGCTACAAGTTATGTTCAACATTCTGCACTACAGGGGTGTGATCTCATCCATGCTGTAACAAATAAATAAATAAATAAGAAATTACTAGCCAATACAGCAACAGAAATTCCTTCTTCACAGGGTACATAAAGAACTTCTTGAGAGCTCTGTCCAGGAGGACAAAACCAGCAAACCTAAACCCCAAGATTATGTATAACTTCATTTTCCCTGACTCTGCACTTCTCTTCCCCCTCAGCTGCCTCAAGCAGTAAGCCCAGAAACTCTAGTTGTGCTCTGGTTTGTCAGGAAGAGTCAGGTCCTGTTTAAGTTCCCACTTCCTCAGGCTTCCAGGGCAGCTGCAGGGCAATGTGGTTTACTTGGAACCAGAGATCTGTCAGCTGGCAACTGCTTTGTATGACTTGAGGCAAGCAGTCAGAATCAAAAGGAGAACATTTTGGTTTGGAAGCACCAAAACACGACATCAATGGGAACACTTTAGGGTTCCCAAAATATAACAGGCAGCATTTTGTTCCTATTGAAGTCGGACTTTCAGACAGCAAGATGAAGGATGTGGGAGGAGCTGTTCAAATTCTTCACAATTTACCCCCAGAAAAATCAGCAATGCCAAGCTCAAAGACAACTCCCCAGACAACTTCCCATTTTAGCTGTGACAGTATCCAAGAGGAACAAACGGATCTTCTGATGAATTGCTTTGTACACAGCTACAACAACTCTCCTCCTTGCTATTTTTAGTATTAATAAGCAAAATTTAGGAAAGAGACCTTTTAAGAACAGGCCCAGAATGGTTTTCTTTGATCCTGATCTCCACACTATGTACTCTGACTGTACTATTTCCTCAGCCATATGTTCTTTCCCAAGAGTATCTGTTCTGCTTATAAATTTATTTAAATTTGAGTTCCCATAACCCAGAACAGTCTCAATATTAATAGGCTTCTGGTATTATTGCAATTTGGGATGGCCAGAATTTTTGTAATTTCCAAACTGTTCTTACACAAAGCCACAGTCTCATGTTTTCTTCTACAACCTGATCATCTGAACTGTTACACTTTGCACAGAGAGTCTGAAGACTTTCTTTAGGTTTGCCTCCACCCCAACACCAACCACCTCCAAAGTCAGGAGCAGTTGTGCTTTTCATGAAAATCACCTGCCTGAAGGTTTATTGGCCCCTCTGGTTCTTTTTAACCTGCATATGTATTTTAAGCACTGTGCCTATGAAAATTACAAGAAAAATCCAGACTTTCAAATCCTCTCTAAATTAATATTTGCTGTAAGATACATAACTATATATATACATATAGGCATAGAACTGTTAGACCTAAGAGCTCTGTAGATCTGTTCTCTGCCTCCTTAAAAACACTGTAATTTTCCCTACCTGCTGGATCAGCTGCTGATATGCTGGATTTCTTCGTTTTTTTATGGGGTAAGACAGCAGAAGCAGGTTTTGAAGTGACTTTATTCCCCTCTTTATCAGATTCCATCACTGCCAAGCACACATCTGTGAAGAGGAAAAACAGTTCATCTTCTTTACTTTCCAGACCTTTCTGATTCCCTTGCTCTGTGCTGAGAGCAGTAACCATAGTCAAAAAGTTTTACTCTGTAACAGGCCTGCAAATAACATTATGTTATATTTTAACCAGGACATTCTTATACCTGAGTCTCATGCAATGTGCCTTCAATGTTTTGAAGTGTACAGTGAAAGTGCTGAATAGAGAGAGCAGGACATACTTAAACAATATTTTTAAGTACCCATATCCATGCAGTAACACACCAATAGGTTAATCTAAAGAGGAAAAAGATGAAACCTCTCAATACCAACCAGAAGCAACTCATAATTCAGAAACCTGTTAACTGCAATAATTCAGCTGTAGCACTTGAGATTCTGCTTTATGATCAAGATTCCGCCGTAAAGCTGATGGCAGTGGCCTCTCCCCAAGCACTTGTCACCCCAAATTATACTCAGCATAGTAGTAATACCATTCAGGGAACACTCCCAACTCCAGAGCAGGAGGAGAAAGCCCTTGCAAACAAAGGGGCAGAGAAACAACAGACTTCTGGCAATTATAATTCAGATTCTAAAAAATCTGCAGCCTTTCTTTCCAACACACAAACAGTTCATGTGGATCTTATTCTAGTGGGTCCCATGTTTTAAGATAAATGTATTTTCTTTCAGAACTGTGTAACAGTTTTGTGCAAAACCAAAACACTTTCACTGCAACTGAAGAGGAATGGCTTCCTTAGAAAATCTGCACATATGTTTAGACTTCACTGATCTCCTGCTCTTGGTGCCCTTCTACCCAGAAAAACAGAAATGCAACCACCAGTTCTTTAGTTAAGAACTATTTATCCAGTGTGTTCACTCTGAAGAGGCTCAATCACCAACTAGGCCACCTGTTTGCAAAAACCTGGCTGTACCATGGTGAAGCATCCGTGCTTTCTTCTTGCAGGGCACCCCTGTATGCAGGTTAGCCTGACTCAGGGGGCAGAGCCTACTGGATAAACAGCCCCTGTCAACTACAACAGCAAGGGACTGGCAGTCCCTGTCAGCACTGGGCCCTTAGGAAGGAAGAAAGGCCCCCACACATACCATTGGCAACACTAGTGACCTGCTTCAGCACTGGCTTTTCCATTTTTTTGGCGTAAAAAGCTGCATACCACACTCGCAGCTCAGTCCCTGGTGGGATGTCCTGGCAGGTGGTGAAGTAAATGTCATTGTCATGCTGGAAGGCAGTTAAGTTTTGATGCTCATACTCGGTGGCTGGTCGCACCATCATCATCCAGTTGCAATCGTCCTCGTTTGTGGTGTCAAAATACACCAGGGGCCCATCTCTCTGGAACACCTGCCAAGAGAAATGTGCACGTAATAAAAACCCTGAGAAATAACACAAAGTTAAGAAAGATTTTTATCTCCTGCTCTTGGCTTCTTTTCAATGTATGCCAGAGACAAGGCAAGCCTCAGCTCCTGCATCAGGGGTGTTTCACTTCTCAGTCACACCTTCAGATGGGGACAGTCTGAGACAGACTACCAGGGGCAGGATGGGAACAAACTCAACTCCTATCCTAAGAATTCTTGCTACAGCCACCAGTTTCTCAAAAAATGGCTGGATACAGGAGGAAGGAGTGAAACACACTGTGAAACACCCATGAGCCCGAGTCACAATCCTAAGTCTTTACTCCTGACTCAGGTAGACTGAATTCCATTTTTAGTGTAGCATTTTTCCTGCCAAGACTTGTAAAGAGAGAGGAATAAAACAAATGCAAGGCAGAAAAACCCCAAACTTATTCCGCTAAACAAACTGAAGAGACTCATTAACTGCCATAGTTGTTGTCCCTCTTGCATCATCACATCTTTCACAGAAGGTGAAAGACAACCACTTTTGACTGTCTCTTACAACACTTCAAACACAGAAAGAACTAGCTTGGTTCTTCTCTACCTTGCCCAGAGAATGTTTCTTTAACTCATCCATTACAGAGCACACCTAAAAGATGTTCCAAATAATCCCCCGACATACACTTTTCCCCATAGTTTTAGATGGCATCAAGTCATCACAGGAAAAACTGATGGTCTGTTCTTGCTTTTCCTGTGCTGTGTCTCACCTTCAGGGGAAAATCCGATTCTTTTTCCAGCTTGAGAACTCTCTTGCATTCAAATGGGCCAAACTGGGTGCGTTTCACCAGCTGGGTCAGAGCAAACACTCCTTCAGTCCCATCTTCCAGTTGTCTTATCTCCAAATTAGACGGCAGAGACGACCTAAAAATTGAAGAGAGAATTAAGAAAAAAATAGTTACACATGGGACAACACTGCAGGAACCCACGAAAGAAAGAAGTCAACATGTATTTCTCCAAACTCTGGTAACAGCAAAGTTTTCTGATCAATACACCCTAAATTCTGTGAGAGTTTATAAATAGAAGGGAACAACTACCAGCAGTGGTTTATTCATTTTATCTCTTCATTAGGACAGTGGAAACAACATTTGTGGTTAAACAACTAGACTGTTTTTTTAAGAGAGTCATATCCACTTTGTGGTTAAACTTGCCCTCAACCTCAGACAACTCACTCTCTCAGCTACTGTTCCCAGATGTGAAATAAAGGCTGCCCTTATAGTTTTTCTTTCCTTTTCTTATCTTACCTGATTTCAGCTGTAAACCCTTCAGGAAAATGAATACATTTTTCTGTCATACAGTCAGTTTTAAATTCTGCTTTCAAATCTAATGTCCAGCAGCCCAAACTTCCACTAGAGAAAACTTGTCATTGGCATGTTAAAAAAAAAAAAAAAAAAGACTGAAAACCAGTGCAAGCACCATATTTGTAAACATTTACAACACTATGGTAATTTTCCATCGTACAAATAAGTAAGAGCATTAAATTACAAGGAAAAAGAAAACAGATAAAAGGTAAGAAATAACAGCTTAACTTGTCACTCAATCTGTGTAGTGCAGGCTGGAGACTTACTGCACTGCCCAGCTTCTGTATATAAGCAAAGTACCTCCATCCCCAGTTTCTGTTGTTCCAACTTTGAAATTACCCCCAAAGACAAAGCACCTCTAGTGTCAGGGCTCTGAACCATTAATATCTGCTGCAGCAGATCATCCGTGGCAGGCTGGTGCTGCCATCCGGGCACAGGAAGGTGTTGCCTGGCAGGAGCTGCAGGGCAGTTCCTTTTCTGGGAAGGCCCAGAAAACCAGCGACAGCTCCTGCACTGGTGCTGCCAGTGTACAGGGTGGGACACCAGGAGCATCCTTCCCCACATGCACATCCAGTATTTGTTACACAATGATCCTGGGAATACACACTACAGCCTACGTAGCCAGCAGGTGCCAGACTTGCTGCCCACATGCCCATGTTTTCTGCCTGTGACTCCCCCAGGAAGAAATATAGAAGCCTTGAGCACATTATATAATCCATCTGAACTCCATCTGAACCCTCTTCCCTTTCTGGATTTGTAATACATCTACACAATAGCTGGTTCCTTTCATGAGCCTTACATTTTACATCTTAATATGAATTTTGCTGACAACGCCTGATTGTCTTTCTCTGTAAAAATCACTACTCAGTGTTGTTTGCTCCCAACTAGATTTAGTCTATTTGTTTCTTTTGGCAAACATGAGTGTATCTGCTGTGCTGTCACAGATTTTCTGACAGAACTATTACCCTAATCATTCCTAAAGACCCACAATAATGAGAACAACTTGTTTTGCTTCTAAGTGGAGGAATGCCGGAGTTCATACCAAGCAGGAGGATACAGCGTGAATGAGAAACCCTCACACGCTTCTCCAAAACCAATACAGTGCATCTGAGGAGGGGAAAAAGTGGCAGGTATTCAACCAAGCCAGAAGTCATCACCCCATCTGGCACTACCTGACTTGTTGCCAGCAACCTCTGTGGAGAAACCAAACCCTGAGAAGCAGCAAGTTATTTTTTTGGCTCCGGTTCAGTACAGCACTCAAGTGCGTGCATCAATTTTTCTATTTAATCAAGGCCATGTGCTTTCCATAAATTTCTGTAGCCCACTGGGACTTTGCTTTCCAGCTGTCAGCGACATCCATTAGCCAGCAAATACGTTTTAAAGGACAAACATGGGTGTTGGGTTAGGCAGGACTAACTCAAACATTCCTTACCTGGCCCTGCTCAAGACAAAGGAGTCTTTGACTGTCACCACTGGGCCCAGCTCAGGACACTCTGAATCGTGGTACTGCCCACAGTCCTCACACCCTGCAAGGAAGCAGAGAGAAAAGGTTGATAAAACACTTTTGTGAGGCAGCTGCCTCCTCCTTCCAAGCAAAAACTGGCACCAGGCAAAATACATATACAGAGAGGCAGATGTTTATTTATACTGCTTAAAAGAACATGAATAATTGAACATCGGGTTGATAGCTGGCACCTGCATAGGTGAGATAACACACACTGTGATCAGTTCTATCAGAAAACAATTGTTTAAATCCTGTCTCAGAGGGAAAATAATTGCCTCATATCCACAGTAAATATTCTGCTTAAAGATGGTATTATTCTTCAGATAAAGAGCTGTAACATGTAGCAGATAAAGAAAACCACATTACTACCTTCCCCACAACCTGGTTTTTCAGAAGCAGCCTGGCTAATGTGGTGTTTTCAGTGACAGTAGGCATAAATCAGTACCAGAACTGGCACAGACCTCAGCACAAGCATGTTTTGGGAGCCCAGCTCTGCCCAGAGCCATGCTTGGCCCACACACACTTCTTACCCACAGAGCAGTGAGACAGGCCTCCAAGATACCTCCTGGTGTTTTTCCAAACAAGTCATCTGGCTGCACAATACACTTAGTTCACTGTCAGTTTACCTAAATTAACTTTTAGTTTAAGTGGCTGTAAATTACCCAGAACCGAGTGGTTCCTAAGAAACCATTTTCAGACCAGGATAATTTGAGGCTTTCTAAAATAAGCTAACTTAACAGGATTCCAAATGCATATACATTGCTTCACTGTGAAAAAATAGCTGCCAAGCTGCCCTGCCTGGTCAGCTGCTGACACAGCTTCGGAGGAGATCATCACACAGGAGTTATATTCCTGTAGTGCCATTTCCATCTGAGCTCCACACTTACAAGGGCAAGTCAGGTAACCCACAGCAAGGATGCAAAGAAGAGGATCCTACACCTTGTTTAGGAAGAGACATGACAAAAGCCATGTCATTCCAAGGTACGTCCCCTCTGAACTCCTAACTCGAAACTTCTCCCCCCAGGTATTTGTCCCAGTGAACAAAAAGACTTCTTCTAAAACAAGGGATCCCAAACTGCAATACACAGCTCCACGTTGTTTCTTCTTCTGGCAACAAAAGCAGCTTAGCAGTGAAAATTCAGACACATTTGACAAACAGCAGTACTGACTGATGCAGCACCCAAGCCTGGCTGCTGCCTCCTGTTTGTGCTGCCTTCTGGTGAACCAAGGAATGAGACAACCAACTCTTCTCCTCAGTTTATTTTTCAACTGAATTGATTTCCCTGTCTGGTTTGCTGTACAGCACCAGACAGTTGTGTCAGAGGAAAGGATCTGTGGGGAAGATCCATCTACACAGCACCAGCATCTAAACTCAGCCTACAGCTGTCCTGTTTACTGTCCCACCATCCCCACTCCTTTAGGTGAGCCTGTAGCTCACACTGAGCTTAATATTCCTGAAATAACCTGGGCTAAATACAGATTTCCCAAAGCAGAGAGGAGCCACAGAGGAATGTGTAAACCAGACTGCTGAAAAGAACTGGATTATCACCCACAAAGGGCTGTCACAACCAACGAGGACAGGAAGGAATAGCCAGAGCAGCAGCTTCTCACACAGGCTTTGCTGTCAAAGGAAACTGTGTTTTTCTTATCTCCTGATTGCATCAAGGCACTCCTCACTTCTGCAAAGATAAGCCACTGTACCAATTCAGACTGTACTGCCCACAACCACATGCAGGAATAAACCACACATTCCTCTCACTCCTTTGCAGAGGAATGATCAAATCCAGGGGAATATGACACTGGCATTGTGTGGCATGTCTCAATATCCAAGGGATACCTTACAGCAGCCATTTCCCAAAGCTGTTGCACTTACTATATGTGACACTTTCAAGAGATTACAGACACAGGAGAAACACAAAAATCAGCATGGGAATAAGCATGAAATACCTTCGGGGGGACTGTAATTCACAGACTTCTATTAAAAAATATTCCAAAACTCTCTTGTCTATGAAATATGTACTCAGAGATGTTAATTCTGGGAGTGCACAGTATCATTTATAACAACTCACTTTGTCAGAACATAAACAGTCCCCACATCCCATGGGAAAAACTAATTACAGAGAGCACAAGAAAACAGGAGACATTCAAAGACCACAGACTTCACTGGACAGAGGAAAATCGTGTGTGTGACACCTCTCTGTGCAATTAAGGAATGGCATCACATCTCCATTCTTGTTGCTATCCACCTGAATCTTTTTATGAAGGGGAAGACAAGGTTACTTCACTACTGGTATCTGCAACTCACTAAAAATGCCAACAGTCAACACTGGTTTTGAAGGAATCTGTGGCGGAGGGAAAAGAGGAACTTCCTAATACAGTTGCCATGATGTTAAAGCGGATGGCACCTCTGTAGCCATCTGGGGTAAAATACTGTGGATCCAAAACCCAAGGACACATTCTGGTCTGCCCTGATCGTATCCACGATATCGAGGCCCTCTCTACTCACACAAGTAGGTCAGTGGACTCTGCATCTCCTAATTTTTTGCCACGGTGACACCAGATCCTGCATGTCCAGGTTGGTGACAAAGGTGAGGCTGTGCAGGGGTAATGTGCCACTGGGAAACAAGCTACTGGCCAAACTCCACCAAGGATGGGACACTGCCCACCACACTCCCTGGCACACCACTGCTGCAGCCTTCCCTCACACATCATGATCCCACGAGTCCAGCTCCCAGGCCACAGAGCACACAGGGTTACACAGAGGGCAGAAACACGAAGCCCAGGCAGTGAATGCCGCAAGTGAGACTTGTCAGAGCAGTTGGTGCATCTCAAACTGGGCTTGTTCTGAAAGAATAATGAGCCTGCCTCCCCCTCCTGCAGAGGTGCAGATCTTCAGGTCAGGCCAGAGGTCAGAGTTCCCCACAGACACCCCTGGTTGCTAAAGCCGGCTGGATAAACAAAGGCTTACACTGGTGTTAGGCCTTCAATCTCACTTACTCCAGCCATGAAAAAGCTGTTCTGCTCACTCACATTCAGAGGTTTCCTTGTGTGTTTGCCAACAGAATCAGAATGTGTATGCTTAAATTACACACCCTCCTCTCTATTCCTCCATAAGCTGCTTGAGCTTCCTTTAATAAAATATTCTTCTAAATATAAAATCTCTAGTCTGGTTTAGTCTTTAATTTCAAACACTCTGAGTAGACCAGGCACACAACATGAGAGTCAGATCTTTTTCCTGATACTTACAAATAAACATAATCTCATCACTGCCATCTTCAGCCATTTTTTAAACCTGCCAAAATACAAAAGATGAAATTAGTTCCGAATGACTTTTATTTTCCATATTATGTAAATATCCCATTGTGAATTAATGATGCTGACTGGCCCAGAGCACACCCAAACACATTAATATCCCTGCAGGACTATCAGTGGAAAGTTAAAGAAATTAAAGTTGTTAAAACCCCCCGTGACTGCAGAAACAAGGCCCAATGCAAGATTTTACTGAATGCTAGCTTAAAAAAATTATCACTGAAAGGTAGATTACTTATTAAATAAACACAATAGTCCCAAGAAGCTAAAAACTGCAGGTGAAGTCACAGATTTGTTCTAAAGGCGAAGGTATATTGTGATAATAAGCATCAGATAACCTGGGAAAACAAATCCCATATCTGTCACTGGCCCTCCATGAAATGGTAACTCACCAATTTGCTTTCATGGTTAAATAAGGATAATCTACATTCACTTCATTTTTGTCAGCCTGTATTAAGGACTTGCATGAATACTATCTATTGCTCCTCAAATTATGGCAAAAAGTGTGATTATTTATGGCTAAGATTACAACAGCAGACAGCTCTCCCTTTTCAAACCACCAAAAGGCTCTCCTCTTCAAATCAGCAATTTTCCTGATAACCAAGTGAGAGGCAAAGCAACATGAAGATCATGACCCAAGTCTAAGAGAGATCAGGCTGCAGAAGAGAATAGGAAGGAGAAAGAGAGAACCTGTGAGAGGGAGGACAAGAGAAGAGGAAACATGACACACCAAACTAGCAGAGCCCTCTTTGAAAAGGGATAAAGCATTTGCTACTACTGCAACAAAAGCCAAGCCAAAGATACGCACAAGAACAACCATTACTCCGGATCAGGGCAGGAGCAGGACTCTCCATTAGGAGTTTACTCTTGAAGACTAATGCTCCATGTGCTCTGCCTGGCTGGGCTGTGGAAATCAGCCTCAGGCTGGAGCCCAGAGCAGCAGCTACTTCTGCACAGGTACTTCTCAGCACAAGTCCCACACAGTCCCTTTCACTGCTTTAGGAAGGATTCCACACTTGTGCCAAGTCTGCTGCTAAAGCCTGGGAGCAACGTCTAATTCCAGCTGCACCCACACCCTGCTCCACCTCCAGCCTCCACCAGAAGCAGAAAACAGGTTCCTTCACCAACCCACAAACAACTCCCAGTTAGCAAAGGGTTCCATCCCCACACAGAGATGCACTGGGTGGAAAGCCCTCACAACTGATGGGAACACAAAGGGACACCTGGTCACTGCGGCTCTCGGTCATGGCAGGAGGGATCTCGCTACTCAGCTACCTGGGCAAAGGCCTAAGGGGAATTTGGTCATGGAGTACAGGCAGCCTGACCTTCCAACATGGTCTGTCCCAAGCTCTGCCCTGCCCAACTCCACCTGCCAACAGCAGGATCCCTCCTAACACCCGTCACCCTGGGAAGGGGCCAATCTGTGGCACAAGCTGGGCCTTTTTTGGCTACAGCTTTTGGGGACTAAACTTATATAACATAACAAACATTTATACAAAAGCCCAGTGCTGAGCACAACAGTAAATTCAGGAAATTTCCCCAAAAGCTCTTACCCTGAAAGCACAGCAAACAATGCAACAGGTATTTAGGGAAATCCAAAGTACAACGGTGCAAAACCAGCCACAGAAAGTGCATTGTAAGCTGATGTAAAAAATGGGTTTGTTTTGCTTTTTAATCAAGACTTTATGTGGATGTTTTGCACTATTTCAAGAGGTTTATAAAGGTGTACTATTTTTAGATAGTGGATGTCTTGACAAGACTTTAATCCTAAATGTGGCTGAATTAACAAATAATGTCCTCGGTCAATGGCTCAGGGATGCAGCACAGCCACACCAGCAATGCTGCTGTGTGACCTGCTCAGCAGAGGCATTCTGCTTCCAGGATGTTCCCGTGTTGCATCCTTGACAAACAGCAGATTGAGGACATGTGCTGTTACAGGAGCAGCAACATCAGCCTTGTTCCAGGGCCCCTGGGATGAGAATAGCAACAAAGGGGCGGAGAAATCGCAGTAGCATCAAGGTGATGAGGAGAAAGCGTGAAGGTCCCTCACGCAGTGGGTAAGGACACCACACCTCAGTTACCACCTGCATGAGAGCAGTTTTCACCTCTGCAGCGAAGATTTTTGTTTTGCACGTCTCAGGATTTCTGGTCCATCACCCACCGTTCCCGCGCCCAGCGCTGTGCTCTGAAATAAACACCACCTATCTGCTTCAAAAGTCCGATTTACAGACTCACACTCCTCACCCATAGGCTTCAAAACTCCTCACATGTATTTCCCCAAGAGTTTTTTGAGATAAATGACACTGTGCCACCCGCTCCAGCTGGTAAACAGAGTCACGATGTTCCACGTGGGCTCACATGATGGCACTGAAGACAGGCTTCAGAATTTTTTTACCCTCTTCCTGCTGTTGCTCTGGGTCATGTCTGATTTTTTTTTCTTTTCAAGCAGTTGTACCAGAAAAATACTCCATTAAGTCACTCATTCCACTGTTCGTAATTCTGCTCTTGTCTTGCAGAGATAATCAAAGTTTCTTGGAATTCCAGGTATTTTTTATATATAACAGAGAGCAATCATTAGCAGTGAATAATCAGGTGCAAAGCTACAGAGAAGAAATAAGATCAGGTACAAGGCCTAATTCTGACGGCAGTAAAAGGGCAGAAAATCACTTTTTTTTTTTGCTTGTATAATTAAAAGAGTGACTTTGCGCCCGAGAGTGGAGCACACAACTATGCACAAAACTCCAGCTGCCACAAGGGCCTCCAAACACATTTAAAACTTGAGGGAACCCAAATGAAGACACTGAGGGGCTGCAGCATCACAGGTACCTGCCTGTAGAGCATGTCATGTGAGTTACCTTAAGGGGACCACTCGTGCCATAAAGGATCCAAAAATGTAAGAACTGATGTAAAAACACACTTTACCCTAATAAACTGCTGAAGGAAGAAATCAGGCTCCAATGCTAATCTGAGTTATTCCAATCTTGCAAATGGATTTAAAAAAATTAGGCAATAATAACTTATAAAAATAAATCCAGTGACTAAAAATCTGTGTTTGAACTTAATGACCAACAAGGTGAAAGTAATGCTTCCCTTTCTTCAGTTTTCCATTGGTTTAGAATGGGCTTCTAGTAAAGTGCGAATAAATAACCTGAAAGCTCAAGTGGGTGGGTGCTGCAGATGCACGTGTGCAAGAATGCACTTAAAAATGCAGTTTTCCTCATGATGCAGTCAAACTTGTTCATGTCACTTCTCAAAGTAATCGCAGAACATCTGGCAAACTACAGAGAGAGGCCTTGTATTCCCTAAAATTATGGCCATTCTATCAGTTCTTATGGAGGAGGAGGGGGGGTGATTCCTGCACCAGTCGGTGGGGGCACGGAGTAACACACCGGAGGGGAGCCGGCGCCACCTGCCCTTCCCAGCGCTCCCCATCACCATGTGCACGAAGTATATGCAAAGTTTAATGAAAACGAGCGTAATGCAGAAAATTCGCGTGCGCGAAGCGCCGCAGTCCGCGGCTTTCCCTCCTTTTGTCTCCTAAGGCTCCCGCCGCACCTTCTCCCACCGGGGCAGCATCACCACCCCTACACCTGCCTCTTCCTTCTCCTCC
>VYXB01005746.1:129818-142994 GCA_013397135.1 Pachyramphus minor
CAGAATCAGTCACAGGCTGGAAAAGGCCTCTGAAGTCATCGAGTCCAACCTGTGACCAAACGCCACCGTGTCAATTAAGACCAGGGCACTGAGTGACATCTCCAGTCCCTCCAGGGATTGGGACTCTTCCACCTCCCTGGGCAGCCCATTCCAATGTCTAATAGATCTTTATGTGAAGAAATTCTTCCTAATGTCCTACCTAAACCTCCCTTGGCACAGTCTAAGACTATTTCCTTTCATGCTGTCGCTGGATGCTTGTGAGAAGAGCCTGACCTCCACCTGGCTACAACCTCCTGCCAGGGAGTTGTAGAGAGCAAGAAGGTCCTCCCTGAGCCTCCTTTTCTCCAGGCTAAACACCCCCAACTCCCTCAGCCACTCCTCATCAGGCCCTTCTCTGGATGTGCCTTGTGTTTCCAAAACCAAGCCCTGGCCATGTACCTGAGCACCTGTGCCTCTCTATCCCAAATTCAGCGCTCCAGGATGAGAGGGCATAGCCTCAAGCTACGCCAGGGGAAGTTTAGACTGGCCATCATGAAGAATTTCTTCACCAAATGGGTTATTAATTATTGGAATGGGCTGCCCAGGGAGGTGGTGGAGTCATCGTCCCTGGAGGTGTTTAAGGAAAGACTGGGCATGGTACTCGGTGTCTAGTTGACGTGGTGGTGTTGGACTCGATGATCTCAGAGGTCTTTTCCAACCTAGTTGATTCTGTGATTCCTAAATCTCATCAGTTTGGTGTTAGCAGGGTCTATCAGGGCCCAGCACTGCTGTGCCTGACAGCAGACACTGCAGACACACATCACTCAGAAATCTAAGCAGCAATGCCTCTAAAAAAAAGAGTGCCCTTCTTCCCCCAGGGGGCTTAAAACCTTCAGTTAAAAGCACTTCACCACTCCCCATGTGAAGTATCTCTGTGCAGCCAAGAACCCCCTCAGAGGAGGTGGCCGCGGCAAGTAGTACTCAGGCTTTTTGTATTCCAGGAAGGTGTCCCAATTTTTAGGTCTTTCAAGAAGTGTTGCCTTCATCAGAGTCCCCTCAAAGCCTTATGCAGCTGTGCCACTGTGGTGTGACTGGCCAGTGCTCGCAGTCAGAGCACTGCTTCAGATTTACAGGTGATGGAAAGCAGGCACCAGCTCTGTCCCTTCCAGGGGATGTGCTCTTCTCATGTCTGGCCACATGTCTTAACAGTTGGCAAAGGCCAGGGCCTTTCTTGCTTCTCACCCATCCCATGAACCCTTCTGCACAAGTACCCAGTTTCTAAAGGGATGTATAGAGAGTGTTCACAGAATCAGAGGATGGGTCAGGTTGGAAGGGACCACAGTGGGTCATCTGGTCCAACCTCCCTGCTCAAGCAGAGTCATCCCAGAGCACACAGCACAGGATTGTGTCCAGTTCTGGAATATCCCCAGTGGGGAGACTCCACACCCTCTCTGGGTGATCTGTTCATTGCTTGGTCACTGCACAGCAAAGAAATTTTTCTTCATGTCCAGCTGGAACTTCCTGGGCATCAGTTCCTGCCCATTCCTCTTGTGCCATTGCTGGGCCCCCCTGAGCAGAGCCTGAAGCCCCTCCAGACCTGGGGGAGGTCCCCTCTCAGTGTCTGCTCTGGAGGATGAACAGCCCCAGCTCCCTCAGCCTTTCCTGCTCCCACAGATGCTCCATCCCTGCAGCATCTTTGTAGCCTCTGCTGGACCCACTGCAGGAGCTCCATGTGCCTCCTGTCCTGGGGAGCCCAGACTGGACCCAGCACTGTAGATGTGCCTTGTTAGGGCTGAGCAGAGGGGCAGGATCACCTTCCTGGACCTGCTGGCAGTGCCCTTCCTGATGCACCCCAGGACATTGGCCATACTGGCTTCTTGTTGGTGCTTGAGTAAACTGAAATAATGCAGCATTTGAATTTTGAAACATTGTTCTTAGGAAGACAGTGTTAATTTTGGGAGGATCTAACTGCATGTACAAGTCATTTGCTTTTTCAAAGACCAAAGCTGACTGGTCTTTAGCTTTGTATAGTCTACTTTAATTTATTTTCCTTGTACATCTCAGTGGATACTCACATGGACCTCTGCCTGGTTTTCTCCAGCATCCAGCACACAAGGGTGGTTATCCTCCTTGCAGTGCACTTACTTTGTCAGACTAAGTATGAAATAATTCAGAATAGTTATCTGTATGTTTAGAATGCATGTGAGTCTGGATCCTGCAGCTCTACAATGATTCCCCCCCCCTCAGAATTAACACCAGACTGTGAACGTGCACCTTACACCAGGCTGGCTTGGATAGAGAAATAAAAAAATGAAGATCCCTTACATTCATTGCTTAAGAATGATGAAATTAAGGGAAGTGTGTGGTGCCAGACTTAGAGCTCCATCCATTCCTGCTCTCCTTGTCACTTTTGCTCATATACAGAAATGGCATCACACAGAATAAAAAAACCTCACCCCTGATTAGAGCAGGAAGGAAGAGGAAAAAGTTGGGAGATTATTAGGAACTTTCAGCAAAACAGTGAAATAAACAGGCATGTAAATGTGAGCAGTAACCCCCAGTAAGGAAAGATAATATTTCCTTATAAAGGAAGGGACAGCACTCACTTTTGGAAGGGAAATAGAAACACTGTTGTGGCTATTTTCGTGTCAATGGCTATTATTGTTTTGGTTGGCTGTGTGTTTTTTTGGTTTAGTTTTGTTGGTTCACCCCTCCCCCCCAGTCTGGTAGGGTTTTGTGGCAGCATTGATTCATAACATAACTTTTAAAATAAAATAATTGCAAGAGAGCCTTATTCCCAGAGTGTTCTATTTTAGTACTGGTGTCTTCTCCACAGGTTCAAGACCTTAACACTCCTTCCCCTTTGCCCCCCAATTCAGGGCATTACAACATAACTGAGAGAAAGAATAATGAGTAACCACAACGAGTTCCACAATTCCTTCTTGCCATTAAATTCCCACCCAATCCATGTTTCAGGTGATTTCTCAGGCAACAAGGGGCCACCTGATAGGCCAGGGTTATCAGAAACAACCCACAGTGTCAGCACAGGGCAGGTAGAGAACTCTGCTCCTGAACAAACAGGTAAATGGAAGTGTATTAAGCAACAGGTCAAATGAGTGAAGGAGAGTAGAAAACCATCTGTTATGCTTGGCTGACTGGGTATGTAGGACAGCACACTACACAGAGACAATAGGCTTTTATTGTATGTACAGCAGCAGTTACTTCTTTAAAAAAATCCTCTTCTCAGGTTTGTTTTAATGATATAATAAATCTGTACATTGTGTATATCTTAATTGCACCAACTTAAATTCGTGTACACAAAGGAAAAAAAAAACCAAACACCACAGAAGAAGTGACTATCACAACTTGATGCTTGAAAAAAATGTTTTTCCCCCCCTGGAATATCAGAGCAGAATACATTATTGGGAAATACAGAGTTATAGTACTGGAAAGACTCCAGATCCATCCTTCCCAGTTATTTTCACATCATGCCAGCACCTTGCATAGTAGCAGTTTGGATATCCTGAGTGAAGTGGTATTATTCACCCTTAACTTAAAGCAATCACCCTTGTTATATAATTAATCTGGAGTTGTTTGTCACCAAGGCTGTGGCTTAGCAATGTACAGAAGCATATGCTGACTTTAAACACATGAATAAATCCACTTAGATCCTGTGGAGGTCAAAGCATGAGGTCAGCTGTTCCCACTCACAGCAGGAATGTCTTAGCCTGGGGCTATGGCATACTTAATTCTGTACCAGGATAAGCACTTGTCTCAAACTTCAGCCCTACAATTCCAAACCTGCAATAAACTGAAGTGAAAAACCCAGGCAGCTCTCACCTTGGATAGAGCTCTTGCTCCTTGCAACCAAGAGCTACCAGAGCTGAAAAAGGTGATAGAAGAGCAAAATTCTTATTTTGCTTCCCCATCCACATTTGGTAGCATTTTATGTAGCGGGCTTTTGCTTTTTCCTATGATACTTTGCACACCAAGAACACCAAAATTTACAAGAAATACACAGCAGAAAGCTTTCACTTGAAAACCACCTAGAACCAGGGAAGAGACACAGTACCAGGAAAGGCCATAAAATTTCACTGATCCCCAAACCTGGTGTCATTGCCAGGCAATTTCCTCAAAAAAAAGCAGTGCTGTAAGCCAAGTGCTCTCAAGAGCAAGACAGTAACTAGGTCTATATGGCCTGGAGGCCCAGCCTTTCTCCCAAAGAAAGAGCAGGGAAAAAAAGAAAATCTGACAGCATAAGAATAAAGCCCAGCATTTATGCCTGCACGGTGTCCATTAACCTACAGAAGTTTGCCAAAGGTGATTTGCTTTTAAAATGAACTTTTTTCCACTCTGGAATTCCTCTTCCTTCCTGCCACCTCAGATTCACACATTTCATATATTGTCAAGAGTGAAATGACTGTCATTTTTTCCTGGGCTGAAACAGCAATGACCTAGGGATGAAGGCCCCTCTCCTCTTCAAAGTGACTCTGAAAGTGATCTCAGCCACTTTTAAAAAGTTACCTAGCTTGTACTGTTGATATTAGGCAGTTTTATTGCTTTAATCTACAAAGAGAAATTTAATTCTTGTACTATTTACTTGGTCAAAATTCACACTAAAGCCAAGGCAAATCTTAGTTAGGAAGGATGTAGGTTTTCTCCCTCGAGGCAAAGGAAAAGTTAAAACCCCATAAAGCAAAACAAACCACAAACACAGATTGAGAAGGTTCAACTATGGGCAGAAAAATTCTTCAGGAAGGAAGAACAAGCCTTCATCTCTTAGTCCTCATAAAATAAATACCCTGCCTTCTTTGCTGTACAGAACATCCAGAAACACAAAAGTATGAGAAAAGGGACAAAATGGAAAAAATACTTTTACAGGTTGTTTCCAAGCTATTGTTCTGACTTAATTAAACTGCAAGGCAGAAAACAAGAAGACGAGTGTAAAAATATTCTGTAGAGATTTCATCTACTATTCAAATCTGTAGTTCACACAACTGCACAGGACACATGCAGGATATGTCACAGTGTTAGTTGTGCCAGTTGACAAATCCAGTCCTCCTGACCCAAACCAGCAGTGTGGATACCACTGGTTGTCAGGATCCAGCTCACAATGACCTAAATATTAGTACCCCAAAAATGTACATCCTCAGATCCCTCCTGATCTTAAATGACAACTTAATTGTCTCGGAAGCAGGGAATGGGATTCAATATTCTGGGCCTTTGGGGTTGTCATGACTGAGCAACTCAATTGTCCCTTTGTGTTTAGTACCTCAGCTTGTTTTTACAATAGGACCTAAGTTATTTGCAAGGGAGTAGGAAGAGTTGAGGAACACTCCAGCCAGATATAGATAAAACCAACCAGTTCATCAAACCAAACAATGTTTATTTTCCTGAGGAGTAAAGGCAAGTAAAAAAACCAAGAATCCCTTTTTACCCCAAATGCCTTGCCTTCCTCATCTGAAGAATTCATTGTCTTTCCATACGTGCGAGCTCACACACTTCGTAGTACAGAATGTTCTTGGTTCCCACCATCAAGACAAGCATTTAGGTGATCACCAAGGCCTTAAGAGAAACCAAAAAATCATGTCTATTCTTTGGGGTAAGCTAGGAGCAAACCCTACTCCTGTATTCTGCAAGTTACTTGGTGTTATTTCCACCCCGTTCTACGGTACATGCTAAAGCTTCTGTGAATGAAAATCCCAGTTCAGCAACTCAAGCAAGACTCCAAGTAGTGTTACTGCTTCTGCATTCCCAGTTCCACTGGTCTTTGTTTTTAGTGTAGGGGTGGTGCTACCCATGGACCTCAGAAATCAAATCACTTTGATTTCTTCAACTGAGAGACCAGTTGTGTTTTTCTGCTTCAGCAAACAGGACTGAGCAGTTAAACGTGGCAGGGACTTGACCCCCATCCTGCCCTGTCGTGCAGACAGTTCCAAGTAAAATCAAGGGAAAAACCTGTATGTTTAGAGAACAGGATATCAGGGGTTTTACTGCTCATACCACGAACCACTGTAGAACAAATGAAGAAACCTACTCTGTATTAAATTAACAATAAATGAAAGTGTTCAAGCACATTCAAGCAGGACAAGCCTGTATTACTGTACTGGGATTTCTAAGCATACTACAGGTCTAGAAGATTCATTTGTAACCAATTTTCAAAATACAGAACATTAAAATGCCTTTAAGTGTTTTCTTGATAAGCAGCATCCCTAAACATACAACTATTTGATAGTCTGGTCTGCTGTACTACCACAGTGATTTTTGGAGGTTAGACATAAACAGTGTTTTTACACAGTTAAAAGATTCTGACAGTTCAGTTCCTCCAACATTTTCCTGGTCAAAAAGAAACCAAACCCCCTCTACTTTGATATTCATTGTACAAATACTTTACCAAAGAATCTTAAGTCCATCAGAAGTTTTGAAATGTGTTTCTATTCTTCTGTGACTTTCTATTTTTGATGAATCATTTAAATTGAAAGCCCAAATATCTGCCAAAGAGTTGGGACAGCTTAAGAGGAGGAAAGGGGCCAGGGGGAAAATCCCTACTGGCAAAGCAGGCACCAATCTATCATCCATTCATTTCAGTAATTTAGATGGAATGAATGGATGTTTTTGTTGGCTGAAGAGAACAGGCTTGGTCCTTTGTCCTCAGCAGGAATGTAGATGATGGAAAAGTACAGGTAAGCACAAAAGACGGTACCTATGAAAGATCAACATTTTACTCCTGATACCCAAAACAAGAACCTTTATGCCTTTACTGCCATCAGTTTTTCATTTGAATTTAAAGGAGCCAGCTGCAATATTTAACAAGGAGAAAAAGTTCAAAAACTCATCTGACCAACCACTCACCACATGACAACACTGGCAGACCTAGAAAGTGAACTAAGGGAACTGGTGTTATTTTTTCCAAAGCTTTCTTCACAACTGTGTTTTGTAAGATCTCAGTAAGTGTTTGGCAAGTAAAACAAACTGTCTAATGAAAAGCACTGTAGGGTTAACTATGCTCTATTCACCACTTATTGCTCCTAGCTTTGCATTTAATATGATGGTTAATGTACTTGTCTAATAAGTACTTGGGAGAAGGAATTAGAGCCCCTAAGACAGGTTTTTGCATCAGCAATGCAGCTTCTCACACAGGGAAGGAAAGCTACTTATAAGACTCGGTAAATGTGTTGTTTGTGAGTAGACTCAAGGAGACTTTTAAAAAAAAGGTTGTTTCGTTAAGCATAACTTCTGCACAGAACATTAAGCAATATGCTAGTACAGATATTTGCATAATTTATTGATTTATGGCTAATATCAAAGGCATCTCTCCACCTACATGGACCGAGCAGTTATTACAGCAGGCTACAGTTATTACAGTAGGATATCTGAATCAGCATTTTCCTTCTGCTTCTGAAAACTTACCCGTTTCCACAATACAATACAAACTGGATCTGGGTCTCTTTTTTTTTTTCCCCCTTTCAGCCTGACTAGAAAAATCAGTTGAGCCCTGCATTGCTACTGTTGCAGGCTGCAGTGAGGGAGCACAGTGGTGTCTTCTCTCTCTGTAGTGGTTCAGTCACGTAACCCAGGGTCGGTGTTTCAGTTCTGAACTCCCTGTTTATGTAAACCAGGTGCTCACATGTGGGTCCTCCCCAAAGAGTGGCTCAGGATGCAAAGGACCACAGTGGATTATCTGGTCCAACATCCCTGCTCAGGCAGGGTCATCCCAGAACACACAGCACAGGATTGTGTCCAGGTGGTTCTGGAATATCTCTGGTGAGGCAGACCCCACACCCTCTCTGGACAATCTGTTCAGTGCTGGGTCACTGCACAGCAAAGAAGTTCTTCCTCATGTCCAAGTGGAACTTCCTGGGCATCAGTTCCTGCCCGTTCCTCTTGTGCCATTGCTGGACCCCCCCGAGCAGAGCCTGGTCCATCCTCTGCCCCCTCCCTGCAGCCCCTCCAGACCTGGGGGAGGTCCCCTCTCAGTGTCTGCTCTGGAGGCTGAACAGCCCCAGCTCCCTCAGCCTTTCCTGCTCCCAGAGATGCTCCATCCCTGCATCATCTTTGTAGCCTCTGCTGGACCTGCTGCAGAATCCATGTGCCTCCTGTCCTGAGGAGCCCAGACTGGACCCAGCACTGCAGATGTACCTCGTTAGGACTGAGCAGAGGGGCAGGATCACCTTCCTGGACCTACTGGCAGCGCTCTTCCTGATGCATTCCAGGATACCAGTGGCCTTCTTGGTCCCCACTGCACCATTCCCTATCCTCCCTCATCTTCCACAATAAACCACGTGGTTCTCCAAAGCCTTCATGATTAACGTAGCACTGCTCACATTTGGAGGAGCAACTTCACCATCAGAGAGAAAAAGCGTCTTGGAAAAACAAACAAAAAACGACCACTGTATTGGTGAACATCCTTTTATGCAACTCATCAGCCACATTTGTATCCTCTAGCACTGCTCTGTAAACAAATGCTCAACTGATGTGCAAGTATCCCAGCAGAGAGGGTCCGCTCTTATATGTAGGGTTCTCCCGGAGCACCGTTCAGTTTGCTCTTGCTTTTGTTTCTGGAAAGGAGCTTCTTGCTCAGGATCCGTGACAGGGTGCCTCCCTTCTTGCGGGTCTCCTCTGACAGGGGCTGCTGCAGGTACACGAGGTCGTTGTGGGATTGGCTCATTCCTGGATCCTTCTGATGGTGCTGCCGGCGGAAAAAGAGCTTCGCGCTTTTTTTCAGGATCCCACCTGCGGGAAGGAGAAGAGGACACTTCAGAAAGAACAGGCTGCTTTCCCTCTTGAAGCTCAGCTTTAATGGCCCCACTAAACAAAGCTGACCTTGGATTTCAGCTTCTAAAGTCAATCCACACATCTTGTGGAAGTTTCCTTATTTACACACCCTTAGTTTCAAATGCTCTTCTGAAAGCTGCGTTAGTGGTCATACACACATGCACAGCCACTGGTGTGGGTTGTACACTGGGTTCTCACGTGTCCAAGGGGCAGAGCCAATCCTTCCAACCAGTAAAGGGAGAAAGTATTTGATAAAAAGAATGAAATAGAGGAGGTTATGTTACTACTCTTTGTTGTTTCAGAGATCAAAGGAGGAAAAGATCAGCCTGTGACGCACCACATGAAGGTGGCATTTTAATTTGAGGTGAAAGAGAACAGTACCTGGCAGTGAACCTGTGTGCAGTGGGCCTGTAGAAGCCAGGCAGCAGGTGTTCCACATGAATTCGACAGCACCACCCACAGCAACACTCGTGAAGCATTTGCTATTTTAAAATCCTGTTAGGAATAGCAACTCACTTCAAGCAGATTAAAAATAATATTACATCTGCTTCCAACAGGTTCAGCAATCTCCCCAAATGCCTTCTGCGGTAAATTAAGTTGCTGTATTTTGCTGTATTCCTTCCCTTGATCCCATGTCAAACCCAGCATGCAGCCAAGGCAACTGCAGCTGTCACCTCACCAGGGACTCATGTTGCCAGCACCAGCTACCAGTACTCCTCTCTTTGCAAGCCTGGATTGTTTTTTTGCAGCCATTCTGCCAAATTCCACCTTCCTTTTCCAACGTATGCACGTGCAAGGCAGCTGGGCTGCAGCTGGCAGGGACACTGCTCCAGGCTACCAGCAACACTTGACCTGATGTGGGGACATTAAAAGGGCAAGTTTGATGCAGAGTTGGGTGCTGGTGTTGCCTGAGGTGGCAGGAGCCAATTTGAACAAAGGAGGACCCAGGTAGCAAGCCAACACAGGAGCCTTCTGGCAGTCAGACCGGTACATGAGGACAGTCATCTCCCTGGCAAAGCTTCCACACCTTGTTCCCGGCACCACTATCAGGTTTCCTCATTCTTTCTCAGCTCAGCTATTAATTCCTGTCGCTGCACGGTCTTGACTCTGCTTTTCCTCCCATTGAAGATGGATACAAAAAGCAACACACACAGACCAGTTCTTTCATGCAGTGCTGTGCCACAGCTAGAATTACATGTATGTCTCCCAAGGACCCGGCCCGGGCCCCGTGTCACTTTGCACAGCGACAGCTGCAGAACAGGTATTTCATGGCAGCTCTGTTGCACACAGCCAAATGTTGCTTTTTCAGACCAGAGCACTTGCAAACATGTGCTTGGGTTTATTACTTTAAGGACTCAGCACCTGGGGGGATATTCCAGCACGTGTTTTGCCTGCCGGCTGCTGAGACACTTCTCAGAGGGATGAAGCAGAAATCAGCTGAAAGCAACCAGGAACTCGTGGACTTGAATCTTGACTGCCCTCCCATCACCCTCTGATCGATCTTTTTGGCAAGGCAGTACCACTTCAAGCTGTTGTCAGCAGCATAAAAGAAGCAGTGTTCAACCCCAGGACACTGACAGTTGTATTTAATATGCCAAGGCCGGGGGGATCCACGAGGCCTCGCTGCTGTGCCACTCTTGTTTGAGCAGGCAGCTGTTCTGCCCAGCAGCCCTGGCAGCTGCAGCTGAAGCTGTGCCAGCAGGAGCAGGGCAGAAAGGCTTATCCATAAGCAGATATTTAGTCCCATCCATTCTAAGATTCAGGCTGATTTTCCACACCAGCAATCAGAACCGAACCAAGAATGCTGCGAAAATGGGCGGCCTGGGACAACTCACTGCAGCTGAAAAATCATGGGCAGAGCTTCCCTGAGGCTCAGCACAAGCAGCAGCCCCCCACAGCATGAAAGCTCCCTGTGTTTTTTGGAGGTGCTGAGGTCATGGCTGTCTGGAAGCTTGCCACATCCCCATCAGTCTGTACCAGTTTGGTGTGTGCTGCCTGGCAGCAGCTCCAGCTGCTGTGGAGACATGCAGCCCTGCCAGGGAGGCAGGGCAGGGCACATCCCCAGCTTGGCAATGCTCGTGCTATTTGCATGCTCACTTCTCGAGTCCAACAGGATCCATATGCCAGCTCTGCCCCTAACACCAGGAGATGAGCAGAGAGCACACTGCACGAGCTGGCTGCGCTACACAGGCTCCTCTGCACGAGTTTAGGGTGTTCTGAAAATGCTTGTGGGGCTCTGATCACTTCTGAATGTCATTTTTGTTAATCAAGGAAGATTTCCTTCCACATCTACAAGGATATGAATAGAGATCGCTTTCCATTCCTTCCCAGCTTCCAAAACAGCTTTTATACAGGTGGTTCTGCAGGTACCTGCTGAGGCCCTGGTAGCTCTGCAATTTAGGCTAGAAAAGCTTTACCTAGAAAACTGAAAGCAGCAGGTTTTAAAGTAAGTTTTTTTACTTATGTATATCCAGTTATGGGGTCACACGTGGTTTGCATGAGCAGAGAGTTTCATTGATTATCAGATGTTACAGGAATGGGCATGATGGAGAGAGATCAGGAATGCAGAGCACCCCTCCAAGCCTTCCTTGCTGCGATTTCTGTGTGACCCACCTGAACAGCATGACCACCAGAAGAATAATTTGCTGCAGCAGACTAATCTGCTGAGACACTTGAGCACGGGAAGGTAATTTTGGAAGGAGGAAAGAAGTGGACGGGGGAAGAAGAAAACAGGTGCCAAACTATGTTTTGCTTCAGTTTTTACAATGAGGGTCCCATTGTAAAGCTACGTTTTCTTAGGGGAAAAAAAGTACACAAAACCAACTTACTGTGTGGGTAATTAATTCTGGCTGGCATAGTAGTCCTCTTAAGTTTATAAAAGGGAATGGGTAAGAAAGAGGAAGTCAGAAAGGTAAAAAATAACCAAACAAAAATATGCAAGAGTAAAAAAAAAAACAAAAAAACCACAGTGCTAACCTTAAGACATGAATACAGATACAAAGTTTTTTAAAGCAGAAGGCGTTTTGTTGGCTCTCAGTTTTGTTCGGGTTTTTTGTTGTTGTGTTTAATATGTTTGTGGGGTTTTGTTGTTTGGTTTTTTTTTCCAAGGGAAAGCACTTGACAAACAGAAACCTTGAACTGTTCACAGCTAACTGAAGGCAGGGGGGTGGGAATGTTTTCCTATCTTACTCCATAAAAGCTACTCAGCTGTGACAAAGTGGAGATTCAAGAATTCCACAAAGACATCTGTGTACAAAGAAAGGGATTTGAGCCAGTTTTCTTAAAGTATTATTTTAAGATGATACAACTCTCTCAAATTAGAGATACTTTGCAGTTTTTAGCAGCCTTACACTGCATTGTGTGAAAAGGCTCTTTAGGAAGCCTGATCTCTTTGCAACCTACAGCACAGGGAAAAACAGAATTACACAACAGCTCACATACAAACTTGCAGTTGCTTGTTTTAGAATAACATGTTAAAGAAGAGTCCAGAGGTTATGCAATCTCTCCTGCAGCTTCTTAAACTCTTCCAGCCTCCAAAATGAGACAAATCCCTTCACACCTAACCCCCTACCCCCACCCCAAACACACCCAAAACTTTCCAGTGCCCTGACCATCTATGTGACAGGGATTGTTGCTGTGCCACCCTGATCTCTCATGTGGAGCAACACAGCTGTGGGAAGGCCAGAGAAACTCGAGGCTCTAAGGGGGGGGGGCCCAACAAAGGGCTCCAGTGTCTGCCCTGCGTGGGGGAGGTTGTGATAATCAAGTGAAATAAGTGAGGTTTTGTAGTAAGGATCTCCAGGCAAGGAAAGAATAGAAAGTAATAAAGCAAAAGGGGGATGGATGTGGGTGAAAAACACAGGGTTTTTTTAAATTTCAAGGTGCAGCCCATGAGACTGAAGTCCTCTGCACTGGCCCTTGTGCCAGACATCCTAATAGTCCTAATACCACACAGCCACAAACTGATGCTCAGAGGTTAATGGATTTTTCAAGGAAACGCAAAGAATCCTAAAACATTTTCAAACTGCAGCTATTCAGGTGTGTAACTACCTAAGCAAAATGATCTGATGCTTTATTTACTTACTAAATTACCTTTTATGCCATTTTCTTTAGCAAACTACGTAGTAATGGAACCAGTGAAAAAGGGAGAAACTGTTCACAAGGCAGTTTCTGCTTCAGCTGCTCCCTGAACACGCACTTCAGTGAGGGGAGCCTTGAGCTCAGGGGTGTGAAAGGAGGAGAAGGAATGTATAAAAAGCAACTGTGAGCTCTGCCATTTTCATGTTAGTAATGGGGCTGCCCTTCTGTTTCCTGACTGAGGGCACTGCAAAAGAGCCTGAGCTCAGAGAGCAGTGGACTGCACCCTTCGTGCTGCTGGTGAGACAACTTCAACCAACCCCACAAGGAGTTTAAGGACAAAAA
>VYXB01005746.1:143027-172861 GCA_013397135.1 Pachyramphus minor
AGTCAGTAGGGAAGGATAAACTACTACAGCATTGCCTGACTCTGCCTATTACACAGAGAGAGCAGCCAGTCATTGAGGTGGAAAGTAAGGATCACGTACCTTTGGATTTTTTCATGCTCCCACTTTCTGAAACACTCAGTGAGCTCCCAGATATCTCTTCAGAGGTCTGGTCCAAGAGGGTGCTGGTGTCCCACTGCTGGCTGCCGTTCTCCAAACCCCAGGCCTTGTGGGGGCTTTGCTGTGGGCCAGTGTCAGGTACTATTTCTGAGGGACCCAACGGCAGCTTCTCGTCAGGGGTGGTTTTCGCAACAGCTTCCTCCACTGGGGGTGGATCTGCTTCTTTGCAGGAGCTGTCCATGGCTGCAGCATAGTCCATCATGAGTGAAGCTTCACTGTCCTGAGATAAAGAGGTCTGCCCAGTGGAAATAAGAGACAACACTGACACAAGCCATTCTGCTGGAGAAAAACAAGCCTCCCTGCAAAAGTTATTTTCTCCTCTTTGCACTTGTATGTTTGTATTGCTCAGGACTATCAGAAAGACTCTTTAGGCTTCCTTAGCTTTACTAAAGGAAAGAACATGTAGCCAAGTTTTATTCATGTTATTAAGGCCAAATAAAGGAAAAAAAAATAAATTAAGTACGTGCCTCCCACCTATCCCCGATCCCACTACAAAGGACCCTTTCCTGCAAGTGCTGCTCTAATGAAGTATCAGCACACACAGAGAATCTTTTGGTCCTTTTAAGAAAATAAACACCAAGGCATTTCATCTTATAGAAGGATTTGTCAGCTGTATCAGCTAAAAACAAATCCAGGCAGTCCCAGTGCCTTCATTTCCCAGGCAGATACATCCAGAACTGTGGCTGCTGATCCACATTTTCCTCCTCATCACAGCACAGTGATGATGAGGGGATCCATGCCCAGTGATTTGGCTTTCACTCAGAGCTCTTTGGGGGTCCTGTGCCACCCAGCAACACTCTACAGCACAGATCCATGGAGCAACCCGCAGGGAAAGGACTACAGGCAGGCACCAGGCACCAGATAGGAGGCTGTGGATGAAGAAAGCCTGGAGGAATTCTATATACCATGTGAAAAACAGTCTTTTGTTTGCCCTCCCTCTGGAACAGAGCCCAGGAGGTTTTCCAGAGGGTTTTGTTTTAACACCTTTGAACAAAAAAAAAAAAAATTGAGAAATCTTTCATTTTTCTTTTTCTTCCTATATGGTTGAAACACAGAGAAGGACTGATTATCTTCTGTTCTCACCCATATTTGTTTTCCCAAATCCCTAATCATCCCACTCCCATCCAAGTACACCTTGCATTTCAGTCAGGCTGTCAAAACCAACAATCAAAACCCTGATCTGGCTTAACTTGAAACAATTACAGAAACAATCTGGCAGGCAGACCTGGGTTCTGCAGAGACAGCAGAACCCACGTTAATGCCACAGTCAGTGGAGCAAAAGGCTTTTTCTAACACAATAATGTAAGTGTTGTTGTCTGCTCTACCTTGGACACCCCTGATATGATAATGGTGCTTTTCTTTCTAGGAGACTTCAGCTTCTGCTTTGCAGACTCGCTCAGCTGCCGAATGGCTGCTTCTGCCACGGGATCGGTGCCATTCAGTACCAGCAGCTCTGGAAAGAAAGGATTATTTCAGAGGGAAGAAAGGAAAAACAGGAAAAAAACAGGGCAAAAAGAGGCGGAGTTTGTTGTTCTTGACTTAAAATTCACAGAAATGGTGTAAACACCAGGCACACCAAAACATCTTCCAGGTCAGCACTCGGCGATCAGGTCTTGTCTTTCCCTCCTGTAACCAGTTCTTTGGAGGAAAGGTACTGAAGCTGCACTTACAAACCATTTCCCTGAGCACAAAGGAGTTTTTCTGGAAGCCTAGACAAATTGTTTCAGTGCACTGCTACACTGTGGTGACAGTAGGGAGAGCATCAGGTATCACAGTCACGAAGAACCACTATTCTAACATGGTGCAAAGCTGGCACATGATACTGCTTCCTCAGGTAGCTATTTTGCTCTTTTTTCCAGACATCCTCGCTCAGCATTTCCAAATTTCCTATGGCACTTTGATAGGATGGGGAGGGCAAAGTATCAGTCTCTTTGCTCTTCATCAGCTGCCTCCAAAGCCTATAAAGTGCACCTCCTCTTTTTTCCCCTCCAAAAGAAAACACAGGAATATAAAACCTTCTTTATAAAATGCTCTTTAATGAGAAACACATTTATTTTTAAGCATGGCCAACGCTGGCATCTAGTAATGCAAGGTACTTTAGGCACAGCAAATACACACTGACCAAAATTCATCGACTATGGCACAGACACAGCACCTTTTCCAGACTGCTTGTTGCAATTTTGCCATGATGTTTATAATAACTGTTACCCAAGTTACCGCCATATCAAGAGCTTCTTTTGAGCTCTTTCATTTGGCTTCACCTTTCCTTTCTAATGAGTAATTCTTCCTGCTGTACTGTATAAGCATTTCACAGAAATTCCCGTGCACTCCCATTAAAAACACTGTCTGTACCAACAGGGTCTAAGCTGCCTTCAGATGAGTTTTCCAGTAAGTGTTTTGTATCTTTAATATCGTGAACACTTAAGGGAGTCAACTCAGAAGTCTTGCACTACCTCAACATTTCCCAAATTGATGCAGTAATACCCTTCTGCTTCATGGTATCACAGCAGTACTTAGCCTAGAGGTGGGAAAAGATTCAAGTGCTATTACAGCTATTCATGGTTAGTGCTTCATGCTCTTCCTCATATTTGTTAGCCCCATTTCTGCCTCTCAGCAAACCTTCTGACTCTGCCAGGAGCAGTCTAGATCATCTCCAGATTGCCCTATCTCCACTCAAATCCCTACAAAGCAATCTCAGCTCCACATTATGTGCTGTTGGCAGCCAGACTGGGTCACATCTTTCATTCCTGTTGCCCACAGAGCTGGCACCTGTATTCCAGGTGACTTAGGAAGGTGGACAAACAGGCACAGCAAGATTGGGTATTTGCATTAGCCCAAAAAAAAAAAGCCTAGGAGCAGGGCTAGGAAGAGAATTCAATCTTCCTTACATCAGTCCAACCTCTGTCTTCTCTTCAGACAGAGGGGACTTCACAATGGCCTCAGAGGTTCTTGTCACAGGGTTTTGATTTTATGCAGCATCCCCCATGCCTTTATGAAAGGAGGAATCTTTCACTAAAAAGTAAGAGAAAACACAGCCTGGCTTTTCTGCAGCCACCTCCCCTCTCCAAACCACAGCTCATTGTTATTTATTCAAAGCTAGTAATTTAAATTGCCAATTAAAAACAGACTTTTACTGCAAGACTGCCATATCCCTTAACCACAGTGCTTTGTAACATAAACATCTCAGTGCTGCTGACAGGCAGCAGCCATATGGGTTGGCTGTTATTTTAACAGGATCACATTAATCCCATGTGCAGTAGAAAGAGACATGTCCTCATTAGCAGCTTTGAATATTTCAATTACCTGTGTCTGAAGATGACAAAGTTTTGCTGACTGGAGCACCATGAGAATGGAGAGCTTCAACAGAGAAATCCTTTTCAGTCACCTTTACTTTAACTGGAGTTTTCACAGGAGAATCTGAGGACCAAGTTTTTTGGTTATTTGAATTATTCAAGACATTTTTTATGACATTAATACGAATTTATTATATCTGTTGTGTCTGTTTAAATCACAAGTGTTTGAGAAGGCTGTTTAATAAAAATTCTCAACACATGTTCTATGGTAACCTGACGCCAAAAAGACCTGTGAAGTGCAGGAATTCATTGTTTTTAAACCTTCTACTGCAATATGCTAGACAACACCCACGTAAGTAAAAGATCTGCTTTAACAACTCAGTGCTCGTCTTTGTGAGACTTCATATCAAGACTGTTCACAGGTTTTACTTTCATATTTATCCCAAGAAGAATTGGAAAATCTACACCTAAAAGACATGGTGAAAAGGCCTTTGTCACACACCAAGCTTCATTAGAGATGATAATGCAGACCAAGGTTAGAAGGCACAGGATGGTCTGTCAGCAGCCAATACCCTGAGAGTCTGATGCATTTGTCATGTGAAAAACCACCCTCCAAAATCCAGGTCTCCTGCACTATCCCACTACTGTGAAGCTTTACAGTGGGTATCAAAAGAAGCATTAACTGTCCCTCTTGTAAGAACAAGATTCTGTGAAAATTAAAAACCTGATTCTGGAAGACACAAACAGCAACCCCACGCCAACACATCAGAGAACTCTCTCCTTACACCCCACCCCACAACACTTCTCCTGGTGCCCGTGGATAACCCTGTGAGTGAGCATAGGAAGAACTGGACCCCCTCAATTGTGCTCAGGGGAGATGCCCTCCCTTCCAGACGAGGTTTGGTTCTCACAGCAGTGACAGTAGTGACCACAGTCCCACAGGGCATCACAGTGCGATCCTTTTCGATCTTGGTGGCCAGCACTGGGGAAGAGACTTGCCTTGTCTTCAGTTCATTGGGTTCTATAAAAGAGAACTAAGGAGACCAAAGGAAAGTGTCACCTTAGAAGCACTGTCAAGCAAAAAGGACAACATTTCTACCTAGTTAGTACTTCTCTGATGTTTTTGCTGATGCTCAAGAGCCAAGCTCAAGAGCCAAGCTCAAGAGCTCATTCTTTTGGTGAGACACTGTACAATCAGAGTGTGCTACTCTGACCCAGCCACAAGCACAAGATAAGCATTTGCAAGTACTTCCAGAGGCCAAAGATCCACCCCAAACCCAGCAGTACCTCTGCACTGATGGATCCCAGCCCAGGCCCTGGCTCTGAGCTGCCCTCACTGTTCAGGGCAAAGCTTTGCTGGCCAGAGGGTTGTTTCCTGAACAAGTCCAGAGGCACAGTCACCTTCCCGGATAAAGGACCTGGAACAAATAAAATCAACAAAATCAGTTCACACCTAAGCTGTCAGTGTGCTCAAGGGGGAGAAGATAGGAAAAGGGGAGGAAGAGCACAGGCAGCTAATTGCAGAAGCTGGTTCTACACCATGGGGCAGAAACCTGGCACTTTTCACAGTTTTCTTTCCATTTTATGACTATTCCTCAGCCTGGCCTAATACTGTGCAACAGGAAAGAATGGAGAAATTAAATACTAATATTTACTACTATTTCTGGCCATCATTTTTTTCCTGTATATGCAGAATGTTCAGGGAAAAAGAAAACAACTAGAAATATTCCTATTAGGTCCTTGAACAATCCCCATAATCTGTGTCTTCCATTTCAGAGAACTCTCTGGATTCCTGGTAAACTGGTGCATCATTGTCTTTGTCAATTTGAACTTTAGTGCAAGTTCAGCAGTTCTCTTGTTCCTCCTCTGACTTTTTTCAGCTCCACTAGATTGGAGCAAACTATTAACAAAGGTACTGTATGATTTCAGAGATCCTAGTTTTCTGTGAAATTCAAAGAAAAGTAGGGAACTACACTATATTCACACTACTTAGCTCCCTGCTCATTAATATGATTCTACTTTGAGTCTTCTATTCAGTTTTTGGGAAGAAGAACAGCTAAGCTGGTATGGGAGGGGGAAGAGGGGCAGGAAGACAAATGTCAGTGCAATCCACTGGGACCTTTCTCTTCAGGAAAACAGGCTGATAGTCACACCCTCAGTAGGATGTGGAACATTACTGCTGTTGTTTCCAAGACCCATTGTTAAAGATGCTTAGGTACAGGCAAGACTAAACTTTGTGCAAGAAACAATTGTTGACTCTATATAGATTCCACATTTTTGTCAAAAATAAAAAATTGCATCCATACCAGAGAGATTTTTTTCAAGCTTGTGCCTACGTTTAACTTGCCAATCCCTCCAATAATTGCAGATCATATGCAAGGTGTCACACAAGTCTGTGTATCTAGATTCTTAAAAATAATTCTGCAACAACAGAAGCAAGTAGCAAAAAAGGCTTCAGCCCCCTTTTACATTTAATCCAATATGATCAGAATGAGTGTGTTTTATACCTGGTAATTGTTAGGCAGCTCCTGGGGCTTGAAAAGGAAGGATTTAGGATTAACACTCAAGATTCCCCTTCCGCCCCAGAAAGGCCTCGAAAGCTTAACTTGAAACCAAAAAGGCTCATAGAGGATCTGTTAGAAGTTTAGAAGGCTGAAAAATACAGGACATCAGTACATGGAAGACTCAGTTTGTTCAGAGTCTAGAAAGAAACTCAGAGATTCTCTGTAACCTTAACCCAGAGTGGGACAGAGGCACCTGATCAGTGTATTCCCTCTTCTATCCACAATTACTGATGGATGTGACCATCAGTTTGGCCATCCAGAACTAAATGGGACTTGTCAGCAGCCAGCAAAGCTCACAAGCTGATCATGCAAAGCAATTCAGTCTTAATACTTACTATCCATCTTTCCATCTTCTACTATTTGCAGTTGCAACGCTTTTGATTTGGCACTTAGTTCACTGTGAAGTAAATGAAATCATGTTAGACCTTTGCAGGAAAGCAGGTTTTCCTCCCTACTTGGGTTTTTCCCTGTTTCCCAGCTTTTCTCAGCCCTCTCCAAGCCAAGCAGTGCACCTTGCTGACGAGGGAGGTGGCACTGCCAGGCTCCTGGGCACACAGGTAAGCCTCCCTAAAGGGATCACAGTCACAAAACCATGGTCTGGTTCCCTCTACCACTGTGGCACAGGTTCAATTTCCTAAAATTTCAGAGGCTTTTCTTTTCCCCAGCAGCTGACAAATGCTGCCCCCCAAGCTGATGTTGGTTCCTGGTCTGACAATTACACCACAGCACTAAGAAGGGGGTTTTTTCCCCCTGGAGGATCAAATTTGTAAGTCAAGATACCAGAACAGGGTCTTTCAAAAACCCATTCAAAGCTGTGGGGTCCCCTTGTCAAAGAAGGAAAGTGTCCTGCAAAAACAGGAGAGATGCAAGAAAATAAAAGTAATTACAGTTTTAAGTGAGGAGAGTCAGTATCACTTTTCCAAAACAAGGCTCAAGGATGTTGCAAGAATTGATTTCTGTGTGACAGAACCAGTGTGAACTATTCACAGAATTACTGGTATATGTGGCACTTCACAAGATGGACCAGACAACAGACACAAAAACTTTCCTCTAACTGAGACAGTGAAGCAACCTGGGTACCTACTGAGCAGCCCTCCAGTAAAACTTCATTTTATAACCTTCTCAGTGGGTGTCCTGCCAAAATCCCTAAGGTTTTTGTAAATATGTAAATATAATAAATGTAATATATGTAGAATACATAGTGCTCCCTTTTGACCTTATGTCTCCATTGGCTGCAAACATCCCACCTCCATTAGATGCTGTGGGACACCATCTATGCAGCACATTTTAAGCTTTTCCCTGCCACTATCACCCTCCCTCCTGCACCTCCAAAACCTGAAAGGAAGCACTTTGCTGGTGCTTTTGCTGCTTTTGCCACAAAGCTAAAACAGAGCCTGGCATGGTGTTCAGTACACTGGTCCTCAGAGGGGTGGATATTTTTGGCTGTGAAGAAAGAAAAGGGCAGAGGTATGTGTCCATGAACTTGAATGAAGTTTCAGGAAAAAATCCTGCCAAAATCCTAATCACTCATCTGTAAAAGTCCCCAGGCTTACCTCATGCACTTCTGAAAAGCAGCGTGGAAACCCCAGCATTATCCCTAGTGTCAAGGCCAAATTCCAGTCAAGTTAATCACATCCTGCCTGCCCTCTGTCTGCACTTTCAGCTGGAAAGGGTATTTATTCTTACAGACTTCCTGTCCAAAACTGCTGGGAACCTGCCTGCTCTGCAGCCCCAAGCACGGGTGCTGTTCCACCAACAGATGGCTGAAGTGATTCACAGACCCACTGATGGCTGAGGCACTTTGTGATGCTCCAGAGCAGAAAAGCTGCTGCAGAAGGGCAATTCTCCCCTTCTCACCACGCAGAAGAAATCACCTCATGTTAATCCTTAGGTCTCGGTGGCAACACAGCACAGTGTCACAGGAGAAGGTTGGCTGATCTGTGGCTTTCCTCGAAAGCTGTAGCTGCTCGTAACTAAAGTCAGACCTCACAAATTGTTGGTTGAAGGGACAAAGCTTCCTGGCTGGTTTTCCACTGAGCAGCAGGAACCGGGTGCACACACCTCCATCAGGCCACATAAAAAGTGTTGTTCTACAATATCAGTGTTTCTTTGCTAAGTACAGGATGACTTCTGATCACCCTCATCCCCTGCACGGGCAGAGGGGTGTTCTCCAAGCCCTGCACAACTTGTGATGACTGATCAAAGGTGAGGAGGAGCACATCACTCCTCGAGGAAGAGAGCACAGACAGGCACAGGTTCAGTTCCTTGTAACTAAATCTCTGCTTTGCAAGGGAAGGAACGGATCCAGTGGCTGCCAGGTTGTGACTGGACAGTGAAGAAAAATGTCACACAGAACCATGCAGCATTATTCTCATACATATAAAAAAAAAAAGTATTTTTTATATATATGCAAAGAGGAATGGAACTGAGATAGAAGAGGGAAGCTACAGAAAGAACCAGAGAGACTCCACTGCATGTGAAATGCCTCTCACCTTAATAACCTGGCAGAAAAAATAAGAAAGCAGTGTCTGCAGTATGCTGTATGGCAGCACCTCTACACAATCCCTTGGAAAGCTGCTTCTGCCTGACTGTGCATGTGCTTAAAGTCACTAAAGGAACATCCTCTGACCCACCCTGCCATCAGTGATTCCCCCTTCCTAAACTCACACATGGAGAAGCTACCAGGTATTTTTGCTCTGCTGTTTGAAAGTGAAAATGAAAATAGCTTTGGAAGTGCTCCCTTTTGACCTTATTTAGGCAAGCTGTGTGAGTCACAGAACACCGTGTGGGCTGCCCAAAAGTCCCATCTTTGTTCTACAGGAATAAAAGAGGCTAGTTAAGTTTTACACTCCCTTTTTAGTCCCAGCCACCGTTCTTTCAGATGGTCAATTGTTTCAGCACATTTACTTTTTCCACTCGGGGAGGGAATGGAGAGACATTACATTCCCTCAAATGCAGTAAAGTGACTTCAAAACCTTGCTAACACTTTGTTTTGGCACTGTATGAAAGAACAGGGTGATTTATTATGCCTGTTACTGCTGTCATTTACTAGAACCTGATATCTACAGATGATCTAGAGACCTACTTGATCTCGTGTCCATGCAGAGGGTAATTAGATATCCTGAAGTCCCCACCAGCTCCAGATTTCTCTGAGGCCACCCAACTGGATGCATTTCAAAATGCCACTCTTCCCTCATACAGTTCAAGTAAAAAAAGATGCTTTACTGAAAAAGTATTCTCAGTGTGTAAGTTACTTACAAGATAAACTCTTCCTTCCAAAAGGGATGTGCAGCATTTTTGGCTACAGAGCTGGAAAACTTCTGCATAGGGTCATTCAGCTGAACTATACACACAAGGTCTGTGCTGCCTGTCAGGGCAAGAAAAACCAATACTCAGTCATTAATAGTCCACCAGCAAGAGGCCACTTCCCCAAAAGAAAGCAAAGAACCCCTTTCATTGCATCCTGCACTTCAGAACAGACTGTTGCAAACACTTTCTCACCCTCCCACAGAGTAAATTCCCTCCCTTGGTTTGTAACTAAACAGTGACAACATTAATGGCAAAGGTCAACATTGCATCACCAGTGTCTTATGCACTGCTCTGCACAGTGTGAAACATGACAACCCAATTTAAATTCTGGCATGAGGCAAGAAAGTGGAGGCATAAAGAGATCAAAAAGGATGGGGAGACAGCACAGTGAGGGGGTGGCGGTGTGGGTGCAAGGCAGGGAGGGAGCAAAGTTGCTTCCAGCTGCTTTAAGAAACCCAGAAGTTTTCAAAGTCCCTACTGACCACAGACACAGTGGTTTATTTGGACATGGAAACAAGCTGGCAAGTGACTGATGACAGCAGTGCTAATTCACAATGGCTCTGCAGACTGTGGTTTTTAACAAGTTCATGGCATTTTAAAGTACTCCTGCAGACTTATCTCTGCCTTGATCTTGGAATTTGTTAGTGTGGCAAATTGGCATATTAGAGTAGTTATATTGCTGCTCCAAGGGGGAAATAGTTTGCAAAATCTGTTCCTCTTAAAACAGCTTCTTTTGTAAGGCTTTCACGGGCTCGGAAAAAAATTTCAGACCCAGAGTTCCAAAATACCAAGGAGAGCAACAAAAAAAAGCTCAGTACTGACTGTGTGCAAAGCAAACAAAAGATGCTGCCTCCAGCTCTCCAGAGAATTTACTGGTTTATATTTACTATCATCAGCTCTCAGTTGTCCCCTGCTGATGACTCAGGGCTGTGGATCATCCCTATCTCAGGCACAGAGGCAGCTTGGGCCTGGCAAGGTTATTAGAGGAGACAAAGCACCGTGTACACACAGCTTATTTGGGATCCAGGCTGACCCTGGAGTAAGTAGTTGAGCTGCTTTCCCAGGGAGCTGAGCCTGAGTTAATAAACCCGGGATGGCTTCTGCTCACCCAGCCATATGTCCCTGCAGCCTGTCCTGTGCTCAGCAGCCCAGGGCTGAACTGACTGTACCCAACAGGGGACTGCAGCACTTCTGCCCTGCACACCCTGGTGTAAACAACCAGCAACTGCTTCCTTAACAGCAGAAATCACTTCTGCCCTAGGTGATTCCCTGTGGACAACGCAGCACAAAAATCCAGGGTAATCTTTGTTAAATGCACGAACCAAGGAGATAAAAACGGGCACAGCCCATAGGCAGAGACCAGTTCTGCTACTGGTTATTCACCAGTTCAATTAACACATCCACAGGAGAGCCACAAGCTCCTATAAACCATGTTAGCACCCGTGGTTTATGATAAATCATCCATGGTCTACGATCATTGTCATGGAAGATAAATGGTGAAGACAGACAAACTGCCCCTCTCCAGCTCTCCATGTACCTATGCAGGTTGGCCTGAAATACTGCACACCCTTATGGGGTCTCAGAGTTCCAACAGGATAATTAATTATGGCAAGATAAGGCGAGGAAAAGGGAAGGGTACAATGATTAAAAGGTAGTAAACTATGTCCAGCAGACAGCACCTTTCCAGCTGTGCAGTATTTCCACTGGATTTCAAGTGTGCCAGTTAAACCACGCTGTGAACTTTTGTTTCTCATACTCAGTTCCAAATGTTTACACTCCCAGAGTTGCCAGGGAACCAGCAAAACTCCCTCCATCTCCTTTGACAATAGCAAATGGGGATTTTGCCTCCCCAACATCTGTGTTCCCAGAATAGAGCACATTAATTGTCCGCTCTTCCTCTCATTTTCAGGGAAGGTGCAGAGAGGTTTCTCCTAAGGTCAATCTTCTGTTCTATGCACTGTATGCACATGAAGGTATCCCATCTCATGACTTTTAAATGCAGTCAAAATGATCTGCTCTTTTGGAAAGCTTAATTTGCACTACAAAATTGTACAGTAATAACAAATCACAAAATCATAGAATGGTTTGAGTTTTAAGGCACCTTAAAGATCATCTTGTTCCAACCCCCCTGCCATTGGCAGGGACACTTGCCACTAGACCAGGTTGCAGTTTCCAGCACAGTTTTATTTATAGAGGACATTTCACAGCACAGAGTTCCAGAATTGCTTTAAAAATAATTTGTTTTTAAAAGAAAAAAACAGCCTGCAGGAATTTTTAGGGGAATCACTTCCAACCAGGATGAGCAATGCAGCATTATGCAAGAGTCTAGGGCAGAAACCTATTACCTCTAACTGAAAAAAGGAGTACAGCAAGTAGGATATATTTATCCAAAACTTGTGCCCTGCCTAATTTAGCAGCCACAAGCTTCCATTAAAAAGACTGTTACAGAACTGTTTAGTGACTGTAAATAACAGAGCCTCAAATTTGTATTTCTGCTGACAAAACCTGAAATGTTCCTGCTCGTGCCTCAATCAGCAATGGAGGCCTGACTGCACTTGGAGAAGTCTGAATACTTGTAAGACAGGCTTGGTGCTTCTTTCCAAAACCAACACAGTAACTTCACTGGGCAGCGACCTCCTTCCTGGCTTCAGCCTCCACTTGCAAGAGGTACTGCCACTCCTACCCCCAGAAGTTCCTTAGGTGGAGAGATCCTGACAGCAGCAGATCACCTTTGAAGAGTTTCCATACAGGAGGAGAGTTTGAGATAAACCATCAAATTGCTCAGAAGTAAAGAAAAGCAACTGTAAAAATAAGATAACTCTGAATGGAACCAACGTCACTGACAAACAGGACAAACCAAAACCTTCACAAGCACAACAAAGTCAGCAGTGGCACAGGTTACCCAGGGAATCTGTGGATGCCCAGCTCCTGGAAGTGTTCCAGGCCAGGGTGGCTGGGGCTTGGTGTCCCTGCCTGTGGCAGGAGGGTTGGAACTGGATGGTCTTTAAGGTCTCTTCCAACCCAAACCACTTTAAGATTCCATGAAGTCTGTTTCTCGGAGTAAAGCAGTTTCTTTAGAGAGAAAGTTGTCACATAAAACTTCCAAATTATTTCACCCAAAGGGGAGAAAAGAAAAACCAATCCAACCCTGCCTGAACACGAGCAGCACCTCGTGGGCTGCGTTACCTGCAGCACGGTGATGGGTCGGGTTTACCGCGATGTTCTTCACCAGCAGCTTGAGTTCATGAGCCCTTGGAGGTTTGGGAGGACTGGTGCCCTGAGGGAGAAGGCTTGTGTTCTGTACATTCTGCAAAAGGCAAGCACAACAACGGGGACTGTGCACATGAAAACACCCCAGACTTGTGTCACGCTGATGAAAGGAAGCAGAGATGAGACGGGGTGTAACGCCAGCAAAGAGCCACAGGGGCGGTGTGATCACACAGCCTTCACTGCCAAAGGCTACCTTGTTTCAAAGAATCCCTTCCAGTTGTTTCTGATCACCCAACGGTGTCAAACTTACTCATTTGTGAGTCATGAATATGTAATAAAAACACTAAGCAGAAGGACACTTCTCCAAGGATTTTGGTAGGAGTAAGACTTACCTGAACTTCCTTTGTATCTGCAGGCCTCACACTCAACACTACAGAGGGAGAAGCTGAGCTAAAGAGGTTCTTCAAGACATCTCTGAGTGTTTCAGGTATTGCACATGTCCCTGCTGTCTGGCCCTAGGAGGAAACAAACAATTCTCAAAACTCAGAAGAAGTTAAAGCAAAAATAAACTTGGTGTATCTAAACCACCAAAGCTGTCAAACATTAAACTTGTCAGAGAGGGAGATGGTTTCTGTTGGGAACTACAGTATTTAACAGGAGATCATGCAAAGAATTACTTAAATTTCTATATTATGCATTAAAGGAAAACTAGAATTAAACAGTTAAAAAACTCACATGCTGTTCTGAGAGTCAGACAGACTATTAGCCACAAAACCAGAAGTTCCACAAACAGCTTTTATCTTATGATGGTTGTTTTAAAGGTTTGGTGCTGCTCTGCACTCCACTGAGGGAGCAGATCAGGTCATCAGATAAGCAGATCGGCACCGTTCCACAGATTTAATGGGAGTTATGCCAGCCTGCAGCAGCTGAGGAGAAACTAATCCTGTGCTGCACTGACAAAAAAAATATTACAGCATCTCCTGGAAGTCTTCAACCTTGCTGAAAAGTGCACTGCAAGGACAGGTCGTCGTGCTGCTCTGGGGGACTGGCTTGTATGTTTTACCATTCAGAAATCTCATGGCTGTCTGCGCTTAGCACCACAATCTCTGAGGGACCAGAACAGACCACAGGTTTTGATTACACACATAGCTTCACACAATTAATTCTAAGGTGTATGAAGATGGTGACCTGTCCCTGCCCTTTCTGTGTTCCTGCAGAATGCCTCCTTCCCAGAGCAGGCTCCCCAGGAATTCTCTTCTGCTCAGTTACCTACGGGGATTTTTAGATTAAGCTTTCCCAGAAGGGACAGTCTGACAACCAACAGGAGGCACAGGAGAAATCTCAGTGAGGTTTTTTCTCCAAAAAAAAGATTGAAGGAGACAAACATCTGACCTAAAACCAGAGGACTCATCCATCTTTTCCCATCTGATACCACACTGGGAGACTTTGCTGTTGCGAGGTTACACAAGAGGCCAAACAGATTTGGAGTAACAGCCCTTCCCCAATTACCCAAGTGTTACAGAAACATTTAGGGTGTTTCATAAAAATCCCAGGAATGCCATGGACAGAATTCCTGTTTTACTGCCTTCTTACCCAATTGGCCCTTGATGACAGGTTCAAAACATACAACAGCATTGGCCAGTCCCACAGAAACTCTGCTGTGCTCACACCATGCTCCCTCAAACAACAGGCACCTCTGCAACTTGCAGATAATACTTGTCTACTTTAAAAGAGATTTAAGTAAATTAGGCTGTTCAAAGCAATTTCCGTTTCAGCAATTTGATTACTTAAGTTATTTAAATAAGTAGATAAATTGTGGTTAGTCTTCACTGTTTTGGAGGTAATTTCCTTCCCCTGCCTTCACCTTAACACTGCTTGATGAACAAATCAGATTCTAAAATCCCAGTTGCCACTTGCTTTGCCATCAGCCTTCTCTGACATTTGTTATTTAAAAGAAACAACAACAACAACCGCAGTCACTGGACTTCTACTCTTAGGTATTTCCTGTTGTTTCCATAGTTACTTGGAAAAGAGATCAATTGAAGAGCCTCCTGTCAGCTCAGCTGCATTTTTAGCCATCCTTCTTCAGAAAGTAATGCTCCACCACGACCCCCTCGACAGGACAAGCCATAATGGCTTAACTGCCAACCCAAAATGAGGAGGTCAACAGGTTTCCACTTCAGGTTTGACACAGGGGGGGGAGTACAGCCAGTCACCACACCAGCCTGGGGCACACCAGCACAGGAAGCCACCCCATGCAAATCCAAGCCCTTACGAGTCAGCTGGGTTGCCAAACAAAACTCAGCTTCACCCAGCCATTATCAACAGAAAATGGGTTGTTATGCCCAGCTTGTGTGATGACAAAACCACCCTGTAGATAATCACAAGTAATTACAAGGTATTTATTTGTACACACGATCTTGCTTCTGAAGGAGGAAAAAAATAGGACGCTCAAGTTTGGGAGCTGAAGCAATTTCTGAGGTGTAGGTTGCTCACAGGTTTTAGATCTTTGTTTATTGCCTCCCCTCTTCCCTAAGTGTTAATAGAAACTTCAAAGGGAAAATAAAGCCCTTAACTATCAAGAACTTAACAGGCTCATTCTAAAAACGTGGGCAAAGCATAACACATTGCAACTCTGTGACACTGGGCTTGGGCACCTCTCAAAAATCTGGTTGTGAAGGCCAGTGACTGTAGAGTCATCTGTGTTTGTCAGGAATAATTTAATGACTGTTCAATACATGGATAATCAGCGTGTCACCCCAGCACATGAAGGTCATTTACACTGCTACCTGTGCACAGTAAAATCTACATTAAAGCACACTTCAAAAGACTCATCTGTCTTTAGTTATGAGTTTCACATATTTGCTTACAAAAGCTGTGGTGATAAATTAGGGCATTCAGTACATGTCTTTAGAAGCAGCTCCACAATTAATATTTTTTATAACAAGGCCTTCAGTCTGAAAAGCAACTTCTCAAAATACAAGCAAGTCTTCACCCTCTGTTGTAAGAAAGGTTTAAGTCACCACATTTATGCCAAAAAAATATAATTGTGAAGGGTCAAAGGCAGAAGAGAATCTCAGTCATGAAGAAAATATTTCAGGGGATGTCCCAATAAAACAATCCCCAATGAATCAGTTGTTTATATACAAAGATTAGGTATAATTCTAAAAGCATCAAAATATTTTTAGATTGTCCATCATTTCCTTAAACAACTGTATTTTTTCACAGCTATTTCTGAACTGTTGTTGCCAGATTTCAAAACTGGTTTAAATCAAGGAAGAAGAAACTTCACAACTGCTTTGATGGGGATATCATTACAATTGTTTTTTTTTTAATTATTTTAGAAGTGCTCTGAGAGAAGGTATTTAGGAACAGACTTTTTTCACACTTTTGAATTTGGACGAAAAGTGTTTGCAAAGTTATCTGTCCATCAAATACAGACTTGACTTATCTCTAATGCCTCAGTAATCACTACAGATGCTCCCAGATTTCAGAAGTGGAGGAGTTTGGTGAATGAGCCATGGCAGAGGCTTCACACTGCGTTTTGCACCGAAGGGACAGAGAACCATCTTCTCTACCATTACAGCAAATAAATCTTACTGACTGACCTCCTGCACTGCTGGCTGGATTTCAAAGTTGATTTCATTGGTGTTAATGAGGAACCACTCAACTTTGACATCTTCTCCTTTGTCTTTCACAGAGAGCTGGAGCTGTGGATAAGAAAGCAGTTATTGGAGAGTGTTCTGGAATAGAAATTGTAGGCCAAGCCCCACCTAAGGCTTGACAAAGGAAGAATGTTATAACTAACTTCAAAGTGACAATCCAAGAAGGCAGAAGGTGCTCTAACTTTGAGAGTGCATGCCAGTCAAAAAAGGGAATTGTTCTATACACCCAGTTACTCTACCAAACGTATTATTTATCCACAGTCTCCCGAAGAGGCGGCATAACATGAACTCACCACTCGCCCAGAGGGAAAGTGTAACATTACTAAATGTTTTACCAGAGTTAACACAAGTGAACATGCAGTTTCCAAACAGCTGCAGGAGGAAATGTAACAAAACAAAGGGAAGAGAGAGGAACCCTTTACCTGCAAGTGAAGTGGAGACAGTTTCACACTGTAGGACTGAGGTTCGGCAGCTGCGGCTGAAGGGTCAGAGACAGTGACAACAAACCTTACAGAATCTCCCACAACATTGCAAGAAACCACCTGCAGAAGTAAAAAGGGCGAGGGGAAACAAAGGAAGCAAAAACAAACAACAGTCTTAGAAAGGAACTAAGGAAGGACTTTAAGATATCAGAATTATGCTAAATTCCACAGGTGGGAAAATTCCTAAGCAATTTCACGAATGTTCCTACCTCCTTCTGTACATTCTGCTAAAAAGATGCAGTTCAAGTGTTTGGTTCTGCACACGAAATTTAATGCCTGCAAATTATGGTGTTTCTCAAAATTTCTTATGCATTATTACCTAATTCAAAAGTAACTCCTCACCCGACAAAGACTCCTTTCAATTTCATATATATAGATATCGAAAGCTCAAAGAGGCAATTTTGCATAAGGGGAGATGAAGATGTTTGTTCTTTTTCCTCTTCTGCTCAGAACTAAGTAGCCTGACACAGGACAGCTGGTTTGAACAAACAATCTTTAGTTTAGTGTTATCCTACAAATGTGAAATTTTGGCATAACCCTGCTGCTGCAGAAGAGAATTTTTCCTGAGTAATTACAGTTCCCAGGAGGACAGGAAAAAACAGGAGCCTTCAAAAGTTTATTCAAGCCTTTGGCCAAACCAAGGAAGGTCCTGAAATTTGGTGGCAAAACTAAACATCTGGGAAAACTCTGTATGCCACTTGACTGCAACAGACCTTGTTGAGTCCACTCCCTCACTTTTATGAGCAGTAATTTAACTTGTTTTCACACTGAGTTTACAAACATCAGATAGCTTTTCCTCCCTCTCCTCTGCAAACCGACTGGGGCTGCTGGAGCTGCCAGGCAAAATTCCTGTGCAGGAAGCACCTGGCAGCACAGGGAAAGCCCCCAAGGATACAAGTCAGAAAACATTCATTACACTGCAGAGACACGTTCACTTTGCAACCAGACCTGTTGGCTGGAGACTTCTGCTTGTCACTGGCCCTCCTCTGTGGTTGCTGTCCCCACAGCTCCCCTGGAAAGGACAGCTGAGCCCTCCTTAGACTGACTCAGGCAAAGGTAATCAGGTCAATGCAACGCGCAGACAAATTAACTCGCCGCGAGATTTGTCTGACGGAAACTCTGCATGAAGCCATTAAACTGTGTTTGTGCACTCACTGCTCCACTTATGGGCACTGGAATCGAAGCTGAAGGCTTTAAAGTGAATCATGCTCCTTCTGGAAGATCCTTATCAGCCTCTCCTTAAATATATTTCGTCTCCCTGGGCTCTCTAGGGTACGTTTTAAGGGTGACCAGAGCATTACCAAGGGTTTCAGAGCACGTCCATTAAGGTAGAGGCTTAATTAAAAAGGAGCAGGGGGTGGGGGGGACAAAGATGACAAATAAAAATCCCAACCACACCTACAAGCAACAAGATTTGCCTTTTCAGCTTTGTCTTCCGCAAATTATGGTTTAGAAGTGGACAAATCAGTTTCCCTCAGCTCTCCCCTTTCCCAAAGGCTAAATTCCCTGAGAAGTGATTTCTGACATTAATCCCACACGATCAACATGAACATCCACTATTGTTATAAAATATAAAGGATTTTAAGGCATTTTTAATAGCTAACAAGAACAAAGAGCTCAACTGCTTATTTCAGTTGCAGCTGAGTTGAAACACAGGACCACTCCATTCATGATGGACTGACATGGTGGCTCTTGGAAGACTTCAAAAATAAACAGATTCCTCCCTCTTTTTAGAGGGAAGAGGAGCAAAAAGGACAGGCCTGATGCAAAAGCTGCTGATGCTTGCATGTCCTAAATGCAGTGGCTTATCATCCATGCACATTGCATCCACATATCCACAGGAAGTTCAGTGCATCCAAAACAAGTTGGACTTGCTGCACATGTGATGCAGAGCCATTCATCTGGAATTTCTGGATGTCCAGGAGCCCAGATTGCCAGGAATGTGGTTGATTAATGCTTAAAAAAAAAAACAAAAACAAACAACAAAGTGTGGCCAGAGAGTTTATGTGCCACTTGTTTCATAATCATGTTTAGTTCCAAGCAAAGCATGGAAACAGACAGTGCAGGCAGTGGAACTTTCATTCTTCCTTCTACACTTTGTCAAGAGATGTTAAATAATTATTCAAAAATATTTTTACCTTTAGCTTCAAAGCCCACACCAGTAGGGTTTGTACTTTTAGTGTCCTTGATTAATTTGTTTTCTGCCAAGACATCTTCTAAGTCCTACTCCCCTTCTGCCCTCTCTTTTAGTAAAATAACTGTGGTCTTCAGGTACAGAAGTGTTATTTTTTTAAATCAATCAGAAAAAGGAGCGGGTTCCATGTTTGTTAATGAAAAATAATACATCTTCATATCCCTTTCTGGTTGACAGCAGAGAGAAAGAGGAAGGATAGACATCCATAAGAAAACAGAGGAACCTGAATGGGAGGAGAGTTGCCCTTCAACTTCATTTATGTTCCTCATCTCTCTCCCCCACCCCACTTACCAGGGACATCCCCAGTCATCAAGACTTTGTGTTTTAGAGTCTAGAAAACCTTCCATTTTTATAAGAAACTGCTCTTTAAAAATTAAGCCCTCCAGAGCAGCTGGACTCCCAGAGGAGTCACCCCCCAGCTCTCTTTCGTGGTGCTACATCTGGGTAAGACAGATCTTCTAAGGAGGTAAAGTAGCAGCACAAAGAAACCAAGACCAAGGTATTTTCCCCCTCCAGCACCTCCCCTGGAACAAATACCCCATCACCAGCTGAGGTCTCTCCATGTGCTTTGGGGATCTCCCATGGAAGGGGTTCCCAGCCCTTCCTCAGGTACCTCTACCTGCAAGGCTGTGTCCCTGCTCCTCCTCAGTTCTCTGCCCTCCCTTCCCATACTCAGCTGACTCCTGGCACGTGAATACCCCCATGCCAGGGTTATTCCTGCTGCCTTCACACCTCTCTCCAGCCTCCCCTCTCCATCACTTGCCCATGATGGGGGTGAGCTGTGGTGGCAAAACTCCTCAGCCCAGTTGGGCTTTGTCCCTCAGTGAGCTGCAGGTGCTGTGACACAACTTGCTTACACATATCTAAAATTGTTAGTGCAATTATCCTGAAAACAATTCTCTTCCAGATAAACAAGTGCAGGAACAAAGGAGACTGTAAATGCACTACAGTTGGAGCAAGACTATTTTTCTGAGACACTCAGGTGTCCAAACCTGTGTACTCACAGCTATTAAAACCCTTCCCCTGGCTTTGCCCTCCCCCTCTGTATCTTGACATCTTCCCTTTGCAGTTCCTCTCCAAGGGCAGCAGCAGGTTCCCTCCCTGAGCTCAAGGGCTGTGACCTCAGGGGGGAAGTTCTTCTTCACCTTCCCCAGGCCCTGACCACATCCCATATGTGTGTAAAACCCCCAGCAGTACAGGCCTCGATTGCCTTTTTTTGTTGTTTTCTGGAAGCAAATCAGTTTTACAGCACATGGTATTTACAGGTTACTGGAGGTTACTCAGTAAGTAGCACAAATATTTAACATTTTCACAAGAAAATTAGTATTCACTGTGAGGCAACCACACAGTGAAAGCTGCCTTGATCTCAGCTGTAGGGATCAGATTTAGGATCCTCATGATTTCCCATATTTCTCCCAGAGTGCTCAGAACACTCAGTTGTTCAGAAGAAGAATTAAATGATTCTTCTCTGTTCACCAGAGCCAATGCCTTAAATTCTTTGAGGGGGTTTCTCCAGCTTCTTCACCAACCCCTCTTTACCCAGTTTACCAAGGGACACAGACCAAATGAAGGAGAGAAGGCAAATGCAATATGTAGCCCAGGCATGGGTAGGTGTGGATTTTTAGGAGCTGGTATCAAAGTGAATTTGCCTGCAGATGCAAGGAGACAACCTCAAGTCAGTTTTCCAGCCTGAAGGTAAACACACCAGTGAAGGCAGGGTGAGTGATGGAATGAGTGCAGGAGAGAGAATTTCCATCTCAGCCATAGAAACAAGGCAGAAACTGATAAAACATGTGAATTTATCCACTCCTTTGAGACCAAGTATGTGGAGAAGAAAAGGGTAGAGAGAGTAAAACAAACAAGCAGAGAGCACAAGGAGACAGGACAGGAAGAATTTGCCATCCAGCTATCAAGTCCAGTGAGTATCAAATGGTGCAAGGACAGGAAGCAGTCCTTACACTTCAGAAGGGGGGAAATAAATAAACACCAGAAACAGACCCGCTTGTTTGGCCTCAGTAACATGCAAGTCTTGACAAACCACCCGAGGGACAGCACAGCTGAAGACATGGGGGCCAGCAGGAGACAATGAACCCCAGGAGAGGTTTGCCAGTTTGTGCTACAGTAGCTTGGAGAGCAATTCAGTTGCAGAGACACAATGTACCTGTGTGGGGGTGTTGAGGCATCCCTGATCCCTGTGCCAAGCCAGCAGATATGGCACAAGCCTTCAGGAGGCCCACACACATCTGCAGGAGCAACTGGAAGACAAGACAGGCTACCTGACAGTGCCAAAACCAGTGTCAGCTCCAGGGAAGCAAACAAACCCCCACCCTGATGTGCTCCTTGGACAAGACACCTAGTTCTGAAGTACTTTGGATCATTGTGTTGTTTTGTCTGTCATTCCCAGGTCAAGGGGAATGGGAATGTGCTTTTGAATAGGGAGAGGATAGTGAGCGGGGAGGTGAAAGCTGGAAACAGTTACAAAGGAGCCTGTCAGGAATCAAACCTATTGCATAGTTAACATCCAAAATCCCTCAGGAGAAACATGAAAGGAAGTGTGATGCTGAGGAAAGCAAGCTGGGAAGTAGCAACATAAGGAAAAACTAGGACATCACACAAGAAAGATGAAAAACCTTGAAATGTAGGAGAGAAATGCAATACAAAATATGTAGTGTGTGTGTTTGTGTAAAAATTAACAACTACCACTCTTAGAGAGAACATTTTATCACTGGGGGAGAGACCTGGATAAAACAAATCAGTCACAGTGTGAAGCAGCCACAGGNAGTGTGTGTGTGTAAAAATTAACAACTACTACTCATACAGAGAACATTTTATCACTGGGGCAGAGACCTGGATGCAACAGTCACAGTGTGAAGCAGCCACAGGAGAGGCAGATTGGAGCCTAAAACCCCTCAAGGAAGTACTTTCGGGGACTAAAAGAAGCTGTCTCCTTGCACTGTGAGACCTCACCTGTAGGGCTGTGTGTCACTTCAGCCACCAAGTTCAAGAGCATGGATCTAACTGGAGCTGCTGCTGAGAATGGAGAGACTTATGAGGCAGGACAACATTGTGAAAGGAGACTTAAGGAGCAACTTATGTAGCCAAGCTAAACAAAAGCTGGAAGGAAATATAATTCCTTCATAATACATTTACCGACAGCAAGAACCATGGAAGAAGAGTAAACACAGTAAGGAGAAAGGGTTATACTAGTACAGAAAAAAAAAAAAAGACCCCCACTCATTAAAGCAGCAAAGATCTGGGATGGCTTTTCAAGCAAACCTGGAGGTAAAAGACAATATNGGGTTATTCCTGCTGCCTTCACACCTCTCTCCAGCCTCCCCTCTCCATCACTTGCCCATGATGGGGGTGAGCTGTGGTGGCAAAACTCCTCAGCCCAGTTGGGCTTTGTCCCTCAGTGAGCTGCAGGTGCTGTGACACAACTTGCTTACACATATCTAAAATTGTTAGTGCAATTATCCTGAAAACAATTCTCTTCCAGATAAACAAGTGCAGGAACAAAGGAGACTGTAAATGCACTACAGTTGGAGCAAGACTATTTTTCTGAGACACTCAGGTGTCCAAACCTGTGTACTCACAGCTATTAAAACCCTTCCCCTGGCTTTGCCCTCCCCCTCTGTATCTTGACATCTTCCCTTTGCAGTTCCTCTCCAAGGGCAGCAGCAGGTTCCCTCCCTGAGCTCAAGGGCTGTGACCTCAGGGGGGAAGTTCTTCTTCACCTTCCCCAGGCCCTGACCACATCCCATGTGTGTGTAAAACCCCCAGCAGTACAGGCCTCGATTGCCTTTTTTTGTTGTTTTCTGGAAGCAAATCAGTTTTACAGCACATGGTATTTACAGGTTACTGGAGGTTACTCAGTAAGTAGCACAAATATTTAACATTTTCACAAGAAAATTAGTATTCACTGTGAGGCAACCACACAGTGAAAGCTGCCTTGATCTCAGCTGTAGGGATCAGATTTAGGATCCTCATGATTTCCCATATTTCTCCCAGAGTGCTCAGAACACTCAGTTGTTCAGAAGAAGAATTAAATGATTCTTCTCTGTTCACCAGAGCCAATGCCTTAAATTCTTTGAGGGGGTTTCTCCAGCTTCTTCACCAACCCCTCTTTACCCAGTTTACCAAGGGACACAGACCAAATGAAGGAGAGAAGGCAAATGCAATATGTAGCCCAGGCATGGGTAGGTGTGGATTTTTAGGAGCTGGTATCAAAGTGAATTTGCCTGCAGATGCAAGGAGACAACCTCAAGTCAGTTTTCCAGCCTGAAGGTAAACACACCAGTGAAGGCAGGGTGAGTGATGGAATGAGTGCAGGAGAGAGAATTTCCATCTCAGCCATAGAAACAAGGCAGAAACTGATAAAACATGTGAAGTTATCCACTCCTTTGAGACCAAGTATGTGGAGAAGAAAAGGGGAGAGGGAGTAAAACAAACAAGCAGGGAGCATAAGGAGATAAAACAGGAAGAATTTGCCATCCAGCTATCAAGTCCAGTGAGTGTCAAATGGTGCAAGGACAGGAAGCAGTCCTTACACTTCAGAAGGGGGGAAATAAATAAACACCAGAAACAGACCCGTTGGTTTGGCCTCAGTAACATGCAAGTCTTGACAAACCACCCGAGGGACAGCACAGCTGAAGACATGGGGGCCAGCAGGAGACAATGAACCCCAGGAGAGGTTTGCCAGTTTGTGCTACAGTAGCTTGGAGAGCAATTCAGTTGCAGAGACACAATGTACCTGTGTGGGGGTGTTGAGGCATCCCTGATCCCTGTGCCAAGCCAGCAGATATGGCACAAGCCTTCAGGAGGCCCACACACATCTGCAGGAGCAACTGGAAGACAAGACAGGCTACCTGACAGTGCCAAAACCAGTGTCAGCTCCAGGGAAGCAAACAAACCCCCACCCTGATGTGCTCCTTGGACAAGACACCTAGTTCTGAAGTACTTTGGATCATTGTGTTGTTTTGTCTGTCATTCCCAGGTCAAGGGGAATGGGAATGTGCTTTTGAATAGGGAGAGGATAGTGAGCGGGGAGGTGAAAGCTGGAAACAGTTACAAAGGAGCCTGTCAGGAATCAAACCTATTGCATAGTTAACATCCAAAATCCCTCAGGAGAAACATGAAAGGAAGTGTGATGCTGAGGAAAGCAAGCTGGGAAGTAGCAACATAAGGAAAAACTAGGACATCACACAAGAAAGATGAAAAACCTTGAAATGTAGGAGAGAAATGCAATACAAAATATGTAGTGTGTGTGTTTGTGTAAAAATTAACAACTACCACTCTTAGAGAGAACATTTTATCACTGGGGGAGAGACCTGGATAAAACAAATCAGTCACAGTGTGAAGCAGCCACAGGAGAAGCAGATTGGAGCCTAAAACCCCTCAAGGAAGTACTTTTGGGGACTAAAAGAAGCTGTCTCCTTGCACTGTGAGACCTCACCTGTAGGGCTGTGTGTTACTTCAGCCACCAAGTTCAAGAGCATGGATCTAACTGGAGCTGCTGCTGAGAATGGAGAGACTTATGAGGCAGGACAACATTGTGAAAGGAGACTTAAGGAGCAACTTATGTAGCCAAGCTAAACAAAAGCTGGAAGGAAATATAATTCCTTCATAATACATTTACCGACAGCAAGAACCATGGAAGAAGAGTAAACACAGTAAGGAGAAAGGGTTATACTAGTACAGAAAAAAAAAAAAAGACCCCCACTCATTAAAGCAGCAAAGATCTGGGATGGCTTTTCAAGCAAACCTGGAGGTAAAAGACAATATAGCAACTTATTATCACTCATTAAAGGAATGGCACTCTGAAGAAATTTTACCCCTTTCCATTTAAGCATGAAGCAGAAAAAGAAAGGAGGATTCTGTGGTTGCCTGCTCCATCCAAACCCTCTGTGCCAAGTCCCCAGCAAGAGAATCTTCCTTTTTGTTGCCTTTTTTGTCGCTGTCGCTGTTGTGAAGTTCCAACCCTCTGGAAACAGACTGCACTAATGGAAAGGCTGGCCGAAACAGCTAAGACTATTCCTAATGTTTATTTTATTAAAACAAAACAACCAATACCACACAATGAAAACAGGCCACTTCATTCTATATATTTAGGCTCCGGCCCAAGACTGGGAGTGAAGGCAACACATAAACAGAGGCTTTATCAAGGAGCAGTGTGGTGTAACCTTCAGCCACAGAGCAGCTCTGTTCCCACCACAACAGCTTTGGCCAAGCTGGGAAGCAGCAGCATTCCAACCGTGTCTGCAGCATTTCACTGTGGAGCACACGCAGTTTCACCACGGAGTTTCAGCTCCTTCAAGGCCAGGCCAGTGGGCACATCCCTAAGGACTGCAGGGGTCAGCCCGTGTCCTGGTCATAAACAGGGCTGACAGCAGTAATAGAATAATTACAGTCTGCCTGGCTGTTTTTTTTGGAGCAAGACTTCCCAGGCTCATCACCTGGCTGTGCTCCACAGCACAGCACACAGAGGACCACCCACCTGACAGAGGCCCCTACCAGCACACAGCTGCACCAGAGCACTGCACATCTCATGTTCACTGCTATTTTGGTCCCTCACCCTCAATCCTCTGCCTCCTTTGCTGGCCACAAGCCTTCTGAGGCAAGGTCGAAGTCGTATTTGAAAGGCCGTGCAATAAATCAAACCCTGGCTGCTGAGCCAGGGCACCCACACGCTCCTGCCGTACAGATCCCAGGGAAAGCAGCACGTTGAACAGGTTGCAGGAAAAGAGTCTTGTGTGAGCTGATGCCTCAGGCAAGTGCAGAGCTCTGTGGGATGCTACAACACTGACAAACACACAGCACTTGGTCACAAACTGCATCCAGAGCCAGTCACACCAGTAGAGACTTACAAACATGTACCAGAAGCTTGAGTTTGGACAAACTGCAAAGAGAGATTTCGATTTCATATGCAAATACTGAGAGTTTGAAGAGCAAGGGCAGGGGAAGAAAACACCACAAAAAAAACCCCCTTTGGACCCTGGTATTACCTGAGGAAAATATAAGAGACAATTATCACATAAGAGAACTCCTGGGGTGTTTAGAGAAAGGTATGCATTTAAGGAAGAAGGGAAAGTAGGTACCAGAGTGCCACTCTAAGGTTATTATACACTGAAATTCAAATAAATACTCAGGTTGCAAGCTTAACTGAAGGAATAAGAATGATTTAGAGAAATTCTTCCAGCAGCTGTGCACAAGGCTATAGAAATGGGTTTTTTGGAACGGTTCAGAACAACCCAGAGGATGAAAGCAAACCTGGTTTAGTCGAATAAATTTTTAAATGTGCTTATATTTAAGCTGCTTTGAAACCACATTAGATTGCTGTCTGCAGTGCAACAGCTCGATTAACATGCTCAAATGGTTCAACCAAAGGTCAGAGAGAAGGACCAGAGACTGAACAAGGGAGGGTGGAGGATTCCAAAGCCACAGGTAGAGGAGAGAAGCTCCCTGAATTCAGGCTGCCATGGAGTCAGCACCTATTCCTTCCTGCTGCCCAAACTTCACCACAGCAGGGGAAGGTGCCCACAGGGGCAGTCAGAACCTACAGGGTAACAACATCCAGGTTAGCTGAGGACTGCAGCAGAAGGTTCCCTGGGTATGACAAGACTTCAGGGGAATCCAGGACTGCAGCACCGTGCCTTGGTTCTGGCACACAGGCACCAGTTTTAGCCTGAAGATGATGATGCTTTCACTGCCCAAGGGCAGCAGGGCAGCCAGCAGACCCAGACCTCCTCCTGGCCATCTCCCATGCAAACACATCTGCAGCCCTGCCCAATTTCCAGCAACCACAAGTTGCAACTCGCACTGCAAGACAACAGTTTTTTGTGCTGTTATTTGCCAGCTTTTCTTTGCAGCAGATCTCCCTTGGGTTCTGGCTTCACACATTACACAGTACATCCCTTTCAGACCTAGCAGCACCCTCTCCTTATAATTCCCCACCGTGGTGTCTTCCAGTGGCACAGAGTTAACACTTGTGCCCACTCTACAGCCCCACTAAATCCAGTCTCTCCAGCCCCATTTCTGGGAGGGGAAAAAAAAAAAACCAACAAACCACCAAATAAAAAGAGAGAAAACAAGTGCGCAAACAACTTTACAAGTTCACAATCCCCCAGCTGCCACCAGCCAGGGTGTGCCTCTGAGTTGTGTATCAGGCAGATAAGCATGCATAGTTTTCAGAGGAATCATAGTAGAGCTGCTTAACATCTAAATCAGACAAGCAAAGCAAAATAACAGAGCAAAGCTAAAAGAAAAGCTGCAGGCTAATTTGATGCAGGTGCCTAAAGCTGAGCACAAGCTCGGATGTGGAGTGGCACTTACAGTCACTAGGATGAAAAAGCAGAATAATAATAAGCATATATAGATTTTTTTTTCCTTTTAATGCATTTTTGCCCTGTTCTAAGAGCCACATTCTACCTTATTTTAATTTCACAGGCACTAAAACACCTCCCAGTATGTGCAGTGGGAGAGGAAGAAAAAAATCACTTGCTCCTCACAGGATTTAGACCAGACAAGGCTTCACCCCCAGGACTTTGCACCTCTTCCAGTAATCCTTACCCAGCTCCCACTTAGGAAGCAAACCTGTCATCAGCCACACAAAACAAGAGGCAGACAAAGATGTTTTCCTGTCCCAGAGGAGAAATGTCCCTTTCTTTCTTTCTTTCTCTGTGGAGCCCCCACCCCACACTCTTCAGCAATGGGATGGGGAGCCATCCTAAGGACTGTGGAGGTGGGGGAGAGGGCTCTGCTCTATGAGCTCATGGAGGGCATACCCATAAACTTGGCATAACCCTGGTTATTGCTCATTTAGTAGAAGCCTTGGAGCACCTTCTGCTCATGACTTGCAAAAGAAGTGAATCAATGCAGAGGTTTATTAGAGAGGCAGACTCTTACCAGCCTCAGCAAATGCAGGTCAAGGGTACAGGAGTATTGACGAATAAAGCTCCCACTGACACTAATAAAAGTTAACGTTTCCTGCCCCAAAGTACACTGGAACACAGGGAATCCAAAGTTTACCTTCTCTTCAGCTGACTTTACAACACTAATTACTTCTTTAACTGCCAGCTCAAGTGGTTCTGGTGGGTCATCTTCCTCAAACGTGAGCAGCTGAGAATCCTGAGAAAGAAGAAAAAAAAAGAACCATCCTTAGGTGACGAAGCCATTGGTTGAAAACAAGCGGTAAAAAATGCACTGCCAGTCAAGTTCCTGGAATTGCAAATGTATGTCAAAACTTCCATGTATTAATTGCACGACACCTCACTACATAATATAGGGTAGAACCCGAAAACATATACTTAGGACATAACCATGGGCCTAATCATAACTCATCTTTCTCTGCAGTAAAATACCAAGGGACACAGCACAGTGCAGAGCCAAGCAACAGAGTTCGGTGGAACTCCTCCTCTTGAGTAAGAATTTATCAGTGCTGCAGTTTGAAAAGGCCTGTTTGCTTTGGCCTAATAATCCGGCTGCCCCAGGCTGTGCCAAAACTAAGAAAGCCCAAATATCATCTTGCAGAGGTGAGGAAAGAAGGCTTCCCCTCCCCAGTCCTCCCTGTGTGTGACGGCAGGCAGTGCTGACAGCCACCCAGCCTCCACACCGGCAGCGAGGGGAAGGCAGCGTTTTGGCAGTGAGGTCATCCTTTCAGAAGCACCAGCGCTGCATTCCCCACCTGCTCCCCGCACCGAGCCGCCAGCCCCGCTCCCCTCGTCACCCGGCCGTGTTTTGCACGCAGGAATTTCATGAGCTGCGTGCCGCTGACATTGTTTTGGGAGCCTGACAGCGGGAGCGCGGCCGCGCTGCGGTGCCAGGAGGGGAACTCGGCGCTCCAGCTGCTCGCCAGGGCAGGGGAAGGGTGTTCGTGTCCCTTCGGTCTCTGCGCAGGGACGGGAAGCTGCCACTTGTGCCTGGTTCACTTTCGGTTCCCAGCACCTGTGCCCGAGTTGTCGGGGCTCTTCTCTTCCACAAGTGCGGGGCAAACCTTCATTTCTCAGCACGGGCCGTGCTTTTCTCAACATGCGATTTGAAAGGGTGGGCGAAGCCTTTTCCTCCCACGGCCCTAACTCACAGCGGTATCTGGAAAGTGTTAAATTTATATTCCTTATCTTTCACACACACATGTTGCCCCACTCTTCCTTCTTCCCCAGCCTGTGCCTTGGCAAGCAAGAAGAACAGAACCTCCTAGGTCTGAGAGGTCTCCCCCAGGGAGAGGGATGCAAGGAAATTTGGAGACCTGGGGACACGTTGCTTCCTACATAGTTTAGCCTCAGCATTTTCCACGGACATGACAAGCGTTCAGTCCTCAGGACAAGGGAATAATGTTGCCACAGCCTCGCCTAAGCTCCTCACCTCTTAGACCCGGACGTACCATTACACACCAGCAAACTGGATCCCACGCTGTGCCCTTTGCGGGAAGGGCAGGTTGGGATGGGAAGGAATGCCATGTTTCGTGCATCCTCCCTGATCCAGGCTAAAGCAAACTGACCAAACCCTGAGCATCCCACCATCCAGCGCGTCTGAGGGACGCCAGCCTTTGGAGTTACGCTACACACACGGGTTCAGCAGGGCCTGAGGCAACACGGGGGAAGCCCAGCTCTGGGAATTATTTGCCGAAGGACGGGCTGCAGGCCCAGGCCAGGAAGTTTCCATTGTTTCCTCCTCCCCACGCCCGAACAATGTTATCGGCGGTGCGAACCCCCGCCAGGGGCTGCGGGGGTCGCGGCTTCCCTTTCTCCCCATCCTTCCCGGCTCCCACGCGTGCGCCCATCCCGTGCCCCTGCCCGGCTCCTTCCTGCAAACCCCTGCCGAGCAGCCACCAAACGCACACGTGTAAACACACAAACACACGGAGGGGCAGGGGCACGCCGGCAGCACCCCGGTCCATCCCTGGAGCAAATCGCAGCGTCCCTAGGAGCGAGGACAGCCCCGAGCCG
>VYXB01005746.1:172946-201934 GCA_013397135.1 Pachyramphus minor
GGCGGCGGCAGCGGGCGGTGGCGGCGGCGGCTCCGCAGCGCCAGCAGCGCGTACTGCACCAGGTACAGGGCCAGCGTGGCCAGCGCCGCCACGAACAGGGCGACCAGCGCGCCCCAGCGCAGCTCGGCCAGCCCGCCCGGCAGCCACGCCGTGGCCATGGCTCAGCATAATGGGGGCCGCGGCCGGGGAGCCCCTCTCCGCAGAGCGGAGCAGCCCCGCGCTGGGCTCGACCCGGCGCAGGCACCGGAGGATCGGATGCCCCGGGACGCGCCGCCTGCCCCGCCCGCCCACGGCGCAGTCCCCGCCCCGGGGAGGCGTGGGGGGAGCCCGGACACGGACACGGACACGGCCCCGACCGGCGCGGGCGGTGCCTGAAGGGAGAGGGGGTGATGGGGTTGAGGTGATGGGTGTCTGGTGCCCCCGCGGGTAGAGGGGGGTAGAGGGACTCGGGGTGGGCGCCCGGTGCCCCCCCGGGGGTAAGAGGGTCTTGGGGCGGGCTCTTGATGCCCCTGAGATAGAGGGGCTCGGGGTGGGCGCCTGCTGATGTGGGGGTAAGAGGGGTTCGGGGTGGATGCCTGGTGTGCAGAATAGAGAGGGTCCGTGGTGGGTGCCTGGTACCCCGGGTGTAAGAGGGGTTAGGGGTGGATGTCTGGTGCCCTGGGAATGAGAGGGGTTCGGGATGGACGCCTCGTGCCCTCAGAGTGGATGCCTGGTGCCCCAGGGGGTAGAGGGTCTCTGGGTGGGCTCCTGGTGTAAGAGGGGCTCGGGGTGGGCAGGGGGTGGGTGCAGATGTTCCCTGAGCTGCTGCCTCTCTCCCAAACCAGGGCAGAATGGGACAAAAAAAGTGCTCCCAAGGATGGGCTAAAAGAGGGAGTTTTGGTAGGCAGAGTGAAGACACAGGTGTCAAATACAGTAATTTTTGTTGGTTTTCGTGCAGCAAAAGGTTTCCTGTTGCATCGGTGTCACTGATTGATGCCATTTACATGCTAAGCAACAACTGCAAAGGAAAAGCGATGTGAAGAGCCCTGCTCATCTTTGCACACATAAATAACCCTTTCAATGTCACCTGTGGGCATGAGAGGTTGGCTACAGATGGGCCTGTCTCCCTCCCCCAAAAAGGAAGATCATATAATCTTTGTGTTCAGGAGGCCGAGGTTTACTCACCTGGTTTGTGACAAAATTATGAATCCCAGTGGATGAAGTTGCCATGCTTCCCCTCTGTACCAAGCAAGCATTCCAGGAAGGCACCCCTTTACACACCAAGGTAACTCTTGAGGGTCTGTGATCGGCCTTCACAGGCTGAGGGAACAGCCAAGGAGATTACAAGACATTTATTTCCTCCCCACACCCCGCTTCCTATCGAAGGGTAAGCTTCTCTTTTCTTCCCAGTCCCTCCTCATCTCCTCTGCTCAGGATGTCAAACTCACTGGAAGGAGGAAAAACCCAGTTCCGTGTTTGATTGTGATCTGCAGCCTGGAACATCAATTCAGGGCTAAGCACTTTCTGCAGACTGTGCTGAATGACTGTTGTTATCAGTAGGAGGTTTGCGATAAAGGGGAGGAAATTGTGTTTTGATAGTAAATAAAACTCCCAGAATTATTTATTTTTGCCACATTCATTTTCAGTAAGTTCCTGTTTGGTTTTCAGAGAGCCACCTTATCAGCTTATCGCTATTTGTGTCCTCATTTTTCTACTGCCCTTTTTTTTTTTGCCTGCTCTGTCTACGTTTATCCCTGGCAGCTCCCATCCAAAGAACCTCACCTGAATTTTTTTTCCCAGTCCATATGCTAAAACAACCAGTCATTGAGGCTGTGATGAGGTGCAAAAGCCAAGTGGGCTCACAGACCAGACAGCAAATGCTTGTCTGCTGGACATTTTCAGACACTTTCATTGGTAAAAGCAACGGTAAAATGAAAAGGGAGGTGAGTACATGGCAGAGTCATGGAATGGTTGTAGATGGAAGGGACCTCTGGAGGTCAGATGGTCCAGCTCCCCATTCCAATCTGGGTCACCCAGAGCCAGTTGTCCAGGACCATGTCCAGATTGATGTCTTTTGAATATCTCCCTGGACTTTACAGTTTCTCTGAATGATCTGTTCCAGTGCTTGCTCACCCTCACAGTGAAAAGGTGGTTTTCCTTATGTCCAGAAGGAACCTCCTGTGTTTCAGTTCATGCCTCTTTGCCTCTTGTTCTGTCACTTAGGCACCACTGAAAAGAGCCTGACTCTGTCCTCTTTTCACCCTCCCTTCAGACACTTATATACACTGATAAAATCCCCTCTCTGGGACTTCTCTTGCCTCTCTCCCCCAGTTTCCTCAGCCTTTCCTCATATGAGAGATGCTCCAGCCCGTTTATCATATTAGTGGCCTTTCACTGGACTCTCTCCAGTGGAGACAGAGCATTTCAGGGGTGGTCTCACCACTGCTGGGTAGAGGGGAAGGATTTACTTCCCTCAGCCTGCTGCCTGTGCTGGCAGCACAGCTCCTAATACAGCCGAGGATGCCACTGGCCTTCTTTGCTGGAAGGACATTTGTGGGCTCATATTAAATTTTCAGTTGACAAGGACCCACAGATCCTTTCCATTTAGCTGCTTCCCAGCCAGCTGGCATGTGCTGGTGGCTGGAGTTGTTCCTTCCTGGGTGCAGGACTTCATGGGTCCCCTTGCTGAACTTTGCAAGGTACTGTCAGCCCATTTCTCCAGCCTGTCCACATCCCTTGGGATGGCACAACAACTCCCTGCTGTGTCAGCCATGTCTCCCAGTTTTGTGTCACCAGTAAATTTGCCAAAGGTACACTCCTCCCCACCTTCCAGATCATTAACAAAGCTGTTGGACAGGATTGAACCCCGTATTGGCCCCTGGGGTCACCACTAGTTACAGTCCTCTATCAGTCTTTGTGCCATTGATCATCACCCTCTGGGTCCAGCCCTTCAGCCAGTTTTCAATCCGCCTCACTGTCTGCTCACCCAGCCCGTATTTCATCAGCTTCTCCATGAGGATCTGATGGCAGACAGTGTCAAAAGTCTCAGCAGACAATGTCCACTGCTCTCCCCTTGTTGACCAAAGCAACAGTTTTATTGTAGGAGTTTATACTGTTGGTCAAGCACGACTTGCCTTTGGTGAGACACTCCTGATTGTGACTGATCACCTTGTTCCTCATACGTGTGGAAATAGTGTCCAGGCTTAGCTGCTCCATCACCTTCTCAGGGATCAAGGCAAGGCCAACTCCTGGCATCCTCCGTTCTGCCTTTCTTGGAGTTAGGAGTGGTGTTTGCTTTCCTCCAGTCCTTGGGCACTTCTCCCAGTTGCTGTGATCATTTAAAGATGATGGAGAGTGTTCTTGTGATGAGATCTTCCATCTCCCTCAGCACTTGTGGGTGCATCCCATCAGGGCCAGTGGGCTTACATGTATCCCATTTCCTTAAGTATTCCCTGACCTGATCCTCCTTCACCAAGGGTACATCTTCTTTGCTCCAGGCTCTCACCTTGGTCTCTGGAGCCTGGGATTCCTGAAGGGCCATTACAGCAACATTTAATACAGCATTTTAGAATATGAGGGCTCGGCCTCTGGGAGGAGGATCAAGTTGCTGCCTGAGAAGCAATTTGGTAGTTTTGTGTCATGAATAAATTGTCCACATTTACACCTATAAGTTTAACAGGGCCAGAACATGGTTTTATCTGCTGCAGTTGGTTTACTGTAAGGATATAAGAAGAGCTGGCTACTTAGGGGTCAAAGTATTTGCTTGGGACACAGGGAAAGCCCATGCTCCACTCACTGACCAGACAGCAAGCAGATAATTTAGAGTGCACCTGCATGACACCAGGGAGCAAACTGGAACAACCAGAGGCATCTTGCCATTTTAGCACAGCTCTGCACATAGATTAACTGACCCTGCTGACAGACCAGACTGATTAGCTGGGCTGATTTTAAGATCCAGACCAGTATCCTTGCTGTACCAGCTTTCCTCCTTAGGGTTTTCTGATACAAACCTGCCCTTAGCTTGTCCCTTGTTTCAGTTCCCCACATTTGTCACACAGACAGTTTTCTTTAACTGGCAGGAATTTTGTGAGTCTAATTAGTGAATGTGAAATGGCAAGAAAGACTAAAAGATAACACTGAGATGCTAGGAACAGTTTCCCTTCACAGAACTTTATCAGCTATCTTGTCGCTAGAAATACTTAACATTTCTACTTTTGAAGGATACCAAAAATATGTAGTAGCTAATATTTCGTTATTTTAGTTATTTCCCTTTTTCATGGACCTGTGAACTTGGAAAAGCCCTCTCTGAATAGGATCTCACCCATCAAAGCATAGCTCTTGGGATGTGATTAGTAAAGTAATTAGTTTTTCATGATTCTGTGTGTTTGAAGCTGGGAGCTGTGTCTGACTTGCTCCTCGGCTCTGATAGGTGCTATATTTTTGTGAAACAACTTCTGTATTTCCTGAATCCCAGATTTCCTTTTAATTAGTAAGTAGTATCTGGATATCTAGATATCTATCAGAAACATAAAATGAGGGAGATTGATATAGAATTCATTTTACAAGGGTTGTGGAACAGGAGAGTTATAAATGCATTATTTATTGTGGTTGACTCACATGTCCTGTTTTGGTTCTTTGAAGTGTGAATTTTGTGAAGAGTTTCACTCTGTTTTGGAAATGCAAGAAGAAAACTGCAGACCTGGAGCTTCCTCTGACCTAGAGTGATGCCAGAGTAGTTCTAGAATGTTCTGCTGGTAGAGCTGCCTGAGGCACATGAAAAACAAAGAAACATCTCACTCGTTCACTAGAGCTGCCAGGGTCTGCATCTGTCCTGGATGCTCTTTTTCTCCCTGCAGACAGAAGGAGGGCAGAATTTTAGGACCTTGACTGTTGGTTTGAACTTCCAGCTTTGTTGCAGGTGGGTGGAATGGTGGCTGGGACTTCACACAGGTGAATAAATGGGTGTGACAGGGCGGGACAGAGCCGGGCATTCACTCAAACCTACCACCTGGAATCCGAGATTACCCTGAGTCCCATGTGATAGATGTAAGGAAAGGGAACAGGATGAAATCACAGCTGTTCTACTCAACTTAATTTTTAAAGCTGTGAGCAGAACAGCGGCAACAAAATATTGTGGAGTAGGTTCAATCACTGCAATTAAATGATCACTTATACAATTTGAATGCATAGAGATGAAATCTACCCAAACCTTTTGCACTAATTCTCTACCTCTGAGCTCCAGAGTATATTTGCTACACAGGAAAGAAAGAAAAGGTTCCTAAGAGGCCATACATGCAGTCTAACACAAAGTCTGAAGCAGGTGCTTTGTCAGGGCAGTATAATAGTATGAGATAGGTTTAGTTTGGCAAAACTGTACTTTGGCCAGCAGAGCTGTATCCAGTGTTCCAGGACTCTTTCACTGCTGTGCCAGAGACAGGTAACAGGCACACCCTTCCACCTGCTGGCTGTGGCAAGTTTGCTCAGGAGGGCAAGGAGAGGCACAGTCCTAAAGCCAGAAGATGGTTCTGCCCTTATGTGCACTCTGCAGTCTGTTTTCTGTAGCCCCTTTCTGGGTGAGATTCAGCAGGTGTGGCCCATCTCATCTCTTCTGAGTCAATACTTCTGAGGCTCTGTGACAGCTGTGTGAGAAGGAGAGTGATGGATGTGCAAAGACACGGAGCAAGAGCCAGGTGGGATGCACAGAGAAGCTTCCTTGGAAGACGGTCAGCAGTCTGACACCAAGCAGTTTTCATAACTAGGAGCTGGCATGGGGGGCAAGGAGACTGGCTGTTGATCTGGAATAACCCCCTGAACTCCTGTGTTCCAGAGAACATAATTTTCTTAATGAAGGAGTTTTGGTCCATACACAAAAAGCTCAGAGATGATGACATCATTAGACCTCCACGTTGACTTTTCTTATTTTTAGTCCTCTTCCAAAATCAGGACACACTTGATGTATCCAAAGACCAAAGAAAAAGTGGTATGTCCACCATGACCTCACAGTAGAAAAACTTCAGCTCATTTAGGTCATTCAGTTCTTCTCTGCCCAAATGCCTACATCTCTTAATTGCTTAAGAGGACATGCTGCCAGGAGCTGAGCTTTTCATTAGATCACAAAACTGCTTTTATAGCTTTGTTATTACTAATGGTATTAATATACAGTCCTGGTCCTAAAAATGTCTTGGAAAAACAACCATGCCCCATGAATATAACTGTTGACAAACTGGCTAAGCTTCAAAGCAAATGGGTCACAATGTTCCGTTTTCACCAATCATAATTTTGAATTATGTATTTAGACATAAAGCAAAGCTGCTTTATGTATTATGTATTATGTATTTAGGCATAAAACCATGTTTAAATTCTGTCAGAACCACGGACCTCAGCTGGTACACCTTGGATACTTTACTTTCTTTTGAAACTCTTCATGCACCAGAAGAGCCTATCAAGGGGTCATGGTTTAACCCCAAAACCAGAATACAAGGAAAAAGAAAATGAGAAACCAGACAAATAATGGTGTTTGTATTCATTGTAGCACACCAGTATTCCACTCATTAATTTTATAAATATAATTTGTAAGTGTCATAATTTTGTCACATTATAACAATTTTGCTTTTCCTTGTAGGATCATACTTTCCCCTCTCTCCAGATCTGAATTCAAACTGAAAGAGAGAAGGTTTAGATTAGATATTAGGAAGAAATTATTTACTGTGTGGGAGGTGAGGCCCCTGGAATGGGTTGTCCAGAGAAGATGTTGCTGCCCCATCCCTGGAAGGGTCCATGGCCAGGCTGGACAGGACTTGGAGCAATCTGGGCTAGTGGAAGGTGTCCCTGCCCATGGCAGGGGGTTGTAACTGGGTGATCTTTAAGGTCCCTTCCAAACCAAACCATTCAATATCTGGTAATTAATCTGCTCTTAAGTGATCATGATTTTACAAAAGGAACAAAGGCAAACAACAGGCGTTTCGTCTGGAATTTCTGACAATTGCATTTCTTTTACTGCTTGTATCTGACACTGCAATGAAAGAAGAAAAATTATTTTTGAGACTATTATTTTTTTCTATGACGATGACTCTTCAAAAATGTATTTGCCAAACATCAGTTAAATCCGTGAGCCTTTACGAACTAAAACACGACAGACAAGGTTTGTTTTTTTTTTTTCTTTCCCCTTTATTTTCACTGGTTCTATTCTTTCCACCAGAGAGCGCCAGGATCACCAGAGGTGGCGATGCTGGAACTGTGAGGCTGCAGTACTCTGAGCTGCTTTCCTCGAGGACGGCACTCCAGACACAACGGGGGATTCCAGCTTCACGAATTTTCTCGCCTGTGGCTTAATTTAGGCTCAGAGTTGTGTCCAAATTGTTCAGGCTTCCCACATCCAAGCTAGAGCTGAAGAATCTCCTGACTGGAGAGAATCTACTGGAGAGACTGGTGCCTCTCCTAAATCTTGGGCTTCAGCCCAGGAGATGGTGATTTCCCAGGAATGTGTGCTTCTCCCACGCAGCAAAAACACTCGTGTGCCCCTCAGATGTTTGAGGACACCAAGACCAACTGGTTTTGGGAATGTTGGGCATCAGAAAGAAGATAGGACTCGGTCAGTAGTAAGAGACCTTAAAGTTTTAGACTGAGAGCAGCTGCCCTTCAAGGAATTTTGAAGGAAACCAACAGCAAGAGTATGAAAGAAAGGCTTTGGAAAAACTCAGAACCCTCTCAGAAAGAAGTGAAAATGCTCCAGCTCAGCTAGACAGCTAAGAAAATCCAAGGAGATGTGCCAGTTTTGTGTTAATTTTGTCAATCCCAGGGCACACATCCATGGATTCTGGGCTATGGCTAAAACACTTGAGTCTGGAGCACGTGGCTCACTCATGGTTATACAAATCCAAGGAGGAGACAATGTGTTATGGCCCCAGAAGAGGGCAGAAAGCTTTAAACTCTTCACTTCTGAGGTCACATTATGTTCAAGTGCGTTGACTTTATGTTACCATAAGAGGTGCTGACTACAACTAATGCTCCTGCATTTTCTCAGGCTGGGAAAGACTGGCCTCCTCCTTGGCATTCCCAAGTGGGAGCCAAGGATTCAGGAGCATGGAGATGCACCTCACTCCCACTCCCCGCTGTCAGCCAGGCAGAAACCACTCTGCTTGCTTTTGGGGCAAAGTGTGTCGTGACACACCTTTGGCCTAACAGGGCATTTTATCCCAACCAATTTCCATGTAACCAAGCCATATTTAAGCACATTCACACGCATTTTTATATACACAAATGCATATATAGAGAGAGAGGGTTTCACCTTCAGTATGATGCTTCTGAGTGTGGCTCTTCAGGTGGCTGGGGTGGTGCAGTCCTTTGTTTCTGGCTCCTCCTAATGCCTGTACCCAGCACTGGAGGTACAGAACAGATAATGGGGTTTTGTGCATAAAATGAATGTTCTGTGTGATTTTCCCCTTCTTGAGCCTTGTATTTGCTAAAAAACTACCCAATTTCAAATCTCATTTTAATATCTGTGAATCTCCTCCAGACTTATTCAGATTGCCACTTCTTACATTTTTTTTTTCCCCTCACGCTTTCAAAAAATGCATTTATGTGCCTTTACTAACCTCAGTCAAACTTTTCCTGAAACAAGTGACCCAAATGCAAGTTAACAAAGCAGAGTTTGCTTCTTGTGGCATTTGGCTGCTCAGCTGACTGATGAGTAAAGAAGAGGCAGCAGCAAACCCTGCACAGCTGTAGTTGACCCACCTGGAGAAACCCTCAGGATGTGCAGCCTCCAAAGTCTGCTCCAAGAGGACCAAAACTTCCCCTGCTGCAAGCCTGTAGGGGAAATATTATTAAACAGTTTAATGGGAAGTTTTTCATTCCTTAAACTTTATGGCACAGAGAAATGGATGCTAAGAATAGTGGGTGCAGTTTCTGTCAGCCAAAAAGGGTTGGAAGGTGTCATACCCCAGGAACACCTCATTCACTAGGAAAGAAAGGGAAAAGTGGCAACCAAAATAGCCATATTCAGCACAAATGACACCTTAAAACTGAGACTGGTGGGTTTTTTTCTTGTTGTTTTTGGCAGGGCCACAGCTTGGGCTCTCCTGTATCTCACATCCTTCTGCTGCTGTCATTGTACTTTCTCTGACTTCTTCTGGCTTGTTGCCCTTTGTTCCTTCCAGAAACATTATCCATGGAGCAAAGATGATCCTGTTAGTGTTTGTGTATTAAAAAAAAAAAAAGTGGAAACTGGAAATACCCTCTGATCAGAAAAGTAAGTAGACATTACTGAATTTGTTTGCAGAGCAACTGTCTTGGAAATGGATAACTGGAATGAGAATAAAAATAGCCATGAAAACAGGTGCAGTGCTCATGACATTATCTTTTTATCATCTTGATTTGCTTCTTGAGATTTATGTCAAATACAGGCTGTAGGGTCTCCAGAGTGGGTGTTTTCTGTGAGGGATTTAAGCAGAAGTTTGTCTGCTCCAAAGGAGTAATGGAGACAGGCTGTGTGTTGATCCTTACTGGATGCAGGGAGAGCTGGAGCAGTTCCTTAGGCTGCAAGGAGAAAGACAGAGCCAAATCTCTGGGGCTTAAGACTGTGAATGAGTCAGAGCAGCTCCCCACCCTCTCTTTGCCTTTTCCACATCTCACCTAACTTTGGAGGAGCCGGGATGCTCCACAGAGGGACAGGCCAGGAGCTCTTTGTCCCCGTTTTCAAATCTTCTTGAGCTTTGAGTGCCCTTTCCAGCCTCGATCCGACCAGTTGGCAGAGCTGGTACTTCAGCTGTGCCCTGTGTTTCACCCGACCTCTTGCCCCACTCCCTCTGACAGGACAGTGACAAGCACTGGGGTGAAAAGGGCACGGAATGTTCAGCACATCCTCTTGCTGCAAGTCTCATCCTTCTCACAGAGACCATTCCTTGATATCCAGTCAGTGGTTTATATGAAACTTGTGGGAGATTAACTCTGGAGACCTTGTCTCCTCTGTCAAATGCGAGTGAAACTGGTTTGACCAAGTTGCACAAGTTAAAAACGGCAAAGGGGAGCAGATGTGGGGCCCAAGAAGCCGAGAAAACTCGCCTAAGCATTCTGAAAGACAGGTCTTATCTAGTTTGAAGAGGGGAACTGAGTAAGCCCTGCTTCCAAAAGATAAAAAGGTAATTTTCTGCACCACGGGAATCCACACATTACATTCCCACACTGTGTTTTGAAGAGGGAAACACAAGCAGCAGAACTGCTTTGGTGGAGAGCACTGCAAAATATCATAAAGTTCCTGACCGTGTCTTTCCAAACATCCATCTCAGTCCAGTTTTATAGGAAAGAGACACTCAGTTGTTGTGTGTTCCCTCCTCAAACTCCCCTTTTAATCTCTGATTTCAGAGGAAGCAGAATTTGGGCTGTGCTCAAGTTTTTAAGATTGTCTAAGGCAGTTGGTTTTCTTGCATTCTCCAGTAAGAGGTTCAGTGGGGCACCTACTAAAACAAACAAAAAGCCACTATTTCAGCAATGTGAAAGTAGAATTTACGTCCAACAAACAGAACAAAAGATGCCTTTTTTACAAACACACTTCCCACCCCGAAGACACAATGGAATGTGCAATAACATCCCGCTTTGCCAAGAGATTCCAGCAGAAGACACAGTAACTTCAAAAGAAACAAAGTGTAAGTTTATTGGACGCCAACAGTTCTTAGTCAAGATCTAAGTAAAGAAAACACACGGTAGAAAAAGTTGTACAAAGCAGCAATGGATTTACATTACATTAAAGAAAAAGTTACCTTAAGCTATTAAGTCTCAGTCCTAAAAAAAGTAAAAACCCATCCTGGTGTATTGAAAGGATATAGAATGTATAAGGTACACAGGATTATAAACCCAGCATCCTTTGTCTGACCTCTATAATCCTTCAAAATGACAAGTGATTTCGTGTAAGTAACTGGAAAAATATCTCTAGCAAATGTTTGGGATAATCCCAATTTCTAGAAACCGTAGCAATCATCTATTCCCCTGTACCCAAGCACTAAAAGTGATCCCGTTTTCCTGCTTTTTAAAAAGGGACACTGTCAAGAATCAGCCTGAAAATATTTACTTAAAGTGTATTTTGCATGTTACATTGCAAAAGGGAGCTCGTTCTGGTTTTGAATTGAAGATGCCTCTGCAGTAGTGGGAAGATTGTGTCTTTGGAAGATAATGTGCATTGCTGAGAAACAGGAAAAAGGAAAAATTGGATTGAGTCCTTTATTCTGGCACAGTGAGAGAAAAAGCAACATGAAAAATCAGCTCAACCCACAGAATTCAGATACATTTTCCAAGACATCCCTGCAACAACTGAGGATGCCTGGAGTTGGCATTTTCGTGCCCAAGCAGCTCAAGTGTTATGACTGAATTCTTCAATCTTATTAATGTCAAGTATTTCTAACACAGGTAAGTCCATTTTCTGTACCCAGACTTCCTCTTGATAGTGTCCCTTTCAGTACAGCAGTTACAGTACGGTTTTTCACCAGTCATTTTAAATAAACAAGAATCAATGCCATAAAAAATACTATCAGGCTGTGCTCAGCAACAACAGAAAAAGATTTTTAACACTGATTCATTAACACCAACACTAAATAAAAAACAAAACAAAACAAAAAAAAACAACAACAAAAAACCCCCACAAAAATAAAACCCCAACAAACCCCAAAGCCCTAAGCTTGTTTTGATTTTTAATTAAATGTTCTGGTAGGAAAATGTAAACAATTTCACTGAACAGTATAGGCACATGCCAGATTACAGGCTCATGCCAGATATTTGCACCCTCACTGTGAAGAGCCAAGAAATTAGGCATAGTCTGTCCTTATCCCACGGGAGGAACTGGTTTTAACTCTGGAAGCTTGGAACAGAAACAGAGTCTGTGCAGAGCTTCAGAGCAAACCCGTGTGTCCTGCTTGGGGGGAAAACAAACATCGGGCAAAAAAATCTCCTGGATGTTCCTGCCTAAACAGGAAATGCAGGAAAAGCCTCTTACAGCTGTTTGGGGTCAGAGATAAGGAAACATCTCAGTTCTGAAACACCCCAGACAAACTCTGGAGTCACCCACTTCACCAATTATCTCCGTAATGATCTGTCACAGGGTGTTTCTCTCCCCCTTACCCAAAAAAAAAACCCCAAAACTAAAGACAGTATCATTCCTGGTTCACATCCTTTGTTATTGTAAAGCTACACCCAATTCTATATGCAGGTCTTATGGAGAGGAAAATTAATTTCAACTTTTGGTTCCAGGACTTGAAAAATCAAAATCTGGAGGCATTTTGCTGCCATCACTCATTTTCATGGTTGATCATGGTCCCAGTTCAGCAAAGAACTTAAGCACTTTAAAAATAAAAATAAAAAATAATTAAGACTGATCTTAATGGACTTAAGCATAGGCTTAGAGGCTTTGCCAACATGGTGCCTGAAAGGAAAAAAAGAAAAGTCCCAAACCAAAAAACCAAAATACATTTCATGGCTCAACCCTGCTCCTCTGAAATGCAACACAAGTTTCCCCTCTACTTCCACGGAAGCAGGAGAGTTCGCTGAGATTTATCTGACAGATTATAAAAATAGCAAAGAAAGAAGAGAATTATAGATTCTAATCTATATATTAAAACATCTGCACATTCCTGTCACAAGTTTTAAGAAAAAAAGCAAAACACTTTTTATATTTAACAAGACCTCTAACTTTGTGTCACTTTAGTACACAGCTATAAACAAAATAGGATGAAGACAGGCTTTTGTATCAATAAATTTGCCTTTTATTTTGGCTGTGGCCAAACTAGACACTCTTCAAAAGATCTTTATTTATAAACAAGCAACTAACATTTTTTTTCTCCATAATTTAACTTTTAAAACATATATTAAAGTTATATAAGTGGAAGCATATTTATTCCGTATCCTCCAAAATAAACACTTCTATCAAGGGCTTTTTAAGGTACTGTATAAAAGCTAATAGAAAACCAGAACTGCTATATAAACATCTCATATTTAAATTTTAGAGATCCTGAATTCCTTTACTAAAAAACAGGAACCAAATTTTTAAAAAAAAAAACCCACACAGAGCACGCTCGAAGTTGAAAACAAAATTAAAAACAAAACAAACCAAACCCCCAAAAACTGAAAAAAAACTTAGGAGGCTATTTAGACCAAAAATAGTTGATGGATTTTTTTAGTACACTAGGAAAAAAGATCAAGGTTTCTGCAAAAATGTTGCACAAGATTTTGATTTAAAGTGTGTAGAATTTCTCATCCTACCACAGAGCAGAATCCCATTGGAAGTGAGACGGCTCTGACCCAGCTGAGCCCGTTGCCACCTTCCTTTAGGAAGAATTTTACAGTTAAGCTTTCTGACTGTTTTGGAGGGGAATCATTGAGGAAAACTCAGGAACCGTTTTACAAAAACATGTTCATATTTTATATGCACAGATTTCTGACGTACATTTGAATGGTACTTAGTGGGGCTTTATGTTTTTCTGATTTTTTTGTTTTATTTTTTTAAGCCAGGTTAAGTTGCAATAACCATTTCGGTTTGAAATTGTTTCTGGTGGGAAAGAAATTCAGTCTTATTGGGTGGAATAAAAAAAAGTCAGTAATTGGAAATGTCACTATTAAGCAAGTACCTTGTTTAACTGCAATGCCACTGAAAGAGTTTAACTGATATTCAAGCAAATTAGCTTAATCACAGTCAGCTACAATTTGCCTGGAAGAGGGTAAAAAAAGAACAATATGTTACTAATGGAAGTGTTTAGTAACAATTTTAGATTTTGGTTGAAAGTGAAGCAGGAGAGGCTTGAAACTAACATTGCAAATTTTTTGGTAGCTGGAAAAAAAAAAAAAAAAGTCAGGGGTCTGTCCTGAGCTAATTCTTTTAAACTTAAATTACAGGAAAAATAATCAAAAATTTGTTGGAAAAAAATGGTGGCACACTTTCACTGAGAAAAATCTACTCTGCTATGTGCCTGATTAAGGATGCCCATCCTCAGATTCTTAGGAATTACATTTGTGCTTAATTTTGATAAATCTTAACTGTCAGCTCACAATTCTTCCAACTTTTGAGTTCAGGATACTGAAAGAACAGTAACACACATGGTTACACACAGAATTAAAGCCTCACTCCGGCTCCCCCTGAAATTGGTGACCAAACTCTGTGCTGGTTTCAGCAGACACAGCCTGGGCTCTGACTCAGCAGTGTGGAATGACATCCCCCCCTCTCCCCACCCTGCAGGGGGAAGGTTGGTCAGGATCAGAAACACCCTTTGTGTCATTTACCTTCACTCTAATCCATCACCACTCCACAGAGTTTAAATTCCAGCAGGAGAATTTCTCACTGCTAGTTTCACCTCCTGCTTCTGGGAAAGTATTTCCTTTACTTACAGGAAAATATGGACCCTCACCACAGCTCCTGGTAAATATGTATGATCCTACTTACACTAAATGCTCCAGTTGTGATTTGAGGTACAATAATGGAACCACATGGGAACACCTGCAGCCCATTATCACCACAATTTTCAACAAATCGGAAAATTGCAACACAGTATCACATATGATAGAAAAGCTGCAGAAAGAACTACTCTATGCATTGTATTCATAAAATGCAGTGATTGTAGTGTGATTTTCTCCTCTGCTTTGAGCTGGATATGCAACGCTTAATACAAATTTCAAATACATACTTCTTCATTTATACAGGTGTCTATATAAATATTTACATTTTTAGGTTCTGTTAAAACTTATCTTTGTACTCATGGCCAAGCTTATTACTGTGTTTAGAAACACAACTCATCTTCTGTCCCTCGATGAGCTCTCTCCTGTTGATTTAATAGTTATACATTCCTCTGTAGTCAGAATTACAAACAGTTGTACAAATAGTGGAAACAAAGCTATGAAACTTGTCTGACATCCATTCAACCCCAGTTCATGTTATAAACAGTACCATTTGCATTATGATGGCTGTTATACAATGACTTCAGCTCCCCAGGTATCCATAGGAAATTAGTCTTTGGGACATTATATAAAGCAAAGTACCCCCACTCTTGATTTTCCTTAGAAACTTAAAATTAAATGGCTGAGAGCAGACTTGCTGCTACTTCTTATATAAAATCTTAGTAATAGTATTGCTGACTTTAGATTCTATTTTAATTTGCACAAGTTCCATACAACAACAAAACAATTCTGTGTTCCCTTAAAATAGCGAACATTCGTATCCAATAACATCAGGATTACTCAAACTTGAGGTTTATTTGTTATTGCTAAAGGCTTCTAAGACCTAAGTCAATACAGCAAGACACTCCATCCACCTCCTCCCTAACTGCCAGTGCATGGCAACCATTTATATGGAGCTCGTGTGTTGGTTTCCTTTTTGAAAACAAATTAACGAAGTTGGTTACAGTATTTCACCACTATTAACTCACAGTTGAAATCCAAATTCTTGTTGCTCTTTCATTTAATATATAACTTTATATATAATACACACGCACACACCAACATCACAGGATGAAGATCCATGCATACAATCCCGATGCAATCGCATTTCAGTGTTAAATGAAATAAAATTTATACTGTTACTATCAGATCCCAGACCACAGGATTTTAAGTTACTCTGCTTCCTACCTAATAACCAAGTTAACTTCCCCTAATCTTCGAATCCAAGCAGCATCACAATTTCCACGTTTTCCATCATTGTTTTGACCCTCTTAGAATTTCTAAGTCTGTGCGGCAGACGCGCGAGACCCTGAACACGGCTTTGTAAGGTTTCTGTTAAAGCTTAATTGTGAGTCTGTTCGTGGCTCCAGAGACTAAAAGCCGTCTTGAAAGTCCTGTGGCAGAGTTTGCACATGTACTGTCTCTTGAACGTGATTGCCGAGAGCGGCGGGGCGTGGTAGAACAGCGTGTCTGACTCCTGGGGCACGAACAACTTCTCAGTAGTACTGGAGCTCTCCGGCATTCCCGTGGGGCTATCCGGCTCCAAGGGCTGGATTTTGGGGAGTGGCGGGGGCGNTCCTTGTTTGTGGCCTCCTCCGCAGCCTGCGACATGTGGGACTGGAAGTGGCTCCACAGCCGGAAATTCGTCCGGAAGGCCTTGTTACACACGTGGCAGATAAAGGGCTTCACGGAGCACAGGAGCTCCTGGTGACGCTCCAGCTGCTTGCGCAAGGTGAAGATCTTCCCACACTTCTCACAGGGCCACAAGTTGGCATCCTTCTTGGAGACCACTTCCTTAGGTTCCCTGCTCGTCTCGGTGACCTCATCCTCGATGTCGTCCGCGGGCTCTTCTTTGATCTGGATTTTAAACTGCTTGGAGACGCTTAAGTCCTCAGGTAGGCATGAGGAGTCTTCAGAATCAAAGTTGATTTGTTCTGACGAGTCACTGAACACACCATCCTCCTTTGCAGCAACAAAGTTGTTCATTTTATTGGACTCTGACTGCGGGGGCAACCTTGACGAACTGGTTATTTCCCCGTTGTGATCCATGAGAGGTAAGGAAAAGTTCTCTGACGGAGCCATCGTGTTCTGATTGTGAACCTCAACCTGATGGCGCCAGATGCTGAAGGATGATTTGAAGGTACGCATACACTCGAGGCAAGTGAGCTTCTTGTACTCACACTTGCTTTCGTGCTCGTGCTTCAGCTCTGGAGAAGAAAACCTAAGGCTGCAGTAAGGACAGACAGTGGCGTTCCTACAGAGTCGCTCGTGATTTCCCTGTTCAATGAGCGAGGAGAGCTTGGCATTGCAGAGCCGGCACTGATAAACCTCCTTGCTCTCCACTGGGCTCTCAATATGGATCTGATCCTTCTGCTTAGGAGCCCTGCTCCCTCCGATGGGTTTCTCCCCGGGGTGCATTTTTATGTGCTGTTTGAACTGCGAGAGGAAGCGATAAGCTTTCCCACAGTAGGTACAAATATAGGCTCCTTTGGTTCTCGACCTTAAATTCCTCTTGATGACTTGCTGTGCTTGTGAAGCAGACTGGCCCTGAAAGCTCTGCTTGCCGCGCCTCAGTTTCACAATCAGGGCTTTTTTGATTTCCCTCTCCCTCACTATATCGATCAGTTTTCTTTGGAATTTTTCATCCAAGAGGGCGTGAGAACTAGAGGCTGGTGAGGGGTTCTTCACAATTCCATGCTGGGTCTGGCAGTGCGTCCACACTTTGAAATTGGTGTGAAATCTCTTGTGGCATATGTCACAAGCATAGGGCTTCTCTGGATTATGATACATGTTAACGTGACGATGAAGACCTGCTGTTGATCTGAAGATTTTAAGGCAGTGTTTGCATTTAAATTTTTTATTTGGTCTTGCTTCTTCCATCTCGCTGTACTCATCTTTACTGACATCAGAATCAGGAAAATCAGCATCGAGGTGCGGGGGGCTCGAGCCTTCCTCAAAGTTCTCTTCTGAGCCAGGAGAACCCTGCCCGTCCGCCTTCAGCTTCTTGAATGGCAGCATTCTATCATCCTGAAACCTCCTTTTGGCTGGAATTCTGCTCGGATCCTTGTGATCGTCCTCGGTTTTAAAAGCAAAGTCTTTATTTGTCGAGGCTGAAGCATCGCCCACCGTAACTCTTATAATTTCAGCGGGATCCGAGAGTGGACTGCTGGGTTCTGTTTTTATCCGCACCTCCGAGAGAGGGGAAGCCACCTCCCTGTCAGTGGACTGAGAGGCACTGAAAGACCTAAGGCGATGTGGGTGTATTACCTGTGGCTTCTCATCCAGGACTGACTTCTCCGATGACTCCTTCAGGGATGACTTCTGGGACACAACGTTAAATGTTTTCTGGGAATCGTTAGTTCCCGGTGAGGATGAGGACGATACCTGTGCAGGTTTTAGGTCCACGGAAGGGGAGTAAATAGGAACCTGGCTGTCCATGGACAGTGACCTCCGCAGAAGGCTTTTTACAAGGGGCCCACTTCTGTCAATACTTTGGTTTTCTGGGCCAGACCCACTAGATGGGATCACCAGCCCTAACTTTGAGTAGTACAGCAAATTCCTGTCTTCTCCTTGACCGTTTCCTTTTCCCGCCTCACGCAACAAAAACGTGGATTCCGATGCCCCACGCAGAGACAGGACTGGTGGTCGTGGCCTCTTCAGTGACATCTCCACAGCCTTTCCTCTCAAAAGCTGGCCACTGCTTCCTGGCTCGTCGCCTGCAATTTCCTTCTCTGCCAAAGGCAGCTGAGGCAGCACCGTGTTCCTTTTCACCAAACCACCCCTGCCCTGATCCTCCACAGCTCCAGAAGTTTCGTGAACCTTGGTATAGCCCAAAGGACTTTCTTTTAGCCACCTCCTTTCAGTCAGTGATAAGTTGTGAAGGGTTTCAGTTGGTTTTGTTATTTGTGGTCTGCTGCTAGTTTTGACCGCCACAGAGGGCGACGGTTTAGGAGTGTGGCTTAAATCGTGCTGTGTTTGATTTATGCTTTTCACTTGTGCTTCAATTCTGTTTTGACAGACGATGACGCTTCTCTTCTGGGAACTGCTTTCATCTTCATCTTGATACAGTATTTTCTTGACAGGGCAAGCAGGAAAAGGAGCTTGAGGACTCTTGGAAACAATGTTTGTGAGAAAGGATATTCCAAGACTGTAGCCCAGCTCTTGCACAGCTGCGAGACTGCCTTTCTCAATGAACAAGGACGAAGAATAAATGTAGTTCAACACATTATCAAAAGCATCTGGCTCACAGAAGTCGAGTTGAAACACTGACTGAGACTCGTTCTCCTTGTTTGTGAACAGGGTCTGGAAGTATTCACTGCTGGCAGCCAGGACGTTCTTGTGGGCTCGAAATTTCTGGTCTCCCACTATGAGCACGACGTCACACAGCTGCCCCTTGAGACGCTCCTCGTTCAGGGTGCTCAGAAGGGAAATGGCATGTGCAGGGTTTATGTAGTGCAAGAGCCCCTCCATGATTCTGACGCCTCTGAAAAAGAGCAACAACAACAAAACAAGTTGCAGGTTGCCTTATGTGAAGTGTAAGAGGTAAAGCAAACACACCTAATCCCCACCGTACTTCGTAAACTGGCCAAACCACCATCAAATAGTGATTAAGGAAAGGGCTTTGTTTGGAGGAAAGCTGTGGGAATGACAACAACACTGTCAGTTCCAACAGATGCACGGGCACGGGAAGAACCAGCTCATCTGACCACTTTCAAATCCCCCGTTAATGGCTGATCTTAAACCAGAAATATGACACCACAAATATGATGGGTGGGCTGTGTTCTTTTCCTGCAGTACACAGGGAGGAACAGTTCAATCATTTCACTCTCCATCTCTGCTTTAGCTTTATGAAGATCCATCTTGACAACTGCATTGATAAACTTTTGGATCAGGTATCTAAAGCTTAGTTATACCGACTCACCTTCCTGAGCTTAAGCAGCCCTGACAGTCTCCTGCTGACCAAACAAATTAAGGGGATTTTGTTGTCACTTTTAATAGGATGATGGAAAGGGATTAATACTGGGAAGGGAGAAGGAAGCAGGATTATTGTCTGTAATCTAAATTTATCACATTTGTTTATGCTTAGTAAGTGCTGTTAATGATACACTTCTATCTATCAAATATGTGTCACCTAAAACTGTACTGGTAGGATCTGGGAAATGTCACAACTTTCACGGAGGTATCCCTGCATTGCTTTGCTCTATCCCCGCATTGCTTTGCTGTAGCTGAAAAGCAATCAGAGTCCCCATTTTATTCATTAGCAGGAGAGCAGTTCATGCCCACAACCCATATATCTGAGGAACAGTTAGCCCTGGATGCATCCAAGAGTACAATAAGTACAAATTAAGCTGCAGAGAAGAAATCTCCATGTGCTTCAAAACACAGCCCACTCCGTACTGCAGGATGTCTCAATAAATCAATACACTGCTCCTGACTGGAGCTTAACAAAAGAAGGGAATCAGGCTTTAAGTTAGTTTAAATCAAGAACTGCTGGGGCAGGAATTGGAATTTATATATCTGTGCACAGGGACACACAGGGAGAAATCAGCAATATCCAATTTTCTTTTTTTTTTGTGGACACTGTCTTCCTCCATGGTGGTATAAAACAAGTCAATGATGTGTCTGTTAAAAGCAATTCTATTCTTCCTACAGCTGATTTGAGAAATTACTCTTTTAGTTTATGATTTATACATATAAATACATAGACAACAAAAAGGTTTCACTGTCTGCCAGCTTAAAAGCAACACTGTAAAGTTCATAAAAATAAAAAAACACTACTAAAAGGCTGTAACCCCCTGATTAATAAATGAGGGTGGTAAAACTTACAATAATGGACACAAATAAGTGATCAAAGTCCAAATTGGTGAAATGACAGAAGGGGTGCTGCATCTTTGGGCATGGAGCTGCCACTTCTGCATCTGAAACTCCAAAATGACTGCACAGTGCCATGGCAATAGCAAAAGCAGAATGCTGTTTCCTCACCAACTCAGTCTTTATTGAGTGTTTCAGTGCCTTGCAGTGTCATTTCACAAACACTAATTTATCCTTAATTCACCTCAGATAGTTATAATGCATAATCCCCCTCCACCTCCATCTAAAAAAAAGCAGTGCAGTCACTCTTAATTTGAGAAACCAATCTGGCTTGGTTTGCTTTCTGTGTTTAGCTTAAAAATACTGGGGGAGGGGGGGAAGTGAGGATGGTGGTTCTCTACCCTCTCCTTTGTGGGTGCCACTGCAACTTAAAGTGGTGGGATCTGACCAGCCCTAATCCATTGCCATGGTCTGAGCACCCATTAACACTTGGCATGTTCTAGGAAGGCATCTTTTCCTTCAGCTTCATCTGGAAGAAGGTAAATTTGCAAACTCAAGTGATTCATCTGGGATTCAACTTGCAGAGGGTTTATGGAGGTAACAGATCAATGGTGTGCTTATGGAATATGACCTGGAACAGCAGTGTAGAGACACCCCATGTAAGTTGTTGTAAGTTGCTGCATGATACCAACTTTTGAGGACAGAGTGAAAATACAGTGTATTAGTCACATATTTTGAAATGTTTTTAAGTATTTCATCTTAATCTGCTTTGCCCAGGCCCTGTGTTTTGTGTAAGGCTGGCAGAATAAACACCATGTAATTACTACGTGTCCCCATGCTCACACAGTCTCTGGTGTGCAGTGAAAGAGGGTTTGGTGCAATGTAACTGTGTCACTTTAACAGTAACCAAGGCTGCAACGTACACAACTGGCAGGGGACCAAATTAATCCTGCAAAGGCAGCTTTAATCCTGGTATTTCCTAATTCAAGTGCTTGACTTTCAGCTTAATAGCCTTTAGACACAACAGGCAGAAATAAAACAAACTATGATACCAAGAAGCAAAACCAGAACTGAACCAATTTTACTACATGAATACTTTTCAGTAACAAAGTTGATCCAAGTTACTCCTGCTCCCTCTTGCAGGTCACTCCTCCTCCAGCTGTGCCAGTACAAATACCTGCAGGCCTGTATGACACACCAGATCAGACAATACATAAAACCCCAGAATTATTAAATTTCAAATGCTGGTCAACTTTTATATTAAACCACAATGATTGCATTGGCATAACTGAAGAGGCAGCGACGGGAGTAGCCACAAGAAGACAAGAGCTCCTCCCAACAGGGTCCCCAAAGCCAAGGTCTGGCACAGTGTGTAGATCCAGAACTCTGGCTGTCTCCTGTAATACTAGATCTGGTTCCAGTTGTTTGAGGACTCATACTTCTCAGCTAAAGATTACTTTGCCATTAGCTACCTAAGCTCTTTCTTCCAGATAATCTGCTTCTATTCTCTCCAACCATTTTTTCCAGCCACCTTCACTACTGACTGGAAACAAAGTTCTTTTTTATTTTCTTCCATGACGTTTGGGTGACATCAAGGAAACAGCAGGAGAATATCAGGAGATGTCTCATTTTCTGTGTGCCACATGGTAGCAGCTGCTGGTCCTCAGGAGGAACAGTGACAGTAAACTCCAAACCCAGGAAAGAGCAAGTGCAGCAGGAGCACTTGCAGCCTTCCTTCAGGAGGCCAAGAAGAGATTTTGGTGTCAACTCTTCATTAGAATCACAGAGTGGGTCAGGTTGGAAGGGGCCACAGTGGGTTATCTGGTCCAACGTCCCTGCTCAGGCAGGGTCATCCCAGAGCACATGGCACAGGGTTGTGTCCAGATGGGTCTGGAATATCTCCAGTGAGGGAGACCCCACACCCTCTCTGGACAATCTGCTCAGTGCTGGGTCACTGCCCAGCAAAGAAGTTCTTCCTCCTGTGCAGGTGGAACTTCCTGGGCATCAGTTCCTGCCCGTTCCTCTTGTGCCATTGCTGGGCCCCCCCAGCAGAGCCTGGTGCATCCTCTGCCCCCTCCCTGCAGCCCCTCCAGACCTGGGGGAGGTCCCCTCTCAGTGTCTGCTCTGGAGGCTGCACAGCCCCAGCTCCCTCAGCCTTTCCTGGTCAGAGAGGCTCCAGTCCCCTAATTCCCTCCTTCAACAGCCCTCTGCAACCTAAATTTCAGAAACCTAAGTACCGTATTTGGTACAAGATTGCTTTTATTTTATATTTTGAACAAGGATAGAAAAAGACACCTCTGCTATTTCCAAATTACTTCCAGGACAAAAAAGGAAAGCTCTGCTCAGGAAAGCTCTACTCAAGAAAAGAGTGGAAAGGTTCAATATTTGGCCCAACAGTTTCTTAATCTTCAACATCCACCTGTCTTTGAGGTGGTAGTTCCCCTTCCTTTCCTCTGTCCCTTACTGTCACATCTCTTCCCCTCAGCCCCCTGGTACCCCCCCCTTCTGTTCACCAGCTCAGCTGCTCATTCCACCTCCCAGTGAGTTGATTCAGCTCCCTAAAATGAAGTGGGAAACAAAGAAACAAACAAAATCAATCCAGCTTTTTATACCTATAGGCTATTTTCTAGGACAGGAGCTTGATACCTCGCTGAGAGGTCAGATGAGCACCAGAGTGCAAGAGAAGCCACGAAACTGCTCATTCTTTGTCAGGAAGTTCTTCCATCAGCTTCACCCACCTGGAATTCCACCTTTAGAAACAAGGAAGCCACCAACACTGCAACTTTACAGACAAGATAGTTGTGTGACCGATTTCAGTGTAACAGCTACACCCGCAAACACACAACGAAGATGTTGATGTTGCCTCCTGACTGCCATTACAAGGACACAGCTGCCAGCTAAAGCTCCATTAACAGCGTGTTGGGGGTGGAACTGGGAAAGGGGATGTTCTGAAGCCCTTAATGAGATGAGATTTTGCAGCAAGGAGGCGCCAGGGCTGTGAGAAACTGCGGCTGGAAGCAGGGAATACAAGGACGGAGGAGGAAACACGCGCAGAGGAGACGGGAATCAAGGGAGACTGAAGAGGGGTTTCTACAGGGAAAACACACAGGAAGTGTGGAGGGGGCAAACCCACTAAAGAAAGCAAAGAAACATGGATTGTAAGACTCAGTGAGTTCCTGGGGCATCCCCAGGTAAATGCAGGAATGTTGCACTCCGTTGTGAGCGCTTTGCAGAGGATCTGATGGCTCTGGTAATTCCGGTGCTGTTTCAGTCACAAGGAAGGGAAAACGACTCATCACAAGTCCAGATGCAAAACAAACACACACGGTTTAAGCTTCTACTCAAGGATTCTATGCAGGAGTTTATTACTGGAGTTTGAAAACAGTTTATAAAATGTCTCTGTTGCCTTTGCAACACAGACACTCTCCTACAGTACATATATATTTACACACTCCCCTACATGCCCTCAAAAGCTGTATGTGAAAACTCCAAACCTACACAGAAAGATTGCTTGCACTTCTATAATCTTTTTCTAACTAGACACTTAAGAAACCTCTTGCTGCAAGTTTGGGGATTCTGTCTTCCTGGGTTTACTGAAATGTGATTTCACTGCTATTGCTTTTTCCCCACTGCTGACAATATTGTGAACTCTCTCTGGGAAGACAAATGCTTTTTCAAGCCCAATAAGTCAGCAGCAAGGAGAGAGACTCACTACAGTAAAGAGAGGCATAAAATCAGATAAAGAACATGTTTGCTAGTGTGTGAAATTGGTGGACTAATTTACAACTATTTATCCTCCACACATACAGTAGCAGAGATATAGGGAGAGGAAAAGAATTCTATAATCACAGAATCATGGAATGCTTTGACTTGGAAGGGACTTCAAGGATCATCCATGGGCAGGGACACCTTCCACTAGACCAGGTTGCTCCAAGCCCCATCCAACCTGGCCTTGAAAACTTCCAGGGATGGGGCATCCACAGCTTCTCTGGGCAACCTGCGCCAGGGCCTCACTAACCCGGACGTAAAGGATATTTTTCTAATAGCTAATTTAAAGCTACTCTCTTTCAGTTTGAATATTGTGGAGTCTCTTTATTTTGCCCTACACAACGGACAAATAACAAGCAGTTACTCTGACACAGACCAAAAATTCTCTTAGAAATTAGAGGCTCCTTTTCACATTCAGATCATACCCTTCCTTTCCCCATCCGACACCTAAAACAGCTCCTCCTGACTTGGAGCAAAGTGCAACGTGTCAGAGTAACACCACAAAACTCCTCTTGTCCTTCTCGCTCTTGTTTACAAACCCACAGCGCTCATGGTGCAATTTCATCTCCCTCTCAGTCCAGTCTAACCAGGGATTGCTCCTGCCGGGAGCAGCCCGTGTCTCCTCCACCCCTAAGGAAGGACCGGCTCGTGTCAGAGCAGTAAACCCTGGGATTGCACAGCCGAGGGATGTAAGGGAGAGGGCAGGAGCTGGGAGCTGGCTGGGAGCTCTCCTGGTTCTTCCGGAAACACTTTATGAAGATAAAATCACAGTTTGACAAAATACTTGTCCTGGCCTCGATGTCTCAGCTGAAAAGGCGTGTAACTCACCCTCCAAGCTGCTGTGACCTAAATCAAAATATCAAAAAGTTTAAAAATAGCTTTCCCTAAGGAGTTCTTCAGCTTCCATTCCCTTGAGCTTTGTAATGTTAAACTTTCTGGTGGGACAAAACCAAAAGGCTTGATGGCCACATAATTTAAAAACCTATAGAAACCTCATCCCCAGAAATATTTCGTATGATTTTTTTTGTACAAGATGCATGAAATCAGGAATTGGAAGAAGGGGAGATGTACACCACATGTACTCTTGTACTCTTTCTACAGGTGGACTTTATTATTTTGTTGGTAATGTTGAGATACCAAATGGAATAATATTTGCATCAGTCATTCTTTTACTATTCTTTTACACTTCTTCTTTGTTTAACTGACCTAATTCAGAAAAGAATCTTGTCTACAGACTAATTTAATTTTGCTGGTGTAGTCAAAACGACAAACCCTTAATTGAGGGCATATTTCTATGACTATAATGTGGCTTTTTACAGGCACAGCATATTTTAGACAGGAAAAGAAGCCAATTATACCCATATAAGGTACTTTTCTATCAACAGAATTCTGTTTACACTAAGGTTTCTTTAAAAAAAAACAAGATTTGAGGGGGGAAAGGTCATACATTGAATCTGAAAAATGCAGAACTAATACAAAAGATGAGCCTAAAAAACTGCCAAGTGAGAAAGTTATGGTTCAGGGAACGCAGGTATCGTTCTCCCACTGAAGGGATCCAAGGAGAATGTCATTCCACCATCCCCAATTACAGGCAAGATACTGGGAAGACAGTACAGGATACTGGAAAAGGGGAAAGACAGCAGCAATTTTACCTGAGTTTTACATGAGATTGGCAAGGTCATCATTGCTGAGAATGAACTGCAACCTAAAGATTGCTCACACTGTTCAGTGCTGGGGTAGGATAAACCAGGGATAAGGAGATTAATGCTCCCGGACAAATAAAAAAAAAGGGAAAAATATTTCATCCTTTCCCAAAGAATGCAATTTAATTGTAAAGGAATTGCTATCAAAGGACAAGTTTTGCAGCTGGTGGGCTGCAAAATGGTGGTAGTGATGGAGGTAGAATGAGCTTAGGGAGGTCAAAGAGTTGCTCAGCACTTTCTTTTCTTGTCCATAAAATATGCCTGAACTGTTCCAGAACAGCACAACACAGAAAGCAGCCAATAAGCAAAGACAACAGATGATTTTTTAATTTCACTGCTGAATTAAAGAAAATATAAGAGAACTGCTGTCTTTAATATTATCATTAAGGGGGAAAAAAAGGAAATATTATAGTACAAAGACTAGTATTAAATTATAACTCTTTGGGGAATGAAACCCCTTCTGCACAGAACATCTATTTTAAAGCAGTGTTTCCACTTGCAACGAATGATTTTGCTGCTTTTGAAGACTTTTCTTCCCTTCTGGGGATCTCAGTTGTTTAAATGCAACAGATCCCATTACAAAAGAGCTCAGTTGCTCAGAAGTTTAACAAGAGCTGAAATAGTTGCAACTGCAGCGTGTGACTCACAGCGTGGCCCCTCCCAGCGAAGGACAAACCATGTGCCCGACTTCCTCTGCCCAGCTCCTCCTTCCTCTCCCCGGCTGAGTTTACACTTGTTTGTTATCACTGTTGTGCAGATAAAATGAATTTCAAAACCCTGAAAGCTATGATGGGAAATTACTTAATTTATTTTTTTTTTAAACAGTAACTGCTTCACAGCTCCTGCAGTTCAAAGCAAAACAACTTCAGTACAGCAAGAAAGCTCAAGGCTTTGGGTTTAACAGTTGTCCTGTTCTCTAGCATCACACACACACACAAAAACACAAACCCATGAGCTCATAAAACCTAATTTCTTAGTAACACCCAGGTTCTGGTGATGCAGGGGGTTCTCAGTGTGAGATGTTGAATCTGAGTCAGCTGGCAGAGCACCACCCTGGCACTTGGAACTTACACAGCAGGAACAGGAGGCACAAATGTTCACATTTATCACTACAGCACAAAGAGAACGTCAGGAACTTCTTAAAAGCTACTGCCTCATTTTATATTAAATAAGAGGGATAATATGTGCTAGAGGATAAGTTACTCTAAGCATTAAAAAACCCCACTCAACTCATTATGACTTTAATCCTGTCCTGGATCACAGGGAAATGCTGAAATCAGCAAAAGCAGCACTGAGGGTACAAGACATTCACTTCCAACTCCAATCCCCAGGGGTTATCTTGGCTCCAGCAGAGTCAGGGGAGCTCCCAGCTGGAGAAATCCCTGAGAAATCCTGGACTGGCACGCACTGTTGCAGCTGAAAACTCTGTGACGTCTCCCTGCAAGTCCCTACTGAGAACTTGTAAATGACAGTTCTTTAAATATTCACAATCCAGTCAGGATGGGTGGACTTTCCACAGGTGAACAAAATGTTCTTATGGGATTTACAAGTGTAGAGCATGTGGGTAACACACAATTCTGAGAGAAAGGGATGTTGGATCCCCTTTCACCCAAAGGATGGCCACATAATTTGGTGTGTTTTTTTGCAAACAAGGTTTATAAAAACAGTTACTTCAATTTGCTCAAAACTTCCCCTCAAGAAGATCAGCAAAAATGCTGGTGGAAAATTTTAGTCAGAGCAGTCACGAACACAACAACTGCCTGGGTTCAGGCAAAACACACATAAAGTGGTACTAGATCTACCTGTAGTACGTATTTACTCCTCCTGATTTAATATTCCTGTACAAAAGTACACTCAGAAAAATCTATTTTCATATTATCTGAGGATAAAAAGATTAATTATAATTTAACTGAAAGATCTTCGGTGTATTCACAAGAAGTCGTGTGATTGTGTATTTCATCACAGTCTCCTCTTATATGTGCACCCTATCTACCTTTCCACTGTGAGTCCAAAAACCTTCAGCTATTAAAGCAAGCGCTATTTAATTATTAAGATGAGCTTACTCAGCACATAATGACATTCCACAATATTTCCTGTCTCCTATTAACTCCTTTAAATTACGTTCTTCTGCCATTCCTTTGCATGAGCAGCATCCAATCTCGATATAATGTCAGGACTTTGGGGAGGATGACAGTAAAGTTCTCTCTGACAGCTGTGACCACGTAACACACCTTTCTGCAAAGGCACAGTACAGCACTGAGGGTTCCTCCACCTGGCTATGAAATCTACTTGATCCTGATGAATAAACCAGCCCAACAGTGCTCAGACTGGCTACAGAATCTACAGAATCACAGTGGGTCAGGTTGGAAGGGACCACAGAGGGTAATCTGGTCCAACCCTCCTGCTGAAGCTGGATCATCCCAGAGCACACGGCGCAGGATTGTGTCCAGACAGCTGTGGAATATCTCCACTGAGGGGGACTCCACACCTTCTCTGGTCTCTGTTCTAGTACTTCGTCACTGCACAGGAAAGAAGGTCTTCCTGGTGTTCAGGTGGAATTTCCTGGGCATCAGTTTCTGTCCATTGCCTCTTGTCCCATTGCTGGGCACCCCCGGGCAGAGCCTGGCCCATCCTCTGCCCCCTCCCTGCAGACACTTATACCACTTAACGAGGTTTAGTACCTGCCCTGTACATACACTCCACAGGCACCTCGCTGGGAGGGCATGAAATGTGCTCTTCCTTCCAGACACACCAGGGAGCAGCTGTGTCACCGAGGCACAAGCTCTCCCACGCTTTAGAGTTCGGATGGGAGCTGGGGCGGAGGGGTAAGCACCGGGACCTTCAGTCCCTCACACCCCTCGGGCAGGCGATCACTTCCACCCCTCAGGCGGCCGCTTCTTCACGCCACCCCTCCCTGGTGTCCATCGCCGGTCCCTGGTGTCCCTCACACACACACCACAGGTCCCTGATATCCCCCACACGGCCCATCCTTGGTGTCCCTCACACCACCCATCCCACATATCGCCGGTCCCTGGTGTCCCTCACAGACACCGCCGGCTCCTGGTGTCCCTCACACCACCCATCCCACATATCGCCGGTCCCTGGTGTCCCTCACACCACCTGGTGCCTCTCGCAACCACCGGTCCCCGGTGTCCCTCACGCACACCACCGCCCCTCACTCCCCTCAGGCGGCTGAGCCCTCCCGCCCGTGCCGGTGGGTAACGCGCTCCCGAGGCGCCCCCGCTGAGGGAGCCCCGAGACCGCACGTCCCTTCCCAGACTTCCCCCGCTCCTCACCCGCCTCTACCCTTTCTCCTCC
>VYXB01005746.1:203408-322368 GCA_013397135.1 Pachyramphus minor
CTGACAAACAGCCCCCCCATCCCCTCACAAGACACCCACTGTCCTCCTCATAAGCCAGCCCACCTCTTTCCCTTATCATCAGAGAGGCACATGCCCAGATCCTGGTGGGTTTTGGCTCGGACCCTCTGTAACTGCTGTACTCACTCATCTCAATGCAATTTGAAAAATTATAATGGCCATTATCATTGCTTTAGGCTGGCTTCTTGTTGTAATTATTCGCTTTGAATTAAATACCTGAATAGAGCTTTGTGTGTCTACTTTAACAGTACTGCTATTAAAATAGAAATTAGAATTACAAGATTTCTCTTGGTTTTTTTTGTTGAAAGCTAAACTGGCACGTTATCTTTTCATTAAGGACAGCTCTAGAGATTAACATCTAATCCCACACATGTTTCCAATGTGCTTTTAGATATCCCACCTAAGTCACAAATACTCCAGAGCAGCTACTAGAATCCCTGGAATGTGTTTAGTGATGTGTTTAAACCTTTTTTTGCCAAGGATTTTTTGCAAATGGGCTAAACCCCGAGTAAGAAAAATGGCAAAGTACCTCACTGGGACCNCAAAGTTCCCCCCTGGGACTAGCTCCTCTTTCCTCTTTCCTTTTTTCCAACTTTTTTTTTTTTTTTTTTTTTTTTTTTTTTTTTGGCATTGCAGTTTCTTTTGGCGGTTTTGGGAACTTGGGAAGCTTCCTGTGAAAGGAGTGGGCTTTTTCACCCATGGTCTTGTGCCCTGACGTGAGTGTGGCTGTGTGATGAGCCAGAAGGAAAAACGAGTAGGCTGCTTGGTATCATCTGGAATAATTCCCTGCTCTGGTTTGCCAGACAACGGGTGTGTAGACAACTGCTCTGGCACAAGGGCCTGCTGTGGTGATGGGAACAAACAACTGGGAAAGCACTTGCATCTGTTCCCATAAACCAGTTTGTGCAGTGACGCTGGCTGTGCTGCCAGGGAAGCATTTGGGAAACCAACCTGAGGTTGGAAATCTAGCAAAGCCCTGCTAACTTTTTTTTTTTTTTCATGTGTGCTCAGTTATTTCTCAGCCAAGCAGAAACAAACTGGTCTTGCTTAATTTCTTGTCCATGCTTCCCCAAAAGGGCCTGTGGCACAGATGGAGGATCCCCGTGCTGGAATCACCATGCTGAAAAAAAATTGTGTTCTTTAAGGTGTACACACACGTGTGTGTAAGTATGTCTTGTTGTGCAGGTGTTTATCAGGATTTTTAGCCTGTCAGGTTCCCCAGTGGAAGTGCAGCCACTAGAACAGAGCCCATGGAGTGGTTTGTATAATTCTGTTGGAGCAAGTCCAGAGGAGGCCACGAAGTTGATAAGAGGACTGGAGCACCTCCCCTATGAAGACAGGCAGAGAAAGCTGGGGCTGTTCAGGCTGGAGAAGAGAAGGTTGTGTGGAGACCTCTGAGCAACCTTCTAGTTTCTGAAGGGTCTACAGGGAAGCCAGAGAAGGACTCTTCGTCAGGAACTGTAGCAACAAGACTAAGGGGAATGGGTACAAACTGAAAGAGGAAAAATTTAGACTAGATATTAGGAAGAAATTCTTTACTGTGAGGGTGATGAGATATTGGAACAGGTCGCCCACGGAGGTTGTGGATGCCCCAACCCTGGAAGTGTTCAAGGCCAGGTTGGATAAGGCCTTGACTAAAGTGGTCTAGTGGAAGGTGTTCCTGCCCATGGCAGGGGAGCTGGGACTAGATGATCTTTAAGGTCCCTTCCAACCCAAACCATTCTATGATTCTCTGATTCTCTGTAGTTCTTACCTTAAACAGATGATTTGAGACAGTTTTGAACATAATTCTCCAAGATTTTGTGATTCAGAAGGGCATAAGACTCAAACTGACTGCATTTCATGATCAAGTCTGATTGACTTGTTATTAAATTTTATGGATGCCTTATTTCCCTGGAAATCATGTTTTTCTTCATTCTAATAAAATCCACTTCTGTGGAATTATTGTCTCTAAGTAGGTTAGTACTCACTCACAATCGTTTGAATACATTCTTGTTCTTCAAGAATAGCCTGTTTATGAACATTTTCCCCAACATTTCTAATTTTAGGTGCTTTGATGGAGGGCTTAGTTTGATGTATTTTTCATCTATATGTGTGTGGTTGCAGCTGTTATTACCAGATGCATGTTTGTTCAGTGTACGGTTTGTTTTCCATTCCGAGTATCCAGTAACTGCTCAGATTAACTTTTGATCATACTTGCCAACAAGCTTAATCACTGGAATTTTGTTAAAACCTGAGTCCCTGCAAAGAATAGAATGTGAAACAGCCTATTAAACAACAAAAAAAAAGGTGATTATACATGAACTTTGTGAGAAAATTGGCATGTAAAAACTAAACCACTTGCATTGGTTATACAAGTAATTGTGAATTACTATTTTCTGTAGTGGAAATATTGCACCAAAGAGCAAAGTTTTGTACTCTGAATAGTTCAGCTTTTTTAATGCTAACATTTGTTTCACTTTAAATATAAAAATACTTGTAATAAAGTAATATCCTGGAGCTAGTCTGTCTTTTTCTAGATCTGTAGTTTCAGCCCTTTTTTGATGTAGAGACCCTACATTTTTTTTCAGTGAAGGGTTGGACCTTGTGTGATTAATTTAAATCTAATGACATCAGGTTTGTTTTTTTTTAAAGAGCCTTAAAAGTATCTCAGATACCCTTAGGCAGTCCTATATTAAGAGCTGAGAAAGAGTTTTGCAGAGAAGAGCTTGATTTTGGGGAAAGGGAGACTCTAAAGAAAGAAGAACACACCCCTGAAGCTGCCTCACTGCAGTGGGGGAACATCAACAGAGGTGTTAAAATTATGATCTTGGTACATTTTATTCGAGTTTTATGTCCATATAGAGAGGTCTGTTCTGTACTTTGGTAGCTTTAAGACAGTTTCCTTGCTGCAGGATCCCTTCCTCCTAGGCAATGGGGCTTTTCCAACTCCAAGGTTCTCTTATAGCTGCTGCAAAAGCAGGAATGCAACACCCCAGGGACAAGGTTATGCCTTCCTTGTTTCCCACCAGAACCTCTGGAACTATTATTGCCAAGGACATATTGCAGAGGGAGATAATTAATCTCTCAGAAACTGCCTCCTCACTGAACTGGCCCTGAAAATCCTATCAGTGGAGCAAATGCTGATGCTGAGGAGCACATTGTGGCTGTTATCCCACTCCTTCAGATACCACCTTCTATTCCAGAACTTCCGGGACATGGAGCAGTGTTACTTGGGATCATAGAGGACACTTGAATGAACCCATTCCTTTCAGCCACTGTTGAGTGCAGCAGATGTTTCTGGGAACTCCAGAGCTCTAAGCTTTGCTGATTCCAAATATTCTGCCAAAACTTGACAACTTGCCGAAATACAAACACAGAATTTTCTACCAGCTCCTCACTGCTGACAGCTGTGCACAGAAAAGGCTGCCTGGTTTCTGTGTTTTGTTTTGGTTTTTTTTCCTATTTCTAATATGTTCATATGACACCTCCCATAACAAATTCTAGCAGGTGAAAAGGAATTTTACTTTTTCTGGTTTAAACGTCTCACTTGTCACGAAAGTATGGGCACTTCCCAGTATTCAGGGAGACAACCAGGCAGTGAGAATATTACAAAAGTAACAGTGTTTGCATCACTGATGTGGTGCAAGGTAGGCAGACAAGACTCTTCCGGAAGATTTACATTTCTTACCAGGGAAATAACTATAAAGCATTCAAATGTAAAACTGTCTTCATTCCTGGTCTTGCAGTTTCTGAGTGCCAAGTCTTGTGCTTTTTTAGCTGTCACCCTCATTCTTCTGCAAATAGCACAGTCTAGTTAATATTTTCCACTTGAAATCCACATGCAACAGCTCAAACAGCTTCAGATAAATGCTGCAAGACAGAGACAAGCTGCATGGTGATATTAATCCAGCAAACTGTTAAGTGTTAGTAAATACATACCTACTTAAAAAGGTGATTGTTCCACAGGTCAGAAAATGACTCAGAAAAAAATACTACAGGTATTAAGGTGTATGTTCTCGAACTGGTTCAGATGGTCATGGTTACTATGTTTGTTATTTTAAAAAAAATAATTTATCTTCATTTGCAACTAATAAGGGGTTTCAAATTCGTGGATACTTCTAAAAAGCAACTTTGATAAAAAGCTGCAGGAGCAACTGAAATAGAAAATCTGTCCCAGTGCAGCAGACAGGGTTAAATTCCATGTTAGCAGTTTTCACAGCTCTGCATAACTTCAGCTGGAGTTTGGTGTCTGTGCCTTCTAAAATTAAAATGCCAAGTATTCTGATTACAGTGGAAGTGTGTAATAATATTAAAAAGTGGCTTTGGTTTCCTAGTTACAAGTGTGTTCATCCCAGCTCATTATTTTAGACAAATTGTATGTGAAGAAATTCAAGATGAAGCAAACGGAGAGATGGATGATACAGGAAGCATTTTCTATGATTCTGTCCAGACAATAAGTCCAAGCAAAGAAAAGCAAAGAAAACTGAAGTGTCTGGTGCTTGTTATGAAATAAAGAGAGGCTCATGCTTTTGTTCATGCTCAGCAAAGTTTATTTTCAGGAAGAATAAATGGAATGATACTGCAAAATTTTGCATTAGTACAATAATTCTGTTTATTGTCCTGTTTTCCTGTAAATGTGGCTTTATGGATCAAGTTTCTCAGCAGAAAGCAGGGCTGCAGTCTCAGTTCTCTAGAACTTTGTGTAAGAGAGCACCAAAGAGCTATTAATGCTATGGTATATTTTAAAAGTGAGCTTGATGCTTTAATTCTTCTTTGCCAATCAGGCAGTTTGGCCTCAGAAAACAATCTCCTGGGGTTGGAGATTACACAGAAAGGGACAGCAATTTTATAGAGTTACAGCAAGACCGTTTGTGTCTGTGCATTGCTAAGATGCTGGAGAAACGTGGTGCGTGTTGAGTAGATTATTTTTCTTTTCAGCAATTGTATCCAAACGTTGGAGGTGATTTGTGGTAAGTTCTTATCAAGTAAAAAGTACAAAAGTTAGGAAGTAAAGCTGCTGGCTTGCTGTAAAAATGGTGCCTGCATTTCTTTGCTTCATCAAATAGTGCCAGAAATGTTTGGTTTGTGCATGTACTATGCCCAAGGGTTCTGTTGGGTCACCAAGTAATTTCATACATGATGTTAACATGCTGGTTGTGAGACCATGAATGTGCATATTGAGGAGAGGTTGGAATTTATAACAACTTTATTCTTATGCCTTTCTGTGCACTGTAAAGACATGGCCACAAAGTGCTTTCAGGCAGTGAGCACAGAAGTTCTGCCCTGTGACAACTGAGGGTCAGCTTTGTGCCTCTGTGGCCTGTGCAGTCTTACAGATGTCACATCTGCACTGATTTATTCATTACTCAGTGGAAAGCTCAAGTGGCAAACCAAAAATAACCAAGATACAAAATTAGTGATGTCTTTATGTTCAGCCTGCTGACTGAATTTATTGTCGATTCTGTACTGTGAAATCACATTCTTTGCATGACGAGTTCAGACCCAAAACAAAATGGGGATTTATTTAGTAAGCCTTGCTCTACAGTTCTGAAGGACAGAAACAGTGCACTGGAAGAGGCCTTTTCGCCTGACCTGCTTTTCTGTCAATTTAACTCTCTTCCCCCCCAGTTCCCTGTGGCAGTTCATTATATTGGAGCCAATGATACATGGACAAGGGAGAGGCCAATCCAGCACCAGCATCCTGCTGGGAGCTGGGAGTGGCTGCAATGTGTTATATTCCAGAGGTTTGAATGCTGAATGTGAAGAGGCAAAATTTGGCTGTGCCATTACACAGTCGGCTTCCCCTCTCTCAGTTACACAAATGTCACCCTCTCCAATGTAATTCTCTTAGTTATGTTCACAGAGGTCGGAGTCCTGGATCACATGTGACCAGTACAACCAGAATATGTCCTGGAGAGCCCCAGGACAAGAGTTTCTGTTTGAAAAACAACCCTGATGGTAAAATCACACACATGAGCTGCACTGTTTTGTTTGCCAGACTTCTCACGGTCTGATGACTTCTTAGAGCAGCTCCCTTGGTGTTGTTATAGACGTTCTTGGGGGAAAAAAACCCACTACTTGAAAAACAAACCAAACCAAAACAAAACAAAACAAAAAGAAAAGGGCTAATGGATAGAACTGCCCAGAGTTTTAGTCAGAGTTTGAAGTGTCTTACCAGGAATCCTCACTTCACATCAGGGTTGGAAGGAGCTGGGGTCGTGAGATGGAAATGAGAGGAAGGAGAACCTCAGAGCTGTGCAGTTCTCCAGCCTGAGCCGGGGCTGTGTGGTGGTGTAAGTGCTGCATCTGTCTCAGTGCACCATATCTAAGGCTCAGTTTTGCTGCAGCTGTGGGCTTCCACTTCACATTTAATGTAGATTTTTGGGCAGACTGGAGCGAAGGCTCGGCATTATGCTCCATGTGGTGTGTTGCCACAGGACACTGTGATCTGATATTTCTCTGTGCAAATTACAAAGCTAGTCAGAATAGTTGCAAAAAGGATAAACAGGCAAATCTGGCTTCAGGCTTTTTTATTTTTGTACTTTGGGCTGTTTGTGTGTGTGAAGCATTATTGCCTGTACTGCACATATGAGGAGACATTGCACTAGCTGGGATAGCTGCTGGCTCAGAACTAGAGAAACATTAAGCTGATGTTGGACCTTGGGGTGAAATTGCCTGCAAGGTAATGCAGGTGTATTTTGATGCTGAATTAAAAGATTATGGCACTTATCTGGCCAATTAATGGCTAATTAAAGCACTGAAAATACTGAGAGTCTCAAAGTGGCACAGCTGCTGTGTTTCAGTTTATATGACTGTTCTTTCTTAAGGTCTCCTCCTATTTCCAGAGTAACACAAAGTTGTATTAAAGTTGTCTTTAAATACAAAAGGGAAGCTGGAGAGAACCCAATGAAAATTCTAATTTCCCCTTATATGTGGGTGATGGAGGTAGTTGAAGTGGGAAAAGGTAGAAGGTGTTATATGCAAGGATGGCATATCAGGGAATTGCTGCTGGAACCTGACACACAGGAGACATCAGCATTTTCCAGGCTACTACTGGAGCAGGTGAGGAATCTGACCCCTGCAGTCTTGGCAGTGGACTCTGGACTTACTGAAGGGACATATTTGTTCCCAGGAATCTGCAGAAACCTGTGATGTGGAACAGGAATTCTCTCCTCTCCTCTCTGGCAGGTTGCTCAGCTGCCTGGGTATGGAGTTTCCCCCCTTTAAGCAGGACATTTTTTCATTTAAATTAGGGCTGTAAATGTTCTGTGAATATGTGAAGGCTCTCTTTGCATTGGGAAATTATTCCCCACTGCTTCCGAACTTGCACCAAGAGCTGGTCTGTTCTCATTTTATTTATTAGGACAATGTTGACCTGGAAGTGAAAAAATGAGAGGGGATTCTGTAATTCATTACATATTTGACATCTTATTTTAAAAAGCTGATACATTGATTTTTAACTTATTTTCTATCCTCAGCTGGCAGTGTTACTCTTGGAGATGAGCTGGCATGTGTGGTGCTTTGGGTGTTCCCTGGCTTTTGTGGCTGAGACCTGCAGAAGGGCAGACCTGCCCATTTTAGCTTGTAAGAGATAAATTGTCCACTGTACCTGGATAAAGCTGTAGCAACCAACACTGTCTTATGGTTTCTGGTGGCCAAACATTTTTGAAAGATTATGCCTGGAATTATTTTGCTGTAAAAGCTAAAATGACACACTTTCTTCCCTTCTATGTTTCATCATTCCCTCTATTTTAGGTCAGATGATTCATCTCTGCATTACTGTTTCTGCATTTCCATTGCCTTAATTGGGTCTTTTGGAGTCATTACAGTCTATATAGAATTGTCAATGCTATTTCTAACAACATACAGATTTGTTACCTCCCTTCTTCTCTTCATTCCTCCCTTCCATGCCAGGGAGGGTTGGAATTATAAGATCTTTAAGGTCCCTTCCAATCCAAACCATCCTGTGATTCTGTGATCCTTCTCTTTGTCCTTCATCCCTCTTCTCTGCTTTCCCTGATTCCCCCTCCTGACCTCCCTCAGTCACAGGTGGTTTCTTTCTTCCTGTCTTTACTGCACCACAGCTTTCCAGGGAGCGAGCTGGAGGGATTCTCTCACTCTCCTGCTAAAAGGTGACTCGTTTTCTTCCACCATGATTTAGCTCAGAGCAAAGTCCTCATGACTTTTCATGCTGTTTTAAGGTACAGCCAGGTATCTGCAAAAAACCCTTGCAGGCAAAGGATGTCAGGAGATGTCTTGGACCAGCACATTTATTATTTCAGATACTACATCAGCAGTTATTAATACTCATTTTTAGCAGCAGGTCCCATTGCCTGGAGGCTGCTTTTCTTCCCATTATGAGCTTCTCCCATCAAGGTGTCTTCAGCCACCAAGCACAGCCCTCACCCAAGGATGTACCAACACAGGACAGCAGTTGCTTCTGTGTGCAGTGATTAAAAGCTGGGCTCAGCCTAATTGCAGCTCCTTATGGTAGAGGGGTGCAGCTGGTGAATATGGATTGCCATAATTAAAAATAATTTAAGAATAGTTTAACAGATTACCACTGGCCACTTAAAACTGAAAAATATGGCTGGAGTTTAGCCAGTGGTGAACAAAATAGAACACTACTAAGGATGGTGAACATCAAAGAGTTTAATACTTGAAAGTGCCATCTGTGATGCCTAACTGTCCCTAGATTTCTGTTCAAAGATGGTGTGTGCATTTACAGTTTGAAAAGGAAGCAGTTTTTCATTATTACTTACATGGAAACTTTCTGTTTGGGATTTTAAAATCCTGACATTAAAGAGGACTATTAATTATAATCATGTAATATATCTCTGCAATTAAATAGTACACAAATCCCTTCATTAACCCTGCACTGAATTTGTAGTTTCTGGTAGAGGTTTGCCTTTTCTTCTCACTTGAAAAACTTGAACCTTTCAAAATCATCTCTCCAATTAAAACTTAGGAAACCAATGAGCATTTGCTCTCAAAATATTTTAAGCAAAATAAAGATCCAGCTTGGGAGCTGTAACTCCCAAACTTAGGAGCTGTAACTTCAAGAAGGAAGGAAAAAGAAGGTTATTTTAACAGCAAGGATTCCTGGCTCCCTGTCTGGAGGTTGTGCCACAGCTGGTACATGTGTCCAGCATGTTCCCACATGTGTGGTGCTGTGTCCAGAGCCTGGGGGAAAATTTCAACAGGGAATTTGCCCCCATGGATCTTCTTGAAGCTCCAAATAAGGCAAACTGGAGGATAATGTTGAGTGTGCACAGCCAAACCCTTAATTCCTTCTAAACTGCATCCTGATTGTTGTGACTCAATAGCTACAGAGTTTAGTGCACTACAGAGATCTGAGTTTTTCAAACTGCTGAAATTTCTGGACATCTGTTTGGCTTCAATTATGGGCTCACTGGAATAAAACCCAGGCAAAACTTTGCCTTGTGTCACTAACGGGTGACCTAAAAATAATAAATTCAGGGCAATCTCTCAAGATATAGCAATAATTTCCTGTTGCCTGGCAATGTCTCTGGCACTGAACACAGAGCTGGGAGTTTATTTTATGATGCTGTGCAGAAAAATTTGTTTACAGTTTTCCACTGTGATTCCCCCAAGAGGAAGAACCCATGGCTCATACAGCAAGAGCAAACATTAATGACACCTTCTATTTATCCTGGCAAATTTATGACCAAGTTTCTGTTCCTCTTTCTGTATTTCCATAAATATTTACTGACAGACTTGTCTTTTCTTGAATTCATCCCACTTATTTTCAGTGGGAATTAGCTTGAACTTACTCTAAACAGCTGATTATGGAATAATTTAAATTTTAGTTAGTTTTTAAGTACTCCCTTTTAAATGATCTGCCTTCACATCGCATGCAAAAATATTTTTGCTTTTCTTTAAGGAGGACTAAGGAACTTTCTAAAGATGGCATTTGATTACCCATAAAATTTGCTTGGTATGGTTTAAAGGGAACCTTATACATGCAAGATGTACTGTGCTTGATAGAAGAGAGTATGAAGACCCAAATTTCATAGTATCCTTCTCACAAATAAGCTGCTGCATCCACTCCTGAACAACTGTATTTACCATCACTTGTAGGACTGGGATATTTTTGTGACTGAACTCAGCCCCAGCAATAAAAAGGACAAGTTGAGTGCTTTTGTTCTCCTGGAATACAGTGCTAGGAGCAGGACAGAAATCTCCATGGTTTTGTGGGCCAGGATAAGTTTTTCCTGTAACCTGGGACAGACCCATTGTGTGCCTTCAGTCTGCATTTTTGGGGTAATACGTTAAGACTGGAAATAAGCTTTTATGAACTGACTCCATGAAGAAGGTCATGAAATAAGTCCTGCAGAGCCATTTCAGCAGCAGCCACAGTGGACCTGTTGCACGTTGAGAAAGCAAATCCATGCTAAAATAACCAGTTTCAAATACTTTGACTTTCTTCTCTCCACTGGTATTTTAACGTTTGGTCAATCCCTCTGATAACTGTAAATCCCCAAATCTCCTTTTTTGGTCAATTCTATCAGAGATGATCCTGCTGATGAAGGGAGAGCTAATCAAAATTAGGCTTAGCTGCTGATGAGCTCAGCAGAGCGAGTGAGATTTTGTTCTTGTTTTTCTTTTGTTTACATGGCTCTTTCCTTCTCCTCTACAAATGGATGTCATGTAGCACAGCTGAGATGTGCTGCCCTTCATTTGCCACAAGAAGTTTCTAATAAATGAGCCACTTGACTTTTCAATGCAAATATTAACACGCTGCCAGTTGAACTCTGTGGCGTGTCAAGACCACCCTGTCACTCCTACCTCCTAAAAATGCTGAACTCTTTTGTTCCTGTAGGAAAGGTGACAAAGTTGTACAAGTCCTCAAAATTCACTGTTTGAGTCATAGATTTTTTTTTTTTTTTTTGCAGCATCTTGATGGTTTTAAGCGTAACCTCAGCAGGAGCTTCTTTTCATAGCACAGGAAAAATAATCCAGACATCAGACTGGTCCTAACTCGGTCTATCAAATGCTTTTTGAAGGGACAGATACAGGGAACGGGGAAACAAAATAATTTTCATTTGTTTTCATAGCAGCTGATTGCATAATGTGATTTAGCTTGAATGCAGAGGGCTGGAAGGAATAAACAAGTTAATAAGGTGCTGTGGGACTTGCCTTTATGGTGCACATGTAAAGACTTGTTAGGGATAGATGCTTAAACTAAACTGATGGATAAAAGCTTCTGAGGGTGTTTACAACATCCAGCTCAAGCACCCAGTGTGTAGGGAGTGTTTCTCTCCTCACTGATTGCACACAGTTGCAAACTACTGCTTCTAATTCTTTCTTTCTTTAATCCTCTGTCTCATCTACCTGTAGCAGAACTGTTCCTTCCTTGTCACGTTTGCTTTCTATCTAAATTGTGATGCTTCAAGAGGGAAAGAATTGCAGTTGAAAAATGGGTTTTGCAAGATCAAGTCTCAACTGTTTCATCATTTTCAATTTAGGTATTGACAGTGTTGAATCAAATACAATTCCACTTGCAACAGTTGTATCTTTGCATGAGCACGAGTGTGTTCACACACTTATATATGCTTTTTTGTACCTGAATGTATTTGTTTGTATATGCAAAGCACATATGTTTGTGTATGAATATAGACAAGTATATATATGAAAATAAATACATATAGTGGCAGAGACGTGTTAAGTAACAAACCCAAGCAAAAGATTTTTCTGCTTTTAATATTCAGACTTATAGAAATGTAAAAGGGGAAAGACAGGAGAGGACCTAAAAGTAAATTAGATGAAAAAGACCTTTCTGTTTAGATAATCTTCAGTGCTCTTTGTAGGAACGCGGAAGAGATTTTTGAAGTGGACACTGAGTTATGTGCATAACCCTTACCCTTTTGGGAAAACAGTCCTCTCAAATCTATTTTTAGACAACTCTAGGCTGAAAATCAGCCCATTTTGTTAGGGACTAAGTAGTTGCATAATGTAGGCACATGATTCTTCAAAATTTAGATGTTGGCTTTTAAAAAAAGAAGCTGAACTTCCCATTTTTGTACTTGGCGAAGCAAAAGGAAAGGGAATAGCAGTACTGGTGGAATTTGCCTTTGCCTGCTCTTGATCAGGTCTCCCTTGGAGGGTTCTTCAGCAAATCTTACAAGCAAAACTGTTCTGACTAATCCTTCTTTTCTCTGCCTCGAGGATCAGAGAATTACGCAGAGCCTATTTTTCCAGGTGCGCATCACCCTTTGTTCCAAATTAAACTCCAGGTAATTTGCTGACTCTTTGGCTGCTTTCTGGCACTTGCTGTAGCCCTTCAGAGTGCCAAACTGCCTCAGCCATTTTTTGACATGGAAATGCTGCTTTAGTTGTGGATCATACAGTAAATCCTTTCTTACTGGGCCCTTGTTATCTATATATACTTGTTACCATAAGGATACTTCTCTGTGTCCTTCCACAGCATGAGGTTTCCACCTTGCTGGTAAGGAAACGTACTCACCACATCCTGAGGAAGCCTCAAATTCCAGCACTGACATCAGGGTGATTTTCTCAGACTGATGATTAAGGTTCTACCCATCTGCTGCTGTTTATAAGCCCTTGGGGCTCAGCATGTGAACTTTTCCAGTGCCTAAAGTTGTGTTAAGTGTTCTTCTCCCTCTTGCTTCTGGAAGGACAAGGTCTATCAAAACCAGATCTTTTGCAAGCAGGGAATGATGTTGCCCTTCAGTGTTTTCCCTCTTGCTTAGAAACAGGGGCATATGGGCAAAGCACTCATCTGCTCTTGTGATCAGCTGAGCTTTAGCTTTCTTATTTAAGAACTAAATTGGAGCTCAGACATGGAAGTTTTGTAGACTGTCCTAAAACCTTTTGTGACTTTGCCAGTGGGTCCCAGTCCATCCATCCCATGAGATCTCTGAGAAGAAAAGAACAGTGAACCAGGGCAAAATGTGTTAGGTACTACCTTATTTCATTTGCCTCCCACTTTTTAAGACATGCACACACATTCCCTTATCTCTCATTAAACTGATTTTACTGATGCACATAATTATATCAGCAGTGCTGCCTTTTGGGGAAGACTGACACATCCTGGGCTCCCACCTTTCCAGGGAATTTGAAGCATTAGATCGGTTTGTGAGCTCCATTTCTCGAGTAGGACAATATTGAGTAGTTTTTAGAACACGATAGAAATTAATTGCAAGGATGGAGAGGGATGGAATATGCATGCTGATATTTATACTTGGCATTTTAGCAATAAATGAATGCTAATCACGACAAAACCCATGTTCTCATCATTCTGCAGTGGTACCATTACCATTATTGTATCCATAAACTGAAATTCCTATATTTTTCAGCTGCAAATAACAAAGAAAACCCTCCCTGTCCCAGAGCTTTTGCAGTCCAAATGTCACAAAGGACAGGGTTATGTGCCTCCTTAACCAAAGCCAGATGTTTGATTTCAAGGAGGGAATTAAAAGCTATTTTCACTAGGGATTTTTTTCTCATGCAGAGGGTCAGCATGGGAGAAAGCACGCAGGAAGTTTCCCTACTGGCATTTGTGCTAATTAAGGGTGCAGAACAGATTCAGTAAGTAACCCACTGTTTTCACAAGCCAATAAACATTTTGAGAAGCATCTCCTTTTGAGCTTTAAATACCAGCTCTCAATATCTGGCAAAATACGTTTTGTTGCGGTGGGTTTTTTTCGTTAAATAGAAGGAGATAAATTTAGTTGGGGTTTTTGTGGTCTGAGAGGAAAAAAATCAAGAAAACTGTTTTCCTCCTGAGAATGACCACATATTCCTCTTCACCTGAGAACGCCTGGTGTGAAATCTCTTTGCAATCCAAGCCTCCCTGCCAGGCTCTCCCTCGTTTTTGCTGATTAGGTTTGCAAAGAAGGTGATCGATCATTTCTTTTATGGATTACCAAGCCAGTGATGCAATATATAATCTTTATTCCTAAGCATTTGCATTTCTACTTCTCCTTTCAGCACTGTGGCATCATAAAGGAGCTGCCAAGGTTTGTGTCAGCAGTTGATGCTGTTGGGAGGTGAGAACGATTCTCTGTTCCTGAGTACCTGGAGATTCTGGCAGGGCTGTTCTCACTGGGGCAGGGGCTGCACGTAGGAGAGGGTGTAGAAAGAGCAGAAGTTTTCCTGGCATCAGAAGTGGAAATATCAGTGCTGAGAAGTTCCTCAGAGTCAGAGCCTCGTTCTTCTCCAGCATAATGAAAAAAATCATGCTCTGAGGATGGAGGATTCCTTCTGCCTGCACAGTCCTGTGAGGTACCCCCCTTGTGGGACACCTGGGGGCTGATATTAGACTTCCCCTCTTCCATTACCTAATTCACAGGTACTGATGGAATAAGTCCCTCTGGGGTGCTGTAAAACACTGTGCAAGCTGGAGCTCTGCCCTCCTCTGTTTAAGCAAAAGCTTCAACTCAACAGATGCTTCAGATGACAGGAGTCACTTGGTGGGCGAAGCCGTGGCGAATTCGTACGTGTCAAAATGCAGAGTCAGAGCAGGATTGGAGTAGCCTCCTGCTGCTGAGTAATTCTGGGGGTGGATTTAGCCTGGCAGTGCCTTCTGGGCAAGGCTGGATGTTTGTTCAGACTTGGCTTGTTTCTGACAGGCACCTGGTGCAGGGGTTCTTACAAGTAGCTTGCAACCTTTATTTGGGGGAAGGGCATGAGCAGAGGCGTGGAAAACCCAGAGATCCTTTGATTTTAATCACACAGATGATTTATAATCATTCTCAAAACAGAAATAATTTTGAAACAGCATTTAGGATGCACAGCAGGCCAGGATTTTCTTTAAAACAAAAAAAAAGGGAGAGAGAAGAAAAAAGGAAAGCATTTCCTCACTGTACACAGTGAGATCACCAGTGAATTTTCTGTTTGTGCAGAATTCCTCAGAGATTTGAGCTCATAACTTGTCTGATCATTACCATTTTGGCAGAAAAATTAAAACTCTTATTCTTTGTCTTGCAGCACAAGCTTCCCTGTACCCCAAACTGCTATTTCATATTGCCTTTAATCATTTGCTGCTTTAGTCATCTGGTGTTTCTCTGCCCACTTAAAAAGCTCCTTGCCTCCTTTGTACTTAGCAATCCAGTGTTTGTTCTGGGTCGGTCACAATTACAGGTATTAATGGGGAGGAAAAAAGAAACAAAACACCTTCCCAGAACAACTTACTTTGTTCCTTCTTCTAAACAAACCTACTGTGAAATGTTTTTACTCTCTAACCAGTGTTAAAATGTGCTGGTTTTTTGCAAACCTTTACCGATTCCTCACACAGCATTCACACGTAGGAGAGAGGTGCCATCCAATACTTTTTCCATAGTGGATGTTCCCCTCCTCCAGTGTTTCTTCTTTAAAACGCTCCTCCTCCTTCATGAGCTGCTCTGTTTTTAATTGAGCTGGCTCAGGAGCCCACAGAAACAAAGTGCCTTTAGGTCCTTCGAAGTGAGAAGCTTCCTGTAAGCATTTAAATTTAATGCATTGATAAAAGACCTTACACAAACTGTGAAATGCTTTTCTGGGGTTTGGACTGTAGATTTGCTTCTGCAACAATGTAGAAAAATCTTTAATCAGAATTCTGTAGTCAGGTCGGTGTGTGTATCTCTGTAATTCTTGGCTAGAAGTGAGGGCTAAATCTTGTGTTGATTAACAGTGAAAAGTGGATTGTGTGTTTTGGTTGGTTTATTTTGTGCTTCAAATCTGGTTAACAGAGGCGGGTTTTGCATCGGTGTGCAAGAGGTGGATTCACAAAGGGAAGTGCCAGTTGCCTGCACAGCTTTTTTGTCCTTCCCACCTGAATCTCACCTGTATGTTGGATGGGTTTAGGAGGGATAAAGACTATGAAGTCATCCTTTTTTCCAAAAGGAGCAGCAAGTCAAAAATGGGTTACAGGCAGCAGCACCAGCACAAGCCAGTGAAGAAGGGCCAAACCTGTGGGCTGGTGTTTGCAGGATGTTGCTGTTCCTGAGCCTTGTGGCATTGGGTCAGCAAGGAAGTGTGAGGTCGGTGTAACTCACGGGGGAATGCTAAGCAGGAGACCCTCTGACTTTTCTCCCAGGTAAACCTCCACAGCAAAGGTTTGCTCATGCTGTTCTGCTTCAAAACTGCCTGCATGTAGAGTTAAAAACAAGAGGAACACTGTGAAATGTCTCAGATGGGATTTACTCCCCTGCGGCGCCGCTAAATCACGGATGAGGTGTGATCGAGTCTCATCTGGTACCCAACTCATGTGTTGGGAATGGGACCCTGCTGTCAGAGCCCTGGAGCAAACAAGAGCTTCTCTGTGCTGGGATTGCACAACCAGCTCCCCATCAGAGGAGCAGGGCCAGCAGAGGTTCAGCATGACCTCTGCCTGACTCATATTTTTTCCTCCCATTACCAATAAGAACTTTTTCCTCGTGAGTCACTTTAAAACAGTTTGTGAGTGTTCAGGGAAAGAACAAAACCCAAAGATTTTCCTGAGGAACAGTTTGTTGGTGAGACAGAACAAATCACTGGGTACTGTCAGGGACTGTTCTGCTCGCACAGCTCAGCTAATGAGCTCCTAGGGCTGTAAGTGGATTTTTTACTGTCATTTGTGTGTGCCCCATATTTATACTACCATGACACTCACAAAGTCTGAAATGCTGAGATTTCTGCCCCCTCCCATCCCCATGGCCTCACTCAAGGGCCAAATTTGACCTGTGTAACTCACTTGTGGCTGCACAATATTTCTGTGGCAGCACCAGGGAATTCAAGTCCCTGGAATCATGGACTGGCACTTTAACTCTGAGAACTGAATAGTTAAGGTTTCTGAGAAGTTCCATTCTCTGTAGGGAGTAGACACTGAGGTGTCCATTATATATATTCACTTTCAGAAGCAGGAATAAGTTTGTGTCCTGATGGTAGGAATGATTTATTTTGTTTTGTATTGAGCTACAAAAAGGTCACTTCAGGCTCAGTCAGCCTGTTCCTCTCTTCTAACACCTTTTGGCCCTGCTGACTCATTTAAACCAGTTTTGACAGACCAGCTGCAGGCTCAGACAATTAAGTTTCTGCAGGATTCACAAAGATTAGGAATGGAGAAGAGGAAAGAAACCTTAGCACTGCCCCACTAAGGGAAAGACTGACTTGAGCTCAGCCCTTGCTAAACATCTGAAATGTCACAGCAGGAGTGGTTTTTAAGACTGAGACAAAATTCACTGGGAGCCACAGGCACCAGAGAATGCAGTCATGGGGCAGAAGCCAGATGGAAATCAAATCTCATATGAGTTTCGTGTCACCTTCACTGGCAGCAGGGTTTTGCCTTTGGCTTCCCAACCTGGATTGCTTCATTTCCACGGTCAGATCCTCAGGATTGGTGGCACCTCCATCTGTGGCCACAGCCTGGGTTTTATCAGATTGACAGGCTGTAATCAGACTGGAATTGTGGGAGCCTGGGTGAGGTATCTGGGATAAACTTACTGGCAGCTGGGTTTGAGGGGTTTTGAGTGATCACCAGGTCGAGGGAGGTGATTCTGCCCTCTGCCCTTGTGAGACCACACCTGCAGTGCTGCCTCCAGCTCTGGGGTCCACAACAAAAGAAACATGTGGAGCTGTTGGAGCAAGTCCAAAGGAGGCCACAAAGATGGTCAGGGAGATGGAACACCCCTCCTACAAAGACAGGTTGAGANGTGTCACCTTCACTGGCAGCAGGGTTTTGCCTTTGGCTTCCCAACCTGGATTGCTTCATTTCCACGGTCAGATCCTCAGGATTGGTGGCACCTCCATCTACTCCCACGGTCTGCTGTGGCCACAGCCTGGGCTTTGTCAGATTGGCAGGTTGTAATCAGACTGGAATTGTGGGAGCCTGGGTGAGGTATCTGGGATAAACTTACTGGCAGCTGGGTTTGAGGGGTTTTGAGTGATCACCAGGTCGAGGGAGGTGATTCTGCCCTCTGCCCTTGTGAGACCACACCTGCAGTGCTGCCTCCAGCTCTGGGGTCCACAACAAAAGAAACGTGGAGCTGTTGGAGCAGGTCCAAAGGAGGCCACAAAGATGATCAGGGAGATGGAACACCCCTCCTACAAAGACAGGTTGAGAAAGGTGGGGCTGTTCAGCCTGGAGAAGAGAAGGGTTTGGGGAGACCTTAAAGCCCTTTCCAGCACCTCAAGGGGGTTTATAAAAAGAAGGGAGAGGGACTTTTATATGACCAAATAGTGACAGGACAAGGGGCAGTGTTTTTAAACTGAAGAAAGGCAGGTTTAAATTAGATATTAGAAAGAAATTCTTGGCTGTGAGGGTGGTGAGGCACTGGCACAGTTTCCCAGAGAAGCTGTGGCTTCCCCTGGATCCCTGGAAGTGTCCAAGGCCAGGCTGGATGGGGCTTGGAGCAACCTGGGCTAGTGGAAGGTGTCCCTGTTAATGGCAGTGGATGGGACTGGATGATCTTTAAGGTCCCTTCTAACCCAAAACATTCTATGGTCCATGATTCTATGATTCTATGTTAATTGATTTAATAGTTCTCAAGCTTTAGGTCCTGTACAACTATGGGAAGGCAAGCTGGCTTCTGAGGCACAGAAGAGTTTTTGTTATATTCCCAATGAGCTCAAATACATATTCCTGTTCCCCTCATGCAGATCAGTCTGTCTTGTAATGTCATGATCACTTTCTGTACCTGAAATAGTGATTACTTTATAGACAAAATAGTACAAAGCAAGAAAGCAATGTTCTGGCAACTGACCTTTCTGTGTCAAACCCCTCTCTAAAGAAGATAGAGATCTTCTAAGTGACTAATTAAATCAAAAGTGAATCTGTCTAAAGAAATAAATGCCTAAAAAGTATGATGAGAAAGCTGTCAGCCACAATATTTCAATTACTGAATACAGTACAGTCTAGGAGAGTCAAATCCCATCTCTAAAAATCTTCTTGATCCCATAACGTTATCCACAAATGGATTTTGATGTGGCTTTTATTGGCACAGCCCTTCCTTGTATAAATTGCAAACTTTAGATCAATCCAGACATTACAAACCTAACTGCAGCAAATGAAAAAAACAACAGAGCCAGGAGAACTGATCAGCTCTGGATGACTGTGCTGGGAGGGCTGTGAAGAGCTCCTTCCAGAGTGGAGTCCAGCTCACTCACAGCACCACACAGCAAGGGCTTTTATTCCTCTGAACATCATCTCCATCCCTCCCTCCGTTGTCCTTCCTCACCACCAAAGCAGGATTGAGACATTTTTCTGCTGGGGACCTGAGATAAAATCACACAATCATTTAGATTGGAAAAGCCCTCCAAGATCATCAAGTCCACGCTGTGCCTGATCCCCACCTTGTCCCCCAGCCCAGAGCACTGAGTGCCATGTCCAGGCCTTCCTTGGACACCTCCAAGGCTGGGGACTCCAAACCTCCCTGAGCAGCCCCTTCCAGTGCTGAACAACCCTTTCAATGAAGAAATTTGCATGACTTCTGCATCCATTTCTTGCTTGGATTAAACACCCACTGACTTTAATGAAACTTTGGTTTGGAAAGGGGGTTCTGCATGTTCTGTATTTAGGAATTATTTCACTCACTACTGCAATGAAGTTGCAACTCCCTGTTGGTTGCCTCACCCTGAACTGGCTGCTACAGCTGCCTGCCAGAAGGCTGAGCTGTGAATATGCAAAGTTCTACCCGTGTTTTTTCAGAGTCCTAAGGATGAACAGGCAAACTTGAGTGTTTTAGAGTGGGGACGTTCACCCTTTGCTGCAATTTAGAAGATCACACTTCAATCGCAGAAATCCTCAGTGATGAATGTGATAAAACTTGTTTTAGAACTAACTCTGGAAAGCAGCAACTGCTTAAGACATATGGCAACCCTATCCAGCAATTTGGGATTGTAAGTGGGAGACTCCAGATGCAATCCAACTCAGATGCCAGTCTGGCATTACCTATATCTGAAATTGGCCAGGACACACGCTTCTTACAGAAGATGCCAAGTAATTTTTGAGGGCTAAGGACCTTTTTTTTTTTTGTGATTACTAGCTGAAAAATTTAAATCAAGATTTTTTTTTCCAGAAAATTTAGATTTGGAAATTTTGGTTGGAAAAAACCCCNAACGTTATCCACAAATGGATTTTGATGTGGCTTTTATTGGCACAGCCCTTCCTTGTATAAATTGCAAACTTTAGATCAATCCAGACATTACAAACCTAACTGCAGCAAATGAAAAAAACAACAGAGCCAGGAGAACTGATCAGCTCTGGATGACTGTGCTGGGAGGGCTGTGAAGAGCTCCTTCCAGAGTGGAGTCCAGCTCACTCACAGCACCACACAGCAAGGGCTTTTATTCCTCTGAACATCATCTCCATCCCTCCCTCCGTTGTCCTTCCTCACCACCAAAGCAGGATTGAGACATTTTTCTGCTGGGGACCTGAGATAAAATCACACAATCATTGAGGTTGGAAAAGCCCTCCAAGATCATCAAGTCCACGCTGTGCCTGATCCCCACCTTGTCCCCCAGCCCAGAGCACTGAGTGCCATGTCCAGGCCTTCCTTGGACACCTCCAAGGCTGGGGACTCCAAACCTCCCTGAGCAGCCCCTTCCAGTGCTGAACAACCCTTTCAATGAAGAAATTTGCATGACTTCTGCATCCATTTCTTGCTTGGATTAAACACCCACTGACTTTAATGAAACTTTGGTTTGGAAAGGGGGTTCTGCATGTTCTGTATTTAGGAATTATTTCACTCACTACTGCAATGAAGTTGCAACTCCCTGTTGGTTGCCTCACCCTGAACTGGCTGCTACAGCTGCCTGCCAGAAGCCTGAGCTGTGAATATGCAAAGTTCTACCCGTGTTTTTTCAGAGTCCTAAGGATGAACAGGCAAACTTGAGTGTTTTAGAGTGGGGACGTTCACCCTTTGCTGCAATTTAGAAGATCACACTTCAATCGCAGAAATCCTCAGTGATGAATGTGATAAAACTTGTTTTAGAACTAACTCTGGAAAGCAGCAACTGCTTAAGACATATGGCAACCCTATCCAGCAATTTGGGATTGTAAGTGGGAGACTCCAGATGCAATCCAACTCAGATGCCAGTCTGGCATTACCTATATCTGAAATTGGCCANAGTGGGTTTTTTAAGTCAGATGGCATCCTCTGTACAGCCACAGCAGAGTCTTCTTATGCTGACAGAAGATGTAAGTGATGCACCTGGGAATACAGCCTGGGAAGATATCCTGGTGCATTGAGGAAAAGCAGAGTTAAGGTACACATTCTCCTTTGACAGAGAAGAAATGTTTCCAAACCAAAATATATTTAGTTTTTTTCTTTGTTTGTTTTTGAGTTTTGTTTTTATTTGGTTTTTTATTTTGTTTGTTTGGGTTTTTTGTTTATTTGTTATGATTTTGGGTTTTGGAGTGATTTTTTTTTTGAGGGGTTAGTTTGCTTGCTTGTGTTTTGTTTGGTTTGGGTTTTGTTTNGCTTGCTTGTGTTTTGTTTGATTTGGTTTTTGTTTTGTTTTGGTTTTGTTTGTTTTTTGTTTATTTGGGGGAGTTTTCTTTTTTGATTGGTTGGTGAGTTTTTCGTTTGTTTGATTTTTTTTGTATGTTAGTTTGTTTTTATTTGAAATGTTCTCCAGTAGCCATTTTCCCATTTTTTTAAAGAAAATTTCTGGGCAATGTTAATTTTCCTTTATTTTTTTTCTTCCTTTTTTTTTTTTTTTTCTTTCCCCTCCCCTGATGAGCTTGATATTTGATTTTCCAGTGCTCACAAGCACCTCAATGCTACACAGAGCTCTGGCTGTGCCCTCTGACAGATGATTGGAACCATCCTGTGACTTCTTTGTTGGCACCACACGTTCTCCAGTGCCCCAGCTCTCCTACCTCTTGAGTGTCAACACAGTGATGACCTGACAGTGTTTTACAAAAATTATATTACTGATATTCTGAACATACACAAATGAGAGTCTGTGATTCCAGATCACTCACACCTGGCTCTCTCTCATCCTCATAAAATTGTCTGCAGTACTGGGATATGTATTTCAGTGCTGCTCTGCACACATTGCCTCAGCTCCAAGGTTTGTACCTGTGATTCAGCTCCTCCAAAAATATCACCCCGTGTTTACTCCTTTGCTTTGCACGAGCCAAGTGACATTGCACTGAAATGACTGCAAAGCTGGAGGCACATCTATCTTGGGAATGTGCCTTCATGATTTACACAACAAAAAGAGAAGGTTTTTGGTTTCTGAAATCTGATTCATGCCCTGCTTAATCAGGCTCTTGATTGCTCTGGCATTGCTCTGCTTTATGGGATGCTGAAATTGCAGTGAAATGAGGAGCACAACAAAAGCAACAGGTGAAACAGCTTAAATTCATTAAATTCACTCTAATAAACATTGACATAGACATTTGATTTCACTCTTAGTTTGTTTTCAAGGTTCAGGATTGAAGACCTTCAAAGTAGAATCACCTGATGTGGGGACAGAAACTAAATTCCAGATACACATATCTGACGTTTGAGGTGTGTCAGTCTTGCTCCTGGCTGTTGGGTGTCCGAGGTGTGAGAGGAAATAAGTGCTCTGAAGGATAAAGATGGACTAAACCAGCAGTTTTGAAATGCCTTTTTCTCAAAGCCAGGCTGAGGGGGAGCCAAGCTGAACAGGCAGAAGAGGCAGGTTCCCTGGGGAGAGTGTGAAGGAGAGAGAACCGGCAAAATTCCCACCGGATCCCCTTTGTTTCTGTTGCCAGGAGTTATCACCCACCTGCAAAAGGGAAGGGAACAGAGCACCTTTTTCCCTAACTCAAAAGCCTTACATGTAAGGACAGTCAGGCTCTACCACTCTGGAAACAAAGCCATAAGAAGGATTTATCCAGGATGGGCACTACAGTGGCTGGGATTGCTCTTGTTTCTCTTCTCATCCTCTGGGCAGCCACACAGCAGGGAAGGGGGGGATGAGATTACAGGTGAGTGATGCAAAAACCTGGTCAGAGGACCATGGCTGTTATATACACAGCTCACTTTGGATGTGGGATGGCTCTTTATTTGAAATAAACTGGTCAAGGTCGCTCTCTGGAGAGCTGGCAATGTCTCAGCGACCATTTAAGAGTCCCCTATTGATAATTAAACAAAGAAAATCTAACCCAGAGCAAAATACAACCTTTGTCCCCAACTCTTCATCCCCAGGCGAAATCCTTCCCTTTGTGCCAGAAAGGAATCAGTAGGATTTCTGCTTTGTCTTCAATAATGTGCAAATTTTTATGAAAATTGTCTTCAAAATAAACTTTCAGAGGAAATGAGGTGGTAATGTACCTGGCAAATTCCTAGAGACACATTTAATGAAGCAAATTATAAAATTAAATAGAAGACATGCTTAAATTTCATCTGTGGTATGGTCTGTAATTTGGAAAAGCCTAACCCAATTGTTAGGTTGTAACTGCTAAATGAACTCATAATTTGCTCTTCATTTCTGGTTTGATTTATTTAGATGAGAAAAGATCATGATTTTTGGCTACTTTTTGTTGCATATTTTTGCTTAAGTGGTTTAGTGAGTCTCAGTTAAATATAAACCATATTTCTTAGAACCCTGCAGACTTTTCTGTTATTCTGTCCAAGTCACAGCTGAAAAGAGGCTTTTACAGATTAGTGGCCAGCAGAACCCCCATTCTAATACAATTTAAAGTAAATTGTGTTGACTTTGAAAAGAATTTGGAATACGCAGAAAAATCAAGCTTTGATCCATTTTTCTTCATGTTTTGGAGCCTTTGCCTTCTAAAGCTGAGCTTGAATCTGCCCTCTGGGAGCCTTTTCCAACAGATGACTTTTGAGGTTACATGAAGACAAGAAAAGGGTTTGTCTTTGGCTCTTGCTGTTCTCCAGCACGAAAAGATTTTGCAGATCCAGCTCACAGTGGCTTTTCTGGCATTTGAGCAGTGAAGTTTCCAGAACTGCAGCTGTATCTGTGGCATAAATGTTATCAAGCATTCTTTATTGCTGTTTTTTGACCCTGGTTTCAGTTCTGATCTGGGTTTGGCCTTGAGTTATAAGCAGCCTGCTCCTACGCAGCCTTTCCTTCCAGGCTTTACTTACTTCTATTAATAAAATATTTGCTTTAATTGTTTCTGTTCTTGCTTAACATAAAAAAATTAATGCTCTTCCTGACAGTGCTGAAAGCTGGTGGTTTCTGAGACACAAAACTGAAGGCCAGAGATGATAAGTGTCACACAGCCCTACTGACATCAGGTGTCTACCTTCTCCTGCTTGGGGATTGACTTCAGCTCTGAGTCTCTGGAAACAGCAACCAGTGCATTTTAATTCCATTTGATAGTGCCATAATCCCATAGATGGGAGTAATGAGAGCAGAAAGCCAATTTGCTAAAGAGCCCAAATTGATCCAAGCCACATTGCTCAGCAGCAAACTGCTGTCAGCAAATAATTGAACACTCTGAGTGTCAAAGCTTGTTTTAAACTGTATGGAAGTGATGGATGATGCCAAAGTTGGTTGTGCTGCAGCTTTCCCTGTCACCTCCAGTCCAACCTCTTCCAATGAAGGCATCTTTTTGTACCACCAGAGACATATCTCAAACATTCTTTTTTGGCTTTGGGAGCCTCATGCCATATCTAGTGTATATATATATATGTATACACACACATATATATATACCTAGTATCAATGTTTAAGTATGAAATATGATTTCATATCTTCTCTGACAGCTGTAGCTTCTAATTATAAACTGTGTCTAATTCTCCACCATTTTGTTCTCAGTTTCATACCTGTGTTTATGTTGCACATTGCTGTAGAGACTAAGCCAGCTCAGCTGACACTGGAATTTTTAGCTTTCCAGTGCTATGTCCTTGCTGCAGCCCCAGCTCTGCATGGACAACAGGAATCCTCTGTGCTCTCCTTACCAGTTGTTCTCTTCCAGTCCCTGCTTTGCTCCAGCCATGATGTGCTCTGTGGAAATGGGGGGATCAGAGGGATGAGGAACAAGGCTGAAGTCTTCTTCCCACTCTCCTCTAACATAATAACAGTCTGGTTCCCTAATACATGAGGGGTTTTTTGTCTCATTTTCATAGAATAAAATTTGTCCTGCTTCTTCCACTTTCCCTGCTCACTGATAGATGCTTGTGCCATTTTTCTAGAGAAAGGTTATAACCAAAATTATTTAGGTCTTCTCTCTGTTCCACTCTGGTTTTTTGGCCATTCAGGTCCCAAACTAATGAAAAAAAAAAAAAGGGCAAAAAAGCTGAAACAAGATTTATCCCCCCTCCCCATACCTACAAGCCTAGAAGTATTTGCAGTGATAGGTATTCTTGAAGCACTCTTAACACATGGCAAGGGAATGTCTTCTACTACACAGTGACAGCTCCTGTTTCTTATCAGGCACTTGTGCCCTCATGTGAAGTGTCAATCCATCAAATGCATTGGATAAAAAGCAGCATAAAAATCATATCTCTGATTTCTGCCCCAGAAAACACATTTGTTTTCTTTTACCCTTTCTCCCAGATGGATACCCAGGGAGGGAGGCCACTTTGGTTTCCCTGGCTCACTTCACCCTCCATTCCCTCCTGCACAGCCACAGCTGGGAATGGGTTTTCCCAGTCCTAGTCAGACCTCCCTCCTGGCCACTGGGATCCTCTCCTGCCTCAGGCTGGATGTGGGTTTCAACCTCACAGCTGGGGACAGTCTGGGTGTCTTCCTGCCCCTCACAACTGCTTCCTTTCACTCTCTTCATAAGGACAAGCCCTGGTGCTTTTTAGGGATGTGAAGACCTTCCAGCCTCTGCCTCTGGATCTTGCTTCAGGGACTGGACACAGAGGTGCCCTGCTTGAGGCTGAGGAGGAGGAAGAAGAAGCAGGGAGTGGGATTTCCAGCTATGCCCTTACAGCCAATATTTTCCTACTGACCTGCTCTCAGCAGCAGCTCAGATTCCCTGGAGCCTGCTGGGAGATCTCTTGCTCCCACACGTGCTCCCTGTAGCACAACCCAGCATCAAACTCTGCCTTTTGCTGCAGAAGGAAGGCACAGAAGGGTTGGGCAGAGCAGGGCTGGGCTCCCAGATACCTAGATATGGTATCTAGGTACCATATCTTTTTTATGCTTTCTTCTGGACTGTCCCTGTGCTACAAATGGGTCATCCTGTCCAAAGCTTTTTTACCAGTCCTGCTCAAATTGTGCATATATCTTTTGTTTAGCTGGAAAGGTAAATGTGATAAAAGCACAGATTCCTAAGAGCCTGGCAATTCCTGAATTGTTTTCACATGTTTCATCTTTTCAGGCAGCAGTGTACAAATATGAGAAACTGTAAATATTTTAATTGTATGTCTTTTGTGAACACTGTGTTAGCTTCAGTCTGTCTGCTGGCTGACCCTGGTGCCCTCAGAGCTCTCAGAAAGAATAACCCTGCTATATTTGAATCTCTGCAGCTAATTCATGTTTATCCTTATTAAAGTTTCTTCTTCTTTGTCTGAAGGATGATGCAAGCATTTTAATTCTGTCCCATCGGTTTCCCAAATGGGACACAGGGTGACTCAGCCCCTCTGGCTTCTATAATGTTTCATTAGGAGCCAGCCTGATGTCTGTGATATGACTGTAGGTTGCTAATTCTCAGACTCCATCTGGCTTTGTTGCTGTTATTGATGTTTCTCTGTGTTGTTTGGTGTTGTTTGTTTTTTTTTTTAATCCCTCTTCCTGTTCAAGTATTTCAGTTTTAAGTAAAACAGGTAACGAGTTCATTCCTCATGAGGAATGGTTTCAGAACTCTGGAAAATGAGTCCCATTCTCAGATCTGTGTGAAATGATGTAGTTAATGACCTTATCAGTGGCTTTGTTTATGCTGAAGTCAATGAACCACTGCAGGTCTCAAGGCCTGATGTAACATGGTCTGCAATAAATGCAGAGAGGCAGCACAGGAGCTCCAGGAACACCTTTTGTGTCAGATACCTGAAAGTCCTTCCCAGTGATGTGTGAGTACCCAGTTTTAGCCTGGAGTGATGTCTGAAGGATGTCTTATTCCAAACATCTACTGTGACTCATCTGCCCATGAGTTCCCTTCGTTTCCTTTATAGTCAGACGAGAGCAGTGAACACTTTGGCATCACGAGGCTGGAGTGGACATGTGAAGCACGTGGATGATTCTGCCCTGGAAGTGCCTATTTTGTTCTACTATTTTCCATTAACATATACTAATTTCCTTTCCATTTTCTCGAGTTAAATTGCCCTTTTTCTGCTTTGTTCCTGAAGGCACCAAGAACTCTTTGACTTTTCTGGCAATCTGCATCCTTTGATGACCAAAGTGATGCCTGTGACAAGCAGTCACTACTATTTCTTTCTTCTGTCTGTTTTTTGAAGTGATGTTCTTCCTAACATCAGCTTTCCTGGAAATAATTCATCTGTATTGGTTCTGTCAATGCTGTCTCATAACACTGTTTTCAGCTAGATACTCAGAGGGAACTGGTGCTCTGGGGTGACAAGTTAATGCTGATCCCTTTCTTTCCTCTTTCTATTTTTCTTCCCTAGAAAAAGGCCTCTCTTTGCTAGGGTACCATCTGTGCAACTACACCCTGACCAAAATTGTGTTTAAAATGGTTACCTACCAAAAGTCCTATGAGAGAAACACGTCCTGTGGAGGATGGATACCGTGGATAGTGTGTCCCCAGACGTATTATGAAACACAGTATTGTGGCATTGAAGTCCCTGAAACCATCACTCTCACAGGTTGCTGTGAGGGATATGAGCAAGTTGGACTCTACTGCTCGCTGGGTAAGTTTTGGTCAGATTAAGAGTTGAAATAAATGCTTTTTGTGGAATGGCTTTCATTCAGTTCTGGGCCATAGGTTCCTGGAGCCACTGAGTCTGCAAAAATGTAGAGTAAATTTTGTCTAACAAGGTAAGGAGTAGACATGAAAGATTAAAGCTCCTGATTCTTGCCCTTTGCCACATATTCACTAAAGTTCCAGGGGATCCTGAAGAAGGGACCCCCTTGCTACCCCCCCAGAAGTGCTCATTACCTGTGCTGGTTCAGGCTAATATCCCTGACCAAGAGCAATAACTCCCCTGTGCCTGGTGCAGTGTCTGTTCTGAGCCTGTTTCCATTTTACACCGGGAGGTTTCCTCTCAGAAGTCATTCAGGATGCACTTAGGATAACATCTCCTTTGATTTGAAGCAGGGTCCGTTCCCAGAATGCAAACCCAATTTTGGTTTAAATTTAAAACAACCTGTGACCTCAGGGCAAGTGAGTACCAACTGCTTTCCAATCAAAACTACATTAGGGGCCACTTTCTCCTCTGTCACCTACAACTCTGGGGGAGGTCTGAAGACTGGTGAACCTTTTAGTGGATCTTATCTAACTTCTGAGAGTTAACAAGGCTCTACTCAGGAAGACTTAACCATCTTTGTCTCAAGATGGAAGGTTTTTCCCCTTCTCACATCAGAGCTACCAGTTGTCAACAAGAAATTCGCAGTTTTATTAGAACTTGAGACATAGATGGAAGAGATTCTTTGGGGAACAGGAATTGGTTTGGTGTTTGTTTTTCTTTTTTTAATGGATAAAGTTACATGCCTCTAGGCTGAATGGGCATCTTGGATTAGCTGGCCAGCACTGAACTGTTCTATCACTCAGAAAAGTTCTGCAGGACATAATTTTGTCTCCTATTTTCAGCATGACATTGTATTTTCTCCATGTTCCCTTTTCAGTATGGACCTGGGCATTTACACAGTCACACACTGCAGCAGCAGACTGCAAAGGAAAGGTCCTATTGCAGCCCTGGCCCTTGTTTTGGGTCATGAGACTTGGGTGACTCAGATCTGTGGGAATGTCCCCAAACCTGCTCCGGCACCAGATCATGTAACGTGGCATGAGAGGGTATGAGCCATATGTCCTGTCATGGGATCTGTCAAGAACAATGTGTTCATCCCTCTTTTCAGCTGCTTCAGAGCATTGGAAAAAGAACCTCGCAACAATTTTTTTTTCGGGTGTTTTCTTAACAGTAGTAGAAAATCATGTCTAGCAGGAAAATGCTTTTAAAAGGACGATGGGACCACAGTTGCTGTGTTTTATTTGTTCCTAAAATTATTTGCCAGAGAAGAGAAATTAAAGCATAATTAGAGAGACATGATTCTTAATTTACTGTATCTTCCCATTGTTTGGCTCTGTGGCTGTTGTGGAGTGTCAGCCAGGGCAAAATTTGGCTTGCAGGTTACTGTGTGTCCGGGCAGTCTTGTCAGACTGGCTAAGGACCCGTTGCTGATCATCTGCATTTTCCAAACGTCAGTTCCACACTGGAGAAAATCTCCATACGTCTAATTATTGTTGAAAAATTGCTTCAGTAAGGCCTTTTTGTTATACACACACGTGCATTCATGTGTGCTTGCATGAGTCACACGACAAGACTGAGAGGCAATCACAGAAAATGGCCTCTTAATTCTGTAGTGCAAGGAAAGAGCTGTGCCAGCTAAATGTGGAGGAGTCATTTGCTAGTTGAGGAAATCACAGTTTGCACAAGAAACTCAGGTGTTTTGAGACTCTGAAAATCAAGCCCATCTTCTGGTCTGGAAAAAAAAAACCATCCTGAAAACACTTTGAATATTTTTTTTCATAGCATAATTCTGTGTGTTTTAAAGTCATCTCTGGGGATATTTTAGACTTGAGAGCTGTTGATGGGTTTGTTTCATCTAACAGGAACAAATCTGTACATCTCCTGTAAACCTTGCAGAATTTCCACTCTGCCCTTTCCACGTTGTTGATGGGCACTCTGGGAAGGTTTGTCCATGAAATACTGTGGTCACCTTGACTCTTTTTCCTGTCAAAGTTAATCTGGGAACACTCTAAACCGTAGAAGGATTTGAATGGCTTCTAGGTGATTTCCATGTTTACATTATTCCGGTATCTTTGCTTTTCGGGGCATTAGTCATAAATTCTGTGAATGGTAATGCAGTGTCTAGACAGAGTCTTAAATAAATGATGAGAAGAGAAACTGGAACTGCTGAAATTACTGCACAGCATGCTGTTGAACTAGTGTTATTTTTTTCTTGACGTTATCCATGCTGTCATGCTCTTCTTCCGGCTAGGAGTGGAAAGGTCTCCATGACCTTTCCCAGCAACCTGCTCCTGGCCACTCCACACCTTTTCTTCCTAGAAGGAAACATTTACCCCTGCCTCTGATATGGCAGGCCCTGCTTCTTTTATTTCTTTAATGTTGGGAAAAAATACCTACATTGTTAGTCAAGTGACTTTGTAGTTCTCCTTGGTTGCCCATCTCTCCATTGGGGCACCGTTAGAGATGCACACACAAATGACTTCAACATTTTTAAATAACAACTGAAAAGTGAATTATCTAAAAGTTAGGAAGTTGCTAAAATTAATTCCAAAAGTGGAATTAAATAAAATAACCTTTGTTTTCTCTGTTTGTGCCTATGAAGATTAATAAAATCTTTTAATTACATAATACAGCTCTGCCGTGCCCCAAGGACCACATTTCCATGTGGTGCCCAGGGATAATGGAGCCCCTCTAAGGAGCTTCCCCAGCAGCATTCCATCTTGACCTCCACATTCAGTGCATGGTGCAGTGCTCTGCTGAGCCTCTCACTGAATAGAGAATTATTTCTCACCTCTTAAAGTGAATCCTGGGGGATTCACACGCAGCAATTTGGCTTCACAAAGACTGTGGGAAGTGAGGGAGGTTCTCTGTCTTTCACAGATGGGTGACTGAGCTGCAGAGATACTGATATCAATCCATTGTGTGTCCACTCTCAGACACCCTGCGGGCAGATTTAATTTTTTTTTTAAATTTATTTTGCTTTTCAGAGTGCTTAGAGCTGCCTTTAACAACTTGTGTGGTTGGGGTGCAGAGATTCACGTCCTCAGTGGTGACTTTGAGCAGTCCCCCAACAGCTTGGTAGGTCCAGGGCTGCAGGTCAGGCCCATGGACCTGCAAAACCCAGGGCTCTGAAAGGTTGTTTCACCTTACAAAGCTTTCCCAGAATCTTGCAGGATTGTTTTTGAGGTAGAGACAGGGTCCAATTCTCCAGGCTAATTTCCAGCTGCTTGAATGGATGGTATAGTTATTTCTCCTGGTGACTGGCTCCCTGCCCACTTTCCAGCATAAGATGAAACCAGAGAGCTCCTTATCTGCCACGTTACCCTGCTTGATCCCCAGCTATGGAGGGAAAGAGTGCATCAACATGCAATGAACCCTCGTTTTCAAGCACACAAGTCTCTAAAACACTGTTTTAGTTCAAGTTCCCTAAGCACACTGTTGATCTGTTACCTACATGAAAAACATCCTGAAGTAAGAAGGTCCAGACACCTTTAATCCTGGAGTTTCTTAACTTGAGAGTGCTTGATTTGCAATGTTAAGGTCACACTTTAATCAGAGCGCACTTTGTGTGCATAACTTCCTAAGGTTTTCAGAAAAAACACTGTAAAGTAAAAAAATGTTCATTTTTGGTGCCCAGGCAGCTCCTCAATGGGGCTGGGACCTTTCAGGGACAGTGTGCAGACGTTCCCATGCTGACTCCAGCTGGAGCAGTGAGGAGCTGTGGCACAGGTGTCCCCTGTGCTTGGGCTGTCACCAGAGAGCCATGGGATGGTGGTGTCATGCATGGGCAGCGTTACAGCATCAGCCCGGGGTGGGAAGGTGCCAAAATGCCCCATAGAACTTCACCCAGGAGCAGATGTCTCTCCCTGCCCTGCAGTTTGGGTCCCTTGTGTGCCCTCAGCAGCTGCAGGAATGGGATTATGGGCGTTGGAGGGTCTGTCCCTCCCTGTTCCCTGTGGTACCTGTTTATGGGAATCCTGTCTGGGAATTGCCTTGTCCCTTTTTGAGCCCGCTGAAGCTGCCTGCCTCCACAATCCATTTGGGTAAAGAAATGTGTGCTTTTACCTGTTTTATTACTGTGGGTTCTGGTGAAAACCAGCTTTGCTTTCACCTTGCCCCCTGCCTTTCGGATTTTGTAAACCTTGGTCGCATCCTCCTCAGCCTTCTCTTCTCCAAGACAAAAGTCCTTGTCTTTTTAGTAGTCTTTTCTTAAAAGTCTTATTTTGAAGGCCATGGTACCCTATTGTCCAACAGCTGCATCCTTGCCAAATTTCAGCCCATGGCTTCCAAATACCTTCTGGTGAATGACAGAGCTTTCCATAGGGAAGGGTGTTAAATATTTGTCAGATGCTGGACCAACACACAACCCAGTTAACCCTTGGAGAAGGAATCAGGATGGAAAACATCCACGTGAGCAGGTAAAGCCTGCCCATGCTCAAAGTCCCACAAAATATATGATGGAAACTGCCAGTCTGCCTTTGGAACACACTTTGCCAGCAGCTCTTTCTATAATCTCATGGATTTGTCTCCACCTTCTGCTACATGAGACGAATGAAGGGTGCTGGTCCCTGGATCTGCCACACCCTCTGGATGAACCCTGACCCCTCCAGGTGAAAGGAGGGAGAGGGAGGGTGTCATGGCTGAGATAACGGTGTCCTTCAGCATCAATGTCCAGGGTGATCCCTCCCTCCTGCAGCCACAGCAGATCCAGTGTCTCTCCAGCAGGCAGGCTGGTTACTGACCTTTGGTTGCTAAGCACTGGGTGCTGCAGCTCTGTTTCCATACATTTATGTAAATAACAGAGGAGAAAAGCCTGTACTTCATCCAGCTGACAGAGGACTTGGCTGGCTTGCTCCCCAGTGCTGGCACTGTCGCTTGGTAGGGGACTGTCCCCAACATTATTGAAGTGGAGAGCATAAATTGAATTTTCAAAGTGCATCTGGTACAATTAGGCAGAAATGTGAAGTGAATCCATCCCTGTTTCCGCTGATCCGAAAACGATGACCTTTTGATTTCAGATAAATGGCCAGGGAGGCACTGGGCCAGGATCCAGTAGTGTTTTCTGAGATTGCATGTGACTCATTAAGCCATTTACACTGCAGTTAAACAAGCCAAAAAAAAAAAAAAAGACCTAGGTGGAAAAAGTGCTGCTTTGAACCTCAAACCTGCTTGAACTGTGCTCTGGTGTGAGAGGCTGCTTAGCTCCCTGCACAGGAGACTGGGATGGAGCAATCACATGAGACTGGGAATGTCTGGGAGATTCATCTAAGGGCATCTGAGGCCATATCACACCTTATTGTGGTTTTAGACTGGAAATCAGGAAGAATATTTCTGGGAGTAACACCTGTTTGGGGGAGCAACCCACAGTGCCAGCCCCAGAGCCAGAAGTGGATGTTCCTGGTCTATACTAGGAAGCAGAATAAGATTCTTGGGGCTTGCTGGACCAAGAAGTAACTTGAATAAGATTGCACAGGGTTGATTTTATTTTTTTCTTTCTCATCCTATGAGGCCTCTCACACAGAGTGAACTTTGGAGGCAGAGTTGGTCCTGTGAGAGACTAAAGAGAGTGAGAGCCCTTGGTTTACAGGCATGAAGAGGACCCACAACAGGCTGCATTAGGTAGCAGGACAAATCCTGCTCCCTCTAGGGCAGCCAGACTTTCACTGGGGTTGGGAATAGGGACAGAATTTCCTAATTTGCTGCCCAGAGCTCTTGTGGGTCTCACACCAACTATGTGTGAAAGATGCTCAAAGCCTTGCTAAAGCTTGTGCTGGTTGGCTGTGTGTACACAAAATACACACACACAGTGGATGAAGTGCACTACAACACAGTGTGGGAAGGGCCATCCCATGTGCTCTGCACAAAGGTCTTTAAAAATAGATGTGCAAATAACCTGCATCCTACTGAGATGTCTCATCTCAGTGTCTTCCCCGTTCCCCAGCATTTGGATTTTGGAAGGTTTTTCAGTGGAGGTGCCTCCCATCATTAAATTATGCCTGCTTTTCTTAGTTGCATTTCAGAGTCCCTTGCCAAGGATCCTGTGGGCCCTCAGAAAGACACAGACTGTCCCTCTTAATAATCTATTTCTTTGTGCAAATATCTCTGTATGTCCAGTTGCTGAAAATTGCACACGTTGAGTTTTGCAGGCAGTAGTTTGGGCTCAATCCCTCAACTGTAGGTTGAGCTTTGGAGTACTAAAATGAGACCTGTTATGGAGTGTGCTAAAAACCTGAGGCTCTCTGCTGAGTCTCTCAGTCTCCATGGGCTGGCAGAGTGGGGGAACCTGGAATGTGGCAGCAAGTTACATAGATTTAGTTTAAATCTTGACTAATTGAAATAATTTCCCCGTTTAAGAAGGTTACTTCAGTGAGGCCGAAAATCATAGATTCAGTATCCCCTTCTGCTTCTCAGAAACCTCCCATTTACTGTTATCCAGAGTCTTGGGATAACAGAAACTGCAAACCCACAGAACGGATGATTCACGATAGATTTATAGTTTGTTTTGGACTTTTCACTTTCTACGGGCTCTATTATGTCAAAAGTGGTTTTTCTGCACCACAGATATTTCCATTGCATGAATCAGGTTCATTTTCCTCCTGGCTGGCTTTAATTGCCCAGTAACTGATCAAAAATCCGTAGGTGCAGGATGAATGGAAAAGAGGAATCTTTCAGGTGGATTAGAAAGACCAGAGCTGAGCAGGACTTGGAGCTGCATTTGAAAGCATGGGTGAAAGTAGTGACTGTAAGGCTCAGAAATATTTTATCTTTTCCTCTGGAGAGAAATAGGTCCTGGAATTGAGTCAGGACCACTGTCTGCCCTTGGCTTGGAAGCAGCCACCTTCTGCCTTAGCTGCCCTTTCTGCAGGGCTCTCTGGCATGGGCTACCAACCTCCTGGAGTGGCCAGCTGGTACAGAGCAGGTGCTGCCAGGCTGCAGCCACGGGCTCAGCTCTGCTCTCCTGCCCTCCTGTGTGACCCACTCACCTGCACCTGAGAACCACGTCCTGTCTCCGCTCTCATGGAACACCTGCAATTCCTGTAACCAAAGGTCAGCCTTGTGCCACGGAAGTCAGAGTAATCATTAATGGAAAGTTACAAATTCAAAATTTCTGTAGCAGAAATGTCACGAGCGGGGGGAAAATCTGGGAGCATTTACGCCCTTGGAATTAAATAATGGTATTTTAGGCTGTTGTTTTCTCCCTGTGAAAACCTCAGAACAGACGCGCTTCGAAAATGAGGAGGAGGTGTTTGCTATGAAGTAAATAGCACAATTTTGTGGAAACAATTTTCTATATTTTTGTTCTCAGAAATGTTTTTATTACTTAGCACTCAACAGATCCAGTGTATTTGCTTCAAGACCTGGTATTTGTCCAACGGAGAATATGGAAACCTCTGATTATCCTTGCACGTTCGATACTGAGTGTCCAGGGCTCAAAAAATGCTGCAACTCATCCAAAGGAGCAGGCTGTGTGAACCCAATGCCAGAGGGTATGTTCCTGATAAATACAGGACTGCTTCTAACAGGAACATGCTTAATTTTTCCTTTTGAGGGTGGGAGTGGGTAGAAAAACTGTTACCATAGCTCTTCATAAAACAAATACAGGAATCTGCCTTGGATCAATTCCAGGATATTCAGCTTCAGTGCTTGCACCCATGAGCACTGAGCAGTGTGTGGGTGCTGCGGGTTCAGTGGACCTGAATAGCATTCTTCTCCTTTGCTGGCACCTGCAAAGGAGGTGGCATATGGCAAAGGAGGCAGTAGGTGATGTGCTGTACCTGGGACCTTCGTATTTGCCAAGTTAAACCCTGCTTTGTTCCCTCAGATCTTTCCTATAGCTCTGTTGCTTTCTGTAGCATCAGACCTCAGATGACTTGGCTGTTTTATTCCGTGCACTTCAGGAAGAACATTCTGGTACAACATGACAGTGCTTGTGAAAATGGATTTTGATGAATTAATCAGAGTGGATTCCCACCTTCTGAATCATTCCCGCCTTTTACACTCCATGGTATGTACAAACACGAACAATCCTGTGTGCTGCTCGTTGTGTCCTCATTTCTGTGACTCAGGGGCCACCCCTTGCTCCCCCTCTTTTCTGCCAGATTGATTTTTTTGGCCTTAATATATTTCTGACGACTGAATGTCAGCTGCATCCTTAAGCAATTCAAGTAATGTTGGTTTATCAGCTCCTTTAGTACATTTTTCAGGTCTCTTCCAAGGGCAATTTAAAGACATTCTGAAATATAGGGGTTTTCCTGCTTAAATTGTGATTGCTCTAGTGTTGTCTGAGTTCAGTTTTGAATCTGTGACTGACTGGGACCAGATTTCAGGACCTTCAAAGTGTGATATGGAGTTCTGAGTTAAACCTTTCAAGAGACAAACCTGACCTCTGGCACTGGGACCTACAAAGCAGGAGGACTCAGCAGTGCCAGAAGTTTCCTTGTGAAAAAACAGGATTAGGGCAGGGGACTGTGTTGGGACAAGGGTGTTTTCTTGTCACTCTTGACACCAGAATCAGGGCTGGGACAGACAGCAGGGTGTTACTGTTGCTATAGGACCAAGGCTTTGCCTTGGGCATGGATCAGCTGCAGTACATCTGTCCCTGTCCCCAGGAAGAATCCCAGGCAACCAGGAAAAACATGGCCCTGGAAAAGGTGTGAGGTTCACTTCCCAAAAGGAGGGTCTACAGGAGTGACCAGGCCATGAACTAAAGCCTTGCTCAGACAGGGAGGCTCTTTCTGTCCTCTCAGTGGTATTTAGGAAATGGATTGATGAACTAGGACAAAGACCCTCCAGGCCACAAACCCAAGCATTTCCCTAGTACATATCACCATATCAAGGAGGAAAGCAGGGTTGGATGTGGCCTTTGAAAGGCACCCAAGAGGGCAGGTCCCTAATTCCTTACAATTTTATTTCTAATCTTCCCCAGTTTCCATTTGGGAGTGGGCAAGTAGCAAAGGAAACCCATCTGCCATATTCTGCCACCACTGATGGGCAAGAGAATGGAAATGGTAGCAGCAGCATGGGTGTAGCTCTTCCTCCCCCTGAATTACCCCTTCTCATATCTTGAAAAAGCAAGAAATCTTGGTCCTGTCACTGTGCAGTAGGGAATAGAGGGCAAGGATCTAAAAAGATTTTTATGTCTTGGTCTAAAACAAGCTATGTCAAAATCGAACACTCGAGAAATAGGGACTATAAACAAGGTGCTATTCAGAGGAATTTCTTCCAAGCCCACCACCATGTCCCTTTTCTCATTCCTGACACTCAGTTGGGTTGGGTTGGTCTCTCTGGGGTCACTCTGTGGCCCTTAATCCCACCTTTCACCCTCAGTCTATTGCTTTTCTTCTTTTTCTTTCTGTTCCCTCTGCCAGCAGTCCTTTTGGCTGTTGTAAGTAAGAAGAGTTGGACAGCTTTTTTACAGATGAATTGGAATAGCATGTGTAATGCATGTCTGTTGGGACTTTGCAAAGCAGGACTTCTCCCATATATTCCTGGATTACATCCTTCTGCCTCAGTGTTTTGAGATCAGCTCCACACCTCCCTTAGCTTGGCACTACTATGATACAAATTAGTTGTGAAATGTGATAATAAAAGTGCATAAACACAGGCCTAAACTTTGCCATGTTTTCTGATTTGGTGCTTTCTCCACTCACATTATGATAATAACCATTGCATAATTTACCCCTCAGCTGTGCTGAGAAATGAAGGAGGTACCCAAGTGTTTGTTCCCTGTTTTCCAGATCACTGGTGTGCTGCAGCCCTTGAATGCCTCTGTGCACCACATCCAGAGCAATCCTGCAGGGATATATTCCGGGACAGTGGCCTCCCAGGTTCTCCTTGGGCTGCACCAGCCAGCTCTGCTGGCTGAGGTCTCTTCTTCCCTGGACCATGTGGTGAAATGGGTGTATGAAGTGATTGACACACAAGTGCAAGGTCATTGATTACAATCCTGTCACTGGGGTGGGGGAAATCTTTTTTTTAGGGGGTTTCATCCCCCTTCACTTGCATTTTCATTTATATGACTATTAATTTGCTTTCAGAGGTTGTGCAGCAGATCTTGGAAACTTTGCAAATATGGCCCTGACATGTCCATTAAAGGATGGAGAGGGTTGTAGTTAACAATGATAATTTTAGATTTAACAGGTTGGAAGGGAATGCTCCTGAATGCTCAATTAAACTTGTTTTCTCCCAGTCATACAGCCCGTTTTCAAAAGAAAAAGTGTCCATATTTGTAGCACAATAATTACTTGTATTAAACAGGCCCTTAAGAAAGGTGTTATCTTGGGAAGCTGATATACTCTGTTGCTATAGATGTGTTACTATCAGTAGCTTGCATGAAACAAGTCATACTGATAGTCTGTTAATTCTTATAACCTATCACTACCTACTTTTTAAATGTTAGGTAAACATTTCAATATTTTAATTTCAAGTTTTGTGAATCTACTTATTACTGTGCAGTTGTCTGAACATCTTTACTCCTGAAGTGCCTCCATCAGCACTGCACTTCTTATCCTGTGTTTACTCAGTCCAGCTTTCAGTGGAGTCCCTTTCAGCAGGTCTCCTTCCTCTTCTGCTGACATCTCTTAGGTTTGGATGACATCCCGCAGCTGTAAGCAGATCCTACCCCTAACTGTCCTCTAATTCCAAAGAAATGGAGTAAGATGTGAGAGGGTTGTAGCTGCTTTGGGGAAGGGCAAGATTCCAATTTCGTTGCACCCATGTACCTCCAGAATTACTTTAACACTCACTGCAGATTTACACCGAGTTTATCACACCCAGAGCCTGGTTTTTACACACTGCAGGTCAGTCTTAGTGCTGATATCAGTGTCTGTGCAAGGTGTGTTCCTCTCCCTAGATGTCAATGAATGTTCCTACGCTGAACTCAACGCCTGCCCCCAGAAAAGCACCTGTGTGAACCTGGAGGGTTATTACAGCTGTGACCCTCATGCCCATGTCATCCCTCACCAGCTGAACCGAAGCAAGGAAGGGAAGGAACATAGATCTCACCTGGGGGAAACATCGAGGAAGCAGGAATTTGCTGTCTGTAACAGGAGTCTCCTGCAGGGCAAAGATTTCTGGAGGATTCAGTGCCCCTTCTCCTCCTGCTGGGAGGAGGTGCCACATAAGCCAGGTGTTAGTGTTTCTGATTGAAATGCAGTGTATGTATTTATTCCATAGTCCCTTGCTGTTTGTCCTGACTCCCCCTCAGCTGTCCTCTGTCAGTGCACCTCCCCAGCTTCCTGGGAAACAATTCATGATGTTATTTATAAAAATTTTCAGGTTTTTTCCCCATTTTGACTGCGTGAATGCAGCCCAGACTCGGTGGTTGTGTAATTCCCCCTGTCCCTGAGTCCTTTGCTGCAGGGAGCTGGAGTTTGGCACTGGGTGAAATAATACCTTGTGGTACCACCCCAGCAAAATATAGAGGCATGTACTTACAGCCCACAGACATCAATGGGCCTGCTAATAGGCTTTAAGTTAATGAGATGAGTAACTGCTTACAGATTTGATACTCAAGCTAGAGAACAATTTTGCAATCCTTTAATCTCAAAAATTAAGATAATGTATTATTTTATGCATTTGTGATATTATAATACACTTATTTTCCATTTATGTTACTTCTATTGCTGCTTTCCATCTGTGGAAAGCATGAATGGTATTATTTGGGATTTGCTTTGTTAGGAATACTCTATCTCTTTGATAATACTATCTTCCCTTAGGCATTGCAGCATCTACTCCAAGTTCAGCAGTAGAGGCCATTAATACCAGCAATAGCTCTCCTTCTATAATGAATTTAAGTCTCTTGTCCATAACTAACCAATCTACAGATGCTGGGTGCTGTAAGTAATCTTGGATTTTAATGAATATTGTCTTGATTTTAATTCAGTCACTCTTAGATCCCTTTCAAGTAAGAGTTATCACAGTCCTTTTAACAACATCCTCTCCCTCTCATGAGAGGAAATAGCTTTCAGTAGTTCTTTGCCAAGTTCAGAGAGAAAGGCAGGACATTCTTGATCTTCATCCACACATCTTCTGATGCAAACTGAAGTTAGAGCAACTAAACTGAGGCACCTCTAGTGCAGGGGGATATGGTTTTGGGGGTGTTTGGCAACCACCTGGCTCAGAGTCCTGGAAAACAATTACGTCTTATTGAAGCAACTCACAAAAACAAATTTATTTTCTCAGTCTAACCATTAATATGAAAGAACTGAAGCTGTGGCAGCAGAATGACAGAGTCTCCGAGTTAGCATGGGGTGTGATGCTCATCTCACCTGACCCCAGCTGTCTGCAGGAGAGGTCTGGGATCTCTCTCTAGTTGGTGGAGACAGACTGGCTGTGCTGGAGGGCAATTCATCCTACCGAATTTAGACACCTCCTCCTTCGAGGACAGGAATAATCTCTGAAGGGTCCTGTCTTTTCCCATTGGCATGACAGTGATTGCACCAGACTAGAGAGGATTAACAGGAGCAGTGCTGCACACCACTCTGCCCCCAGCCTCTGCAAGATGGGGTCTGTGGGGGTTTTCCAGGCATAAATTCAGACAACCTTTGCCTGAAGAGCTGTATTTTGATGATAAAAGTGACAAGAGGCAAAGCAGATGTCAACACACGTAGAGTACACAGATTCACCCTTCCAAACTATTCTTGTTGCTTGCACCTGTAGCTCACTGCCTGGTTATTAGTGTTTCTAGGCATTCAGTGGAGATTATTTTGCCCAGAGAAATTTTGTCTGCCCCGTCCCTGGAAGTGTTCAAGGCCACGTTGGATGGGGCTTGGAGCAACCTGGGATAGTAGAAGGTGTCCCTGCCCATGACAGGGGGGTTGGAACTGGATGATCTTTAAGGTCCCTTCCAACCCAAACCATTCTAGGGTTTTATGAGCCAACACAAATACATATAGTAAAGGGAAATAAAAAGAGTAAGCACCAAATTAACCACTCCAGTGGGATGGTTCATGGGTGAGGGGACCTGGTAGTGTGAGGGAGCAGATTCTGCCCTGACCTAAAGAGAACCTTTAGTCTATTTATTATCAAAGTGCTTGTCTAGCACTTGGAATAGCACAGTGCTTCAGAGGTGAAAAGTTGCCTTCTCTGTGCTAACTGTTCTTGGGACTTCAACAGGTCCCTCTGCAGTAACAAACCACCAAATCTTCAGTGTTACCAGCAACAGTTTTGAAATGTCCTGGCATGTCACTTCTCCTCTGAACCACACTTTCCAAGTCCAAGGGTTCAAGGGCAATGAGACTGTCCAAGACCTGAAGACAGAGGAAATGAAAATGGATGTGTCTCAGCTGGAAGCAGGTGTGATGTATTCAGTTGAGGTCAGCTATGAAACCTGTGGAAAAACCGTCATCTCCCGTCAAAGTGTTAAAACAGGTAAAGAGACACCTTCAAATATATATATACTTGAAGAAATATTAAAACAGATATACAATTTAAAATATATTGCCTCTCTGCTTCCTTCTCTCCCCCTGAAGCTGCTCTCCATTCACCTGCAGTTCAGCAATGATGCATTTGGTCCTCCCTGAGCAACACTTCCCGTCATCATCCCATTTCATCACCTTTTTCCCCATCTACCCCGGCATTTATCCAAGCCAGACTATCAAGCATTAGTTGATAAAGCAGTGCTGGAGCTGACTTAAGCTATTACAGGTATCAGACTAAGCTAGAATTCCTCTGTTTTTTATTTTTTTGGTGCCTGGCACTGCATTCTGCTGCCACCCATCTCCCATCAGGCCCCATTTTTCCTGGCTGATGCCTGTGGCCAGTGAGAAATCCAGTCAACTGGTTTGTCAAGGGCTCAGCTGTGCTAACAAAAGTGCCCAGAGGAAGGGCAGATTCAGCTGAATAAAGGATTAGAGGGAATAACAAGAGCTGAGTAAGAAGGCTTACAGAGTACCTGCTCACTTTGGTTCAATTAACCAGTGATGGTGGCTTCCTGATCAAACATAATTTTGCTTTTCCCTTGGCCCTAAATTATTTCCTAAGTCTCCATGCAAATAAGGAAATAAATCTCTCCCCATTTTTTTTGAAGAGCAGGCAGTGAAGTATTTATTACTGACCACAGTGAGAATGCTGCTGTTCATGTTTATCCATAAGAGCCTTCCCTTTGATCAGATGAGGGATGACTCCAGTTTGGGCCAGAAGGAAATTACTCCCTTTGCAGAGGGAAAGTAGGAGGTCTGGTGGTTATGAAAACAGAGGGCTGAACTTCAGAGCATGAAGCTGGAGCCCTTGAGAAAAAGAAAAGTTTTCTGAAGATCAGTCCAAAGAGTAACAGCCTCAGACTGTTTATACAGGTTACAGCAGTTAGAAATTCCTTGGCTCTTGTGTTTGGCTCCTGTGCTCCTTATGTTATCTGTCGGGGCTCACCAGAGGAGTGCCATGCACTGCTTTTTGTTATATTTTCAATTTAAGAATATATTTGTTTTCCACACTACCAATATGAGGAAAATAAACAAAAACATTTTGATCACTGGGCCAAAGATGAACTTACTGGCAATTCAACCCTGGGTGTAATTTCAAGTCAGGAATTATGCAGGGTCAGGTCCAGATATGAGTATACCCACAAATAAAGGTATGTGTATACCCAGTTCTCATGCAGTACCAATCAGGCACCTCAATGTCTCTATGGACCTGATGTAAGTGCATCTTCTCAATGTGTAGGAAGCTTGTAGCATCCTTTTGGCTCTATTTTCTTTATTTAGTACCAAACTCTCTCGATTTCATCCTCCCTTCTCCTTCCGTCATCTGAGATTTTGGCCTGGGTGCATCAGTTTTGACTGAATCCTTTCCTCTCCTGCTTTCTCAGTGTGTGTTTTAATGTTGTGTCCTACAGAAGCCCAGATATTTGATATTACTATGAGGATTCTCAACTACAACTTCACTGATGATTTCCATAATTCCAGCAGCTCAGCATATGAAGAATTTTCAAGGCTGTTTCTTACAGAGGTAACATTGAAATATCTGTGGGCAATACATTTTTTTTCCATTTAAAATTCATTTAATCTACGAGAGGATTTTATGCCTGGCTGAAATATCTCTTGAAAATCATCATGCTGCTTCCTGTGACCTTTCTTTATAATTAAAACAAAATTCAACTGACTAGACAGATCAAGCCCTTGGCCTTGTTAGCAATGGAGCCAATGAGAATTTTCCCCTACAGAAGAGTAAAGGAATTATAAATGGAGGCATGCAGCAGGGGCTCCTTTCCTTGGATCTTTAGTTTGGCAATAAACTCACACTAAATTGACTTGAGGCTTTTTAATGGATTATTGAAATGACATTCCTGGCATTCATTTCAGCGCTGTCGTCTCAATAAATGTCTGACTGCTCTCAGAGCCCTTTCATCCTTCAGGAAAAGTGACTGGATCAGGCTTTCTTCTCCAGCCACATTCACTGCCTGCACAGTTGTGGCCACTGTCCATACTCAGGTGTAGCCAGCCACAAACAAAACTTGAGTCATGAAGCCTATTACCAGCTCTCAGCTTCCCAAAAAGAGGGGGGAATTTCAGGTGGAGCAATCTCCTACAGTTTTGCTGCAGAGAACAGGACCTGTACAGAGGAATTGGGATCTACATCCAAAACGAGACTTTCCCAAAACAAAGGGTGACTCATAAACATAAGTGAATTTAAATCTCAGTTAAAAAACCCCACCAATAAGGGAGCTTTGGTTTCAAAGGCAGCAGGGGACAGGAGTTTACTTATGAGAAAGTTGAACCTCCTGACACGGTTTCATTTCCCACAGTTGCAAATTGTTCACTTTTGTTGTGTAGGAGGGTTTTGGCGAGTGAATCTTCTCTGAGACTAATGCAGATCTAATTGGCATCATGGGGTTGTGAAGGAAAAGGAGCATTTCCCATCTGTGTTGTCTCTGCCTCCCTGGATGTTTGGGAGCACAATATCCCCCTCTGATTTCCTCTCTCCTCTTTTTCTTAGACCAGTCACACAGCTTGTTTGTAGGCATTTTTTGGAGCAAACTCTGACTGAATGGGAACAAAGCTGTGCTGATTTGTGGCTCTGCAGTGTGTGCTCAAAGGTATGCTTTGAGGTGTATGAAGGAACAAAGGCTCAAGCAAGGAGCTGCCTTCTAGAGGTGTAAGGAAAAACTTCCAGTTCCTGCACAGCTCAAATATTGACAGCAGTGTGCCAGCCTTAATGTTCAGAGCAATGCCATTTGTTCAGCTCACCAGGTTGGTAATTAACCATGGTGTAATTGTGGTATTGCCTTGAAGCTGGGCTGTCTCAAACACATTTTATTGAAGTTATCCACCCCCATTTTTCTTGTCTCTCACCCTGAGATTTCTTTATTGTTGGACTTGGCTGCAGGATGAACTTGAACTGGTGAGTTCCAAATACTCCCTAGGAACTATATCTACGCCCACACTGGTAAATGAAACATTTCCTGAGCCATTCTCTGGCACAAACTAACCTGCATCCATGCAGTTGGGTCTCCCAAAACACGGTGGTCACATTGGGGTTGCCTGTTGGGACTGGTCCCAGGGTCATGGTAAGAGTCAAACCCTCCCTGGGGGACTCCATCTGGTAGTATTCAAAATCAAGCCAGAGACTGGTCAAGCCACAGTGGAGATGATCCAATTCCAGAGTCTGGAGTGCAGACGTGAGTATACAGGAGGCTCAGGACAAAACACTTACATGACATATGGAGCTAACATCAGCTCTGGCCCAGCCAAACAAAACCAGGAAGAAACCTTCTCCCTTGAGCCAAAATGGAGTTTGGTTTGTAAGGTTGGTGGTCAGATGGATACCACTTCCAAAGGGTGCACCAAGGAAGTCCACATTACTTTGTGCCTCAATAATCTCTGAAAAGTAAGAGTTCTGAAATGCTTTAGGACTTGTTTTACAACGTCTTCTATGTTGTGCATACATAAATCTTTAAAAATGTAGCACCCTAGTTCAGTTTTAAAGGAGGTTTTCCTGTTGGCTTCCTGACTGATGATGCTTCTCTCCCTTTGCTCAGCTTGAAAATTAATTTCCACCCAACATTTCTGCTTTATACAAATCTGGGAAGCTGAAAGTGCAGACTGGAAGTGTCATTGTGAGGCTCAGAATCACTGTGCAGGATCCTGAGTTTCCAGTTAATGCCTCCACATTTGCCCCAGTGCTTTCCTACCTGCACAACAGTTCCATGATTTTGGTGGATCAGCAAAACACTGCAACAGGAGGTGATTATTTTTTTTTTTCCAAAGAAGAAAACAGTGTTTTTATTTTGATCACACACAGTATCCCCAGCATTCCTCACAAAATGCCCTTTATAGGGAGACAAAGTATGTGGTTTGTTGGAGGGAAAACCATAATGTGAGAGCTCCTCCATGAGCTTTATCCATAAGCCTGGAAGGGTCAGACAAAGGAGCATTGGCTGTCCCCAGGTACCTGCAGGCACTGCTTCCCTCCACTGTGTTTAAGGAGTTGAGCCCTTAGTTTCCCTATTTATTTTCCTCCCTCTCCTCTCTTTCCCCAGCTGGAAGTTTACCACATCTTTCCCATGTTGAATTGCAAGTAGGATTACTGTGGAATATCTGTAGCTTTTGGATACACATGCCCTCTAGACAGTTTTGTGCTTCAAGACTCTGGGGCTGTATTTGGGCCAGGGTTTAAGAAAAGAAATCTGACATCTTCACTCTGGAAACCCAGCCAGACAAATTCCCAAATGTCCTTCCTGTAAATAGGCCTAAAGAAACACACATGGAATTTATGTTAAATGAAGCCTTTGTTTGATCTTCAGTAATCACCATTTTTATCTTCAAAGGACTAAGTTCTGGCTTCAGGTTTCCCAGCTGGCAGAGACAGCCAGAGTTCAGAAAGTTGCCAAAGCCAACAGAAGAGGTTATTCTTCTTTCCCAGTGTATTGAGCCCTTAAAAGCTTATTTACTGTAAGCAGGGAAAACTCCTTTTGGAGCCTTGAAGGTTCAGAGCATATGGAGGTTTAAGGAGAACAGGGCAGGAAAAAACCAGAAGAGATAAATTGCACCCAAAGCCCACAAATATCATAGTGGCAGCAGATCCTGAATTGCAGGATGCTGATGTGTGCCAAAAGACTTTACCACTGTTATTGATCCTGGGACTGAAAGAGTGTGGAGGAGGAACGCAGCAACTCTGGACTGGCACTTGGATTGCAGAAAACCAGGTGGCTTCCAGTAGCACCACTCTTATCCAGGAGCATGGCCAACTCCTCCACTCCTCCTTAGGGTCAGAGAAAAAGGAGCATTTGTTTGACACGAGTTTCCTAAGTCAAATGTGGAAAATAAGGAGTGAAGCACTTGAAGGAAAGATTTGTGTAACGGGGTGTTTTTTGCTTCCTGACCCCTGAGACCCCCAGGACGTGACCTTTGGCAGCAAAGCCACACAGATCCTCTGATCCCACACTGGCATCCTCTGTGGAGCCTGGCCAGCACAAGGCTTTGTTCTTGGTTTGGTGACAGTGAATTCAACTGTTAAAAGCAGGGATGAGAAGTCAGAAGGGATAGCACAACTGAAGGGAGTGGAGCAATTGCATCTCTCTTTGAGGATTCATAAATTATTAAGTTTATTGCCATGATGAATAGAGACAATAAAATCTGTTGTGTGAGGTATGGTAAAAAAAGAGAAGGATGTGTGGTGAGTCAGGCACAACATCACATCCTCAGTAGCAGCCAGGAGCCAATTCCTGTGAGAGTACAGCAAGTGAAGGTGATGCCTCTCACCCAATACTCTCTGAGCCACCGTTTTCAGCTCCAGGATTCCCTGAATCCAAAATGATTCCTTTGGGTTTCTTCTCAGTGTGTTCCCTGTGAAATCATGCAGACTTTTAGCACCTGCAACAATTAGGCAAGGAATTTCACAGATTTTTTACCCATTGCACGTGTCCCTTACAAGTATAATGGGTAATCAGAGTGAACACAAAGGTGGTTTTTTTATAATTTTCAGAGTAGGACTGTTGGTTGAGGGGGATGTGTGTAGGGAAGTGCCAAATATGAAAGGCCAGAGAGATGCCAAGAGAGCAGAAAGAGAGCACAGAGCACACCTTGGCTGAGATGTGATGGTTATAGAGGGAAAAAATGCATTGTATGTGTGTCTGTGTGTACATGCACAAGTGAGGTACTGGTGCCAGTGAGCACTGAGATGAGAACAGAAATGTTTTGGCCTGATGCATGACTGAGTGTGACCATCAGAGGTGAAGGAATTTGCTTAAAAAGCTGTGCTAAGTGAGGAGAAAGGAAACCCTCAGAGACAATGGAGCCAGTGAATGTAAGTTATTTGGCAATTAGCACCGGAGCATCTCTCAGATGGAGTGTGAAGCCATCAGGAGTCACAATTACTTCATAGCACAGTAAGGAATTAATGAGAGCACTTTCATCGCTGGTGTTTAGTCAATCCTGCACTTTTGTGCATTCCCTCTAAGTGGCTTAGGCTGTGATATAATAAGCAGATGCTGGCCACAGGCACAAGAAGTTGTCTAATGGAGGCTATCATGGACACAACAATTAGCTAATGACAAAGGAAGGAAAAAGAACTGAAGCATTAGCTGGAAGGAAGTTAAAGGGGAAGGCTGTCTGCAAGCAGAAAGAAGAGTGCATGTATGTGCATGCACACGGAATGGGGAGTTCCTTTGTTTAGGAGAAATAATCACAGTCATTAATCTCTGCCTGTTTGCAGAACAAGCATTTATGCTAATGTGTTGTTCAAAACAATTTTCTGCCTCTGATTAGAATTATTTGTCCCAAGACACAGTTTTCAGTCTGGTTTGCTGCTCTCCCTCTCTCACAGCCCTGAGGCAGGGAAGATGCATCCATGAGCGGAGCGCACACAGGGAGGGCTCAGGTGGGATTCACTGACATTATTCATGTCCAAGGCACCAACTCAGCCTTTGCAGGTTTGTTGGAACAGGGTGTGAGAGGCAGCACAAGACTCAGATATAAATCCCTCCAGAGAGAAGAGATTCAGCATTAAAATAGGTCTATAATTGCATGAAAGAAGCATCTCTAACTGGTTCAGAGCAGCTGAAACCAGACATAAGGGACACCCTTAGAGCATATTCATGCATTGATGAACCAGAAACTGTTTTCTGAGACTACCAGAAAGGGGGTCACAGTTTTTACAGTATTACATTTGAGAAGAAATCTTGTATAAAAAGAGATTTTGCCCTTAGCTCTTCCTCTGTTAAGAATGGAAGAGTGCTTCCTGTGGGAGTTACTTGCATTTACTTTTTATTTGAAGTGGAAGATTATTTGGATTAAGTCTCTATTTAATGTTCTATCTACTAGTAGCTAGTGGTAACAGATCTATTAATTTCCTGATGTATCTGGAGGTACTGCACACAGAACTTAGTATAGTGTGTGCTTTTGATATGGCTATAGTACAAACCTACAGTATTTTTTCATTTCAAGTTAAGTTTTTACTTCTAAAAATAATTACTGAAAACTCTTTGCACAGAGAAAATATTTTTTCAGAGTACAAGAACAAAACATTTATATCTGGGAGAATAACCATGCAGATAGTATGTTGCATCACTCAGCTTGGCTGACAGATAAATGATGGAAAAGGAAGACCACAATAATAAAATAAAAAAGGACTACTTTATGATTATTTCTGTCTTAATGCAGCCAGAAGGGAGGCTTTCTGATCCATGTTCCTGTTTTGGTCTACAGACTGGGATGAATGTGCTTCTCACACCGAGAACAACTGCTCTGTATTTGCAGAGTGCATCAATTTGATGGGCTCCTACATGTGCAGATGCAAGACAACCATGGATACCAATCCATCCAGACCTGGAAGGAACTGTGAGGGTGAGCAGAAGACTGGCGTGTAGTTTTTCTTTGCCATGAAACGTTGGAATAAGTTGTGGGGTTTTACCTCTGCTTTTATGGCACCTGTTCATGTAATTACACCTTTGCTGTCTCTGGCTGAAAGACTGTATCTGATCTGTCTCTGAACCTTATATACATATCTCTTCAGATGAAATCCCTCTGAAATAACTGACTGACATGCAACAAGGAGTAATTTTTCCTCTTTTGGTGTATGTGTGGCTGATTTCCTCCCACTGTAATGGGCCATGGCCTGGCAACTAGAAGAGGAGACCCAGGAATCAAATCTGTTTCTTTGTGTAGTCACAAAGCAGATTCAGCCCCATAAAACCCACATATATTAATGAATAGCCAAGACCTGTTTCTGCAGTGTTCTAACAAGTGGTTGAGGGGCCTTGGTGCCATTTTCAGGTCAGACCCTGGTGCCTCCTCTTCCAGTCTGAGGTCCTATTTCAATGTGTTTCCTCTGTTGCAGGTGAGATTGTGGATCCTCTGTCTGAAACAATGGCTCCTGAAACAAGAAACAGCACAGAGTTTGCTCCTGAAGAAGGAGGCCCTAAATCATCTTGTCAAAATGATTTCTCCTCCTGGCAATTTGGTGGTTGGTTTTATCCCTGTCATACTTCTTCATCTCAAAGAGGAGGAAACACACAATAGAGGAGGAAGCACAAATAGGAGGAACCACTCGGGTTGCACTGAACCTGGCTCATTACAGCATTTGTTGCTTGTCCTTTTGCCACACATCTTGGTTTCTCCTGCATCCTCTGGCACCAAGGCTCTGCAGCAGCAGCTGCCTATAGAGTTAACTCTGAGAGCCAGGGAGGCAAACGACCTGCCTTCCTATTCCTCTCACCAGAGGATGATGAGTCAGAGTCCCCCACAAATCCCCTGTGAGGCAGGAGCTGCCTGGAAACCTGTGAGACTTTTTTCAAGAGCTGTAATTGAGAATAACAAGGCTGCCGGGGAGGGCTTAATCTGTTTGGGTTGGGGCAGATGTGTTGTGGCTAATTAGGGGATTTTTCTGTTGATTGGGGTGAATCATATTTCAAAGTTGCAGTCAGATTTGGTCTTTAAAGTTACAGCTTTGTTAATTATAGGAATGCTACTGTGTCTGCCCATCACTACATGTATTTTCTTCTGTAGTGTGTTACTATTCAGTAGCTATTTCAGATTTCTTTCTTCTCTCTGTGCCCTCCTCATCTCTCTGATAGCAAACCACACTCACCTTTGCTCTTTTCCTCTCTCTCTCCCCTATGATCTCCTGTTCCTGGTGGTCTCCACTCATCCAGCCCCTCTTCTGGTTCTCCCTCATTCCTTTCTCCCTGGAAAACCAATTTTTTTTTTGTAAGACCAGTTCTGCTGCTTATCCAGCCTCTCCTGCGCCCCCAGCCCTGTTCACCAGTGTCAGGGTGTCCATTCCTGCCATCCTGCCATGCTCTGGGCAGCCCTGCCCATGCTCTGCTCAGCTTCTGTCTTCTCTCTTCCTTGGCTCTGCTTGGCCTGGATGAGACCTGGAAGAGAGATGGGCAAATACTTGATTTGGGACTTCAGCGGTCAAATAGAGGAAACTGATAATTTTGGGCTGAACAGAATGTTGCTCTGAATTGAAAAGCTTCACTTACAGCTTTGCATTGTCTACTTCCTACCCCCTTTCAATGTAGGGATGAGTAAAAAAATACTTTTTGTCTGTTTTGTCTGTTTTTAATGAAAACAATTTTTTGTAATATCAAAATATTTAATTTTAACTGACAAAATAATAGAGATAATTTTCTTCCAGCTAGAAAAGAAATTGAAGAATTCTATGCAAGTTCAGTTTATAAAAAAACTGTTTTCCTGCTGAATCAAATATTTAGCCAAGGGCCTTTGTTGGGAACGAAGCTTGTGAAGGGATTATACCTGAGGAACAAGACAAGGACCACTATTGTTGCATTTCACTAGCGTGGGGCAGGAATTTAGAGGGCAAAACCCCACGTTTGGTGGAGTTTAATATGTAGCTCCTCCTTGTGGCATCATCTCTGACCTGGAGGTTCAGCCTCAGCCAACTCTTCATAGTCTGTCATGTCTTCTAAATACTGATTTTTTTTTTTTTTAATTTGAGAATTGTTCAGAACATTTTCCCCTCTCACCTGAGATAACTGAATGTGATGCACCCCTCAGATAGCTGTGTTCACCTGACAGGACACAAGGCATAGCAAAAAGCCAACTCAAAATCTTGGATCAGACTGGTGGTGGAGGGGGTTCCTTAAGGATCAGAAGTATGCTGGGATAAAGGAAGCCTCCTTCAGTGGCTTGCTTCAAGCAGACATTTCTCCTCTCCTCTGCAAAGCTTTACTTGATTACTATTTCTTTTTTTCCAGTTCCTGTCCCTGTTCAAATGATTATTTTTCCCATGTGACTAGAACCAACTTTGATGTAAAGTGGCCCACAGAGTTTATGCAGAACCCTGCTTTACAATTCTTGTTATTTCAATAATGTGGGAGACTAAAACTCATTACAGGAGTTTGACAGTCTCAGAGCTGGAACCTGGTGCCTTACACACTGTACAAACACAGACAGGTGTGTGTAGGGAGCAGAGCAAGCTGCTACACCAGGAAGTAAGGGCTTGTAACTTGATTCACAAACAACTTTAAACTGAATCAGATAACAGAATTCCTGAGGTTTTTGGTGAATCCTATCCCATACTCGTATAAACCATTGCAACATTAGATTTTGGCATGCCAGGGGTGATGACCTGTCAGCAGCTGGGAGGCAGAGGGAAGCTGAGTTGCTGGCAGTGGTCACAGTATTGAGTGATGGCAGTCTGCTTGCCTGGCAAGCCACTAAAAAGATGCCAAGGGTACAAACCATGTCTTGAGGAGCCCTTTTATCTGATCTCTGATCACCTCCAGTATCTGCAGTAACAATGTCAAATCCAGAGATATTGGGAAAACCAGCAATATCAGGAAATAACCTGAAATGTTTGAGACTGCCTTAATGTGGTGTGACTTCAGGGGGAAAGAGCACACCCTGTTGGGATTCATCTTATCCCACCACAGCTGTCCAAAGTGTGGATGTCCAACCTCAGGCAGCTGCCCAGCCTTCCTCTGAGGCTGCAGGGAGGACCTTGGTGCCACAGTGGTTTGCCCTCTGGAGGGACTGGTGGGAGAGCTAGCTGAGCACCCCAGACAGAGCTGGCAGATACAAGACTTACAGGGGGACAGTGCCCTTCTTGAGAGCCACCTGGGGCTCAGACAGGGCAGATTAAGGTGCTGGATGACTTATATAGAGACTTTTGGGGTTTTGGATACCTTTCAAGCTTTCTGCTGTTATGAGTTGATGCATGCAGGTAGCCAGGTGGCCAGGCACGCTGGAGACTGTCACACCTTTGTCCATGGGCTACAGTCCACAGAACATGAATTTAAGCTTCCCTTTTTTTTAATTTACATTACAGCTGTCCAGAAACTTAGTGGCACAGTTCGGATAACAAATGTGAAATATTCCCCAGGCTTTAGCAATACCAGCAGTGAGCAATATCAAACCTTTGCGCAGCTCTTTATTGATGAAGGAAGTGGCTTATAAGGATGTGACCTGTTACCTGTCTCAAAGAAACAATGTGTATGGTCTTTCTCCCATGAAGGCTCATGTGTCCCCTATGGCATAGCTGTAAGGTCTGAGTTCCCTCGACTGCCTGAGACTGCAAGATGAGTGTAGATCCGTGTTTTAGAGGGAAATAAGGATTTGGGGGTTCTCTGGTGCCTCCATGTCCTCTGCTTCTCATACACAGGGGTACTGGATTAGTGATTTCCTCCAGGGGTGTGGTGAAAAGTTAATGGAACTTGCAAAGAGCTCTGCTGTCTTTGCCCTGCACAGCATTAGACTAATGAACTGTATGATTGTTATTACCCTTTGTCATAGTACCTCAGGGCTGACAGTTCTTATAACCATCCTTGGTTTTGTAGCCCTGTATCTGGAAAGGGAGTGGTTTCTTGGTGTGTCACCTCTGCCCTCACTTCTGATTAGAGTGCAGGATATCAAAGCACACCGTGATATCCGCTGCACATTTAACACTCTCAGAATTCTCAGGCACTGCCTGTGACAGTATCACTCTTCTAATTTTGTAGTGAATTTAGCTGAAGTTTTGTTCCTTCAGTGCTCACTCAGACACATCCATGCCTGGAACACCCACCGGTTATGCTGCGCTGTTTTGCTGCCTTCCTTATCTCCCCTTTACTGTCTGTTTATTCAGAGGCCTTGATAGCTGTGATGACAAACCCACTGCTGATAATTGTATGAATTTCAAACCCTGCTGAGGCCTCCCTAAACTCCCTGTGTGCAGAGTCACAGCCTGGCACCGAAACACCGCTGAACACAGCGGGTGCACCGACAGCAGCGCGTGTTGGGGCACAGGTCAGGCCAGCGTGGGGTCAGAGACAGCTGCAAGGAGGGAGAAGGGTGATCCATTTATCTGTGCACGATGTTGTCTTCTTGGATATCAAATCAGTTTCCCAGTGGCCGTTGCTGGTTTGCACCTTTCCGGATGTGTTAGCGCAGCACAGCTTTCACGGAGCTGCTCTGGCCCCGAGCTGTCACATCAGGAAAACAGTGACAAAACCAGAGTGACGTGATTAGCAAAGTGAAAAGGGAGCAATTCTCCACTGACCTCACTCTCATTCAGCATCACGTTCTGCCCCGGGGCTATTTCAGAACAGCACAGTGTTGGAACGGACCAAAATTAATGTATTTTCTTTATTCAGTCAGATACTTTAATCCAGAAAATCACAGCTACAAGTATGCTTGGAAAAATCATAAAATGATTACATAAAGGAACAAAAGTAAGTTTTGAGTTGGTTTTACCCAGTTCTCAAGTTTTCAGGCAGAAAATAACCGCTTGTGATTATAAGGAACTAATTCCTTTTTCCAATGCTCCAATGCTTTTGTGGATCAGCTGATGAGATGTGTTAGTGCTGGTTCCTTCCCACCTCTGAGCCACTCTATATGGTCTGTAGTTGCATAGCTACTGGATATGGAAAAATATTACAGCAAAATAATATTACAGCAAAATGATAGTACAAATGTTGCACCTTTAGAAGCCAAAGGAAATGAAGTTTAGGAGAGCAGAAAGATCTGCAGATTTTCTTTTCAGGTTATGAGGACCAGAAATGGACCCTTTAAAGTGATTTAAGAAAGTTCTATGGGTTTTAAAAGTTAAATACACTTTGCCAGAGACATTTTTAAACCTCTTTTGGAATCACTATCTAGAATTCATAGGATTTATAAATCCTAATGTGTATAATGTTCTTTAGCCCCAGCACTTAAGTGCCATGTGGTTAAATTGGCAGCACAGTAAATGGAAATATCATCCTTTAAATAATGTGTAGATCAGAGGGAGGTAAAAACTTGATGGGACAACTTGCACTGTCATTGTCTGGGGTAGTTTCACCATCTTCCTTGCAATGCAACTGAAAAACAACATAGCTGAGGGTGAGAGAGTGTTTTAGTCTTCTTGGGGTGTGCTCAGCCTGTCTTTGAAAACAGCTAAGAAGAATATCATGGCACTAGGGCTTGCCCTCAAGAAAATGGATCCAGAAAAGCAAAAGGTTTGAATTGAAAATACATTCCCTGAGGTGCATTAAATTCCTGAGTGGCTGCTGACACTTTCCCTGGACCTATGGATGGGTGCTCCCAGAAAACCCACCAAACATGCCACAGCCATCCATGGGGTGAGCCTGGCTGCCTGGGTCTGCCACTGCCCTCTTCCTCAAAAACAAAAATGAAATGGCCTTTTCCATCCTGTTAAATTAGGTTTAGTGTGGCTTCCACCTGACCCAGAAAATGGAATTTACCTGCCTCCCATTTTAATTGCCTGAGAAAGGGAGCTGGTGTTAATTTTGCTCATGTTCTCTCCCTTTCTTGTGACTCCTCTGTCATTCTGATTTCTCTTGCTCTGCCACTGCTCAGGTTTCCTTTGTGTGCTACAGAAATTGTAGATACAATGACAGACTCATAGATAATTTAATAATTTAATACTCAAGGATATTAGATACTGAATATTTCTTTCCCAAAAGTTCTCTTTTTTCCCCTTTTCTTCTAACCCTCCTTCATCAAGAATTGTTTTGATAAGCCGGGGTGTGGTACCTGCTGTGAAATCCTGAAGCCTTTTCCATAAAGGGTTTTGTAGTGTCACCTAGTGGCTAAATGCAAGTACAGTGAATGTCCCCTGACATTTCAAACTCTTCGAGTTCTGCTTTGGGAGGAAAAACACGACGAAGGACAGAAAGAAAACGAACTCTAGAGAGTCAGTCATATGAGGAGAGGCTGAGGCAGCTGGGGGTGTTTAGCCTGGAGAAAAGGACTCTCGGGGGGATCTTCTCACTCCCTACAACTCCCTGAAAGGAGGTTGTAGCCTGGTAGAAGTCAGGCTCTGCTCCCAGGAAACACTGATAGGACAAGTGGAAATGACCTCAGGCTGTGCCAGGGGAGGTTCAAGTTGGACATCAGGAAGAATTTGTTCGCTGAAAGGGTTGTTAAGCATTGGAAGAGGCTGCCCAGGGAGATGGTGGAGTCCCCGTTCCTGGAGGTGTTCAAGGAGCTGGAAGCGGCACTCAGTGCTCTGGTTTAGTTGAAAAGGTGNCTGATAGGACAAGTGGAAATGACCTCAGGCTGTGCCAGGGGAGGTTCAAGTTGGACATCAGGAAGAATTTGTTCGCTGAAAGGGTTGTTAAGCATTGGAAGAGGCTGCCCAGGGAGATGGTGGAGTCCCCGTTCCTGGAGGTGTTCAAGGAGCTGGAAGCGGCACTCAGTGCTCTGGTTTAGTTGAAAAGGTGGGGGATTGATCAAAGGTTGGACTCAGTCTTGGAGCTCTTTTCCAACATAAATGATTCTGTGATTCTGTGAAAAAGAAAACACAAAATTTTCAGAATAGATAAGGAAAGAGAATGAAATCAGGGTGGGCTAAGAGGATGTCATGGGTGCTTGTATTTAATGTCCAGAAGTTCAGACAAAAACTATGACAAGAGGAAAACTTAGGGTGACCTCCAACTTTTCAGTACCTGCTTGTGAAACAGCAGAAAGAGAGAGGAGAAGGGGCCCAAAGACCCCAGCTTGGTGAAATGAGAGATTTTGGGTCTGACAAGGACAACCTATGGTCTGCCCAGGCTTTTATAGGAAAGTTGCCTGTTTCCATCCTCATGGGGCACTGCAACGTTTGCTGTGTGGGATTTGCAGGCACATGGGAGCCCTTTCCAGGTGCATGCAGGGGGTTTGCTCTGTGCAATGTTACTTTGCCACACAGCACATGCAACAGACACACAACAGCCCTGATGACTCAGGGAAGGGCTGCAGCAAGCCTACAAATCCTGGGGCCATCTCCAGGGCTGGATAATGGGCAAGTCAGGGCTGGGTAATGCCCAGCAGGCAGGGCACACAGGTGTGCAAAAGGTGCTGATCACCTGGGATAATCCAGAAGAAAATGCACCAGCTCTGTCCGTGGGAGCAAGAGAAACAAGGCTGCTTCTCCTGATGTCCCTCAGCACTGACTCCTGCCTTGCCTCTTGCGAGGCTTTTCCTGGCATGAGTCACTGCTGGCACCCCTGACCATTACACCACTGACAAAAGCTCTGCCTTAAACTCATGGCTGAAGTCCAACCCTCCTGCTCCAGGTATTTCCTGCAGAAGTTACGTGGAGGAAGAAGCGGTTGGAGGTGGCTGCAGTGTAGCCCCCTTAATTCCCTGGATATTTGAGCTAGGGAAGGGAAGTGGGTGATGTACCCTAAAGAAAGGGCCTAAAGCAAAGTGAGATGGGGGAAGAGGTGACTCTGCACAGGGCAGCAGTGCCAGTTCTCACCTGGGCCAAGTGCTGCTCGTCTGGTCCTTATGGTGATATTGCCCTGCTGCTCTGTGCCTTCCTCTCCAGGGAGCCTGGCAGCCACTGGAGGGGGAAGGCAAAGAGCAAATATGCTGAGAAACCACAAAAATGTAGGTGCTTCTTTGGCTGTTTCCACCTCTCTGTGTCCTTCATTGAGGCTGGTGGCTGCTGTGTGTATCCCAGGCTTAGGAGGGTTGATAGGGTCAGCATGGGATTTATCTTTCCTGTGCTGCTGGGAGCTGCTGTCTTGCTGTGGACAGCATCCCCTTGCACTCTTGATGGCAGTTCTTAAGTGCAATTTTAATACTGATGGCTCAGAACAGCCTGTACTGCCTGCTGATGCAGGCTGGAAAGTTATGTCTCACTTATGCTACACTTTCTACCTGTAAGTGTACAAAGACTTCCCAGGCACATGTGAAGGAGATGAAGAAACACAGAGGACCTGTGAGCATCTCCTGGAGAGAGGGAGAGAAGAAAATATACAATTCTAATGGAAAAATTCAGGACATTGTTGGATGGTGTCACGGAGTCTGGGCTTCCCCAGGCATCTGGTCTTCAGGTATGAGCTCTGCCTGTGGTTAGATGTATGCAAACCTCTGGGTGTATGTGTGTTGTTCCCTGCTTTCCTTTGGGATATGCAGATAGGGAGCCCAGTGCTGTCTTTTCAGGCCCCTTTCCTGGGCAACTAAAGGAAAAGGACTGAGGAGAGAACTTGTGGATGTTTACCAGTTTTTCTTCATAGTGAGTTTCTCAGAAACAGGCTGTGTTTCTGTGTATAATGTTTTCTCAAAACATCCTTTAAAGCTGAATTAATACTAGCCTTGTGTCTGGTCTGGTGTTGCTCCCATGGGATGATGCCATCTGACCTGTGTCTGCTTCTCCTGTGGCTGGTGCTGGTGCTGGAGATGAAGGGGAATGATGCTGGAAATGCAAATGCTGTTGTACATCCCCCCTGGGCTCCTGCATAAGATGGTGTGCCCTATCCCATGGAGTGTGTGAAGAGGAGATGTTCCCTTGGTTGGCTGCCCTGCAGAGGTATCCAGCCTTGGAGGGTGGGAAAGGAAGAGGCTGAGGATAAGCTGCAGTCTGTTTAGCTCTTTGGGAGGAGCTTGTGGCTCCATCTGAGCTGGGCAGTGGAGACAGGGCAGCCAAGTTGGTGCAAACCCTCACACAGGGCTGTGCTTTCCCATCCCACAGAAAGCAGCCCATCTTCCTCTCCAGCATGGCAAAGCAGGCAGCATCTGGAGCTGCCCAGACAAGCCATGATTAAGGCTCACTGAACTTTGAAAAAGGTGGCATTTTGTCTTTTAGGCCGCCAGTGAAGTCCAAGGTGACTGAGCACACTGTGAACATTTATTTTATGGATTTCTCTAGACTGACCTGAATTCAGCTGTGATTTCGTGCTGCAATACTTTAAGGCTGACTGTTCCTTTTTAAAATGGTGCAGAACCATTTCCCAGCCCAGCTCTTGGGCTCTCCAGGAGGATCCTGAGGCAGGGCTGTGTGCCCCAATGACAGTCAGAATTTGGAGAAAAAATATGACACTCCTCACCAAAGACTTTAATGAAATATTTCTGAAATTATATTGAAGACTGGGAGGTTTCAACTGTGTTGCAGAGCTGATGAAAAGAAACACCTTTCTGTTTTCTTTACCCTGGTCTGGGGGCATTTAAAAAGAGGTGTTATTGGCTTGGCTTTGGGGAGAAATCAGACGTGAAGAAAGGCTTGAGGGTGGTCTGCTGTAAGTTGTAACATGCCTGGGCTGTGGGACTCCTCTGAGAGATATATGCAGTGTGGAGTGTCAAGAGCATCTCCACCTCCATTTGCAGCTCTTCCTAATTTTGGATTTCCCCCTCTCCCTCCAGGCATTTTGGGAGGCAGAACACAGGAACTCCCCTGCAGCCAGAGGCAAGGACAAGTGACAAATGACAGATGAGACATTTTAATTTCTTGGCTTGTTTAATATTCGTGGTTAAATATACACCACATCCTTCAGCTGCTGTAGAATAAAAATGTTATCAAGCAAAAGGTCAATTTTCTGGTGCTTCCCTCCAGAGCATGGAGCACAATTGAAGTGCAGAATGCTCTCCTGGGAGCCTACACAGCCTAAAAATGTAATTGCCCCTAGGTGTCCATCTCCATGTGCATTTTGTTTTTATTCCAGGTACATAAACCTCTACCCCTCGATGTTCTTCAGCAGGTGGATGCTGGTGTGATTAAAGTGTTGATAATGGGTATTATTATTATTACCAATGGCAGCACAGTGGTAGGTTTCAATTTGGTGGTTGCAGAAGATGTGGATATCCACTCTGTCATCACCACTTTTTGGGATGCCTTGGAACACAGTTCCTGCTTCACCATTGACAAGAGCAGCCTCTCCATAAAGGGTAAGGAGCAGCTTGTATCCCAAGAGTTCTTCAGAACTAGAAAGATGATAAAGCTTATTATTAATCTGTATCTTTTGAAGTGAAAGTATATGTAAGACAGGTGGATGAAAAGCCTTTCTCTCTCCTTATATTGCTCCTGCTTCTCCATCCAGTAAGGCTTTTCAGATAACATCAGTAGATGACATAGGAAATGAGGTACCACTGACTCAAAAGGACAAAACCAACTGGTCTTTTTGTCTGTATCTAGAATCAATTTTATGGAGAAGAAGGTAAGGGGATGTTAGATGCAGTGGTCAAAAATTTTGGGGTTTATAAACCACCAGTGGAAATGGGTCCCTGTACACAGCCATAACTAGCTCTGTTTAAAGGAACTGAAAAGCACATTTCCCTCTGCTTTGCACTGATAATTTTGCATGTGATAGAAACCCCAGGAAAGAAATAAATGAATATGTGAATTCTTCTTCACTGGGAGCACGTTTTCCTCACACACCTGTGGATTGGGAGTTCAGGTGAAAACCCTCTCTCTGCCAAGAGCAGCACGATGGCTGATTGTACAACTTCTTTTCCTTTATGTATAATTTAAGTAAGTAACAAGAAGCATTAGTTTCCTGACTAACAGCTGCTGAATTCTGCTCACAAGTCATCTCTGAAAAAAATACCAAATACAATGTTCTTGACATGATGCATTTGTCCAAAGAATACTGTTAAAACTGTCAATTAGAATCTAAAGAAAGATTACTTCAGAAACATGTTTATGTTCTTCCCTGTACATCCTTTTTGCTTGTTACACTCATGGTTGTAAATCTGGAAAGTTACAAATCCTGTTAGTAGAATCACAATTAGTAGAATCACAACTATCTCATGCTGGGACTTGTAGAGTACCTGTCCCCTTGAACCTGTGCTAAAACAAATGGTTTGTAACAGGGACAGGTCTCCATAAAGCAGGTGCTGCTTTTTGAGTCCCACCTAAGGTGGTACATCCCTATCTGTCTGATTTTTAGACCTTGGGGAGAAGAAGGGAAGTGAAAGCATATTTTGCCTTACAAAAGTGAAATTTTTGGCCAGGTAAAAATTAAGAAAGCAACCAGACTGTGATTTGGACCGATCACACAACCCTCCTGCTTCACTCATGCTGGGCATTTCCCAACCACCTCCTCAGGGGTGTGAAATGGGGGAATAACTGAGGAAGCCTCCGGGTTAGGAGCATCCCCTTGGGCTGCTGGTCTCTGTTTAGGAGGACAGGAGCAGTGTGCCTACATTTAAATATCAACTGAGCATCACTGGCAGCCCAGTCCTTGGAGGGGTTTGTCAGTGCCTTGCAATTTTCCCTCCAGGCTGTGCTTCCAGTATCCCACCTCTCCTAGACCCAGCAGCTGCCTGACACACAGAGCAGAGCATCACATCTAAGAGGTGGGATCTCATTGTGACACCCTGGTGTTTTGAGTATTCTCCAGTTTCAGAACTGTCAGATTTTCTTTTGTACACTCTCCAGCATTGTCTTTCTTCTGCTCCAATTGCCACCCGACAGATTGTGATGAACGCACAAGCAAAGGGGACGACTGCTCCCCGGATGCCTCGTGCCATAACAGGGTTGGCTTCCACCAGTACAGCTGCAAGGAAGGATTTGTGGATGTGCAGCCAGAGAGGCCTGGAAGAAGCTGTGAAGGCAAAAAGGATGTTCCTTACCTGGTGGCTAACTGAACGTTTAGTGATCTGATCTTCACTAGATCACGGTCACGCTTGTCGCAGGTCTTGTAATTTTGCCAGGCATTGTTTTGCCTCTTTGTTTTCAGCTGGATCCTAGTGGGGAAAGCCTTGCAGTAGATGTAAAGTATTTCTGAGTGCAATACTCTGTCGTAGCAGTTTACTAATGGATAGTTAATGCTGTGTTTGCAAAGTTCTTTTAACAGTTCTGTTTCTCATATTTTCCTCAAAAATTAGATAGGATTGTCAAGGTTGTTAGTTATGTCCATTGATAGCAGAGGGGACAGAAGAGAGGACAGAGAAGGTGACAGAAAGTACTAGATAGGTGGCTTGACCTCTGTATGGCAGGAGGAAGGAAATGTTGGTATCACAAACTGCCTTTTGGTATGAGTTGGTTCATCTGGCCTCTCTCTTTCCCCAAGTCATTTTTCAGCTGATGTTTGATGGGTCTTTAAGCTCCTAAATTCTCTTAGGCTTCTTCAGCAATTTATATTTGCTTTCATAACCACATTGATAAGGAACCCTTTCACTGGAGTCACATCAATTTGTCAACTGATGCCAAGTTTGGTTTTGTTTAACCAAGATAATAATATCATATAAAGCTTTTGGGAAATCCAGCTCTGAAAAAGCTCAGGCATTTATTTTTCTCCCCCTGTTGCTCAAATCAGCAACTTTTTCATTTGGGGCATTTCTGAAAGCTGGAGAGTTCAGAAGGATCCATATACACATATGTGTGTGTGTTTGTGTGCACATATTTTATATGTTGCTTGGGAAATAGATGCTATTTGTATGTTCAAGCCACTAAAATTATTTAAGAGAAGTTTTGTGCAATGAGACACATCCTCTGTGTTTCAGTGCCAATGGAGTTTATCATCTCCATGGTCTCTAAGTCAGTGGTGGATGAACAATTAGGGTGTTTCTACCAGCAAAGAGCCACAGGGTAACCCCAGACCCTGTGCTGGATGTTTGGTATTCAACAGGTACATTGATCTCAACTTGTGCTTCCTTTTTCCTTCCTTTGCTCCACTTGCTTTCTTCCTGAAACCATTAAAGTTTATTCATTTATTCAGCTCCCCACTCTCTCTCAGGACACAAATCTGCAATGCGGATCTGCTACACGAGGTTTGCCCCACACTTCCCCCAAAATGGGTTTTCCAAGTCCTCAGGGTCATATTTTTTGGGTAGCAACTGGTCACAAATGGGACCAGTTTTTTTTAACAAACTCTGCTCCTGTTTATAACCTCACCCAGAACTGTGGAGTCTCCTGCAGCACTAAGCAAAAACATACGAACACTTGTTGAGTCACTTGCAGCTGGGGATCTCTCGCAAGCACTGATCTTCCAAAAGCTGTATATACATGTTTTAAACCCTAATTATTGCAGCTGTCAGGAAATAAAACACTTGAGCTTTACTGACAGGCACTGTGCATGTCTCTGGGGCCCTTAAAAGAAGCCACAGCTTTGGCAGCAAGTAGAGCAGGTTAAAGAAAAAAAAAAAAAAGAAGCCAGCTTCCTGCCAGTAACTGTGAGTTTCCTCCTTGGAGTTTGCTTTTGCCTCATGAAATCAATCTGAACCTGTAAATTACAACAGTACCTTTATTTTTATGGCACTCTTCAGCACTTCCTATCAGCCAGAAGACAACAGTGAGGGATAAAAAACCTGTGCACAACACAGTTTTCTCTGTGCCATCTTTGCAAACTTCTTCCCCTGCTTCAATGGACTTCTCTGCTGCTGAGCACAGAGCTCTGGAGGACATCACACTCTCCAGCATGGAGCTGCCTCCTCTTACCAAGGATCCTCTGTCAACTCCTGATGTTTCCCCTCAAGCATCTCCAGCCCCACTTGCCAAACCTGCCCAGGAGGCTTCCATTAAAGATGCAGTGAGTGTGTTCTGTGAGATAGAGAAGATCGTCCTGGCCATCCAGAAGAGGTTTTTACAGCAGGAGTCCATCCCAGAAGCCTCCCTGTACCTGGGGGAGCCCCAGTGCAATGTGAGCAGGGGCAATGCCACTCACACTGTGCTGCAGGCAGGAGACTGTGAGTCCTCTGAGCCAGGGAATGCAAAGAAACTCCGCAGCACTTTTATCTCTGGGGGGGGTGTGAGGGCAGGAGCAATGGCAGACCCTCAGTTAGGTGTACAGTCTATCAGTTGCTGAAACTCCTTTGGAGATAGAAAACACCTTCTTGTGATGGAAAGTCACCTCTCTGTTTGGGATGGGGGCAAAGCACAAAAGAGAAGGGGGAGTCAGGCAGCAAAACTCACAGAATCACAGAATATGCTGAGCTGGAAGGGATCACAAGGATCATTGGATCCAGCCCTCAGCCCTGCACAGGACCATCTCCAGGAGTCACACTGTGTGCCTGAGAGCAACTGCCCTGGGGAGCCTGTTCAGTGCCCAACCGGCCTCTGGAGGAAGAACCTCTGCCTACTATCCAACTTAAACCTCCCCTGACACAAGGTTCAGGCCATGCCCTTGGGTCCTTTCCCTGGTCCCCATAGAGCAGAGCTCAGTGTCTACCCCTCCTCTTCCCCTCACAAGGAAGTTGTAACTGCAGTTGAGGTTTCCCCTCAGTCTCCTCCTCTGCAAGCTGAACACAACAAATGCCCTCAGCCACCCCTCAAGGTCCTTCACCATATTCTTTGTCCTCCTTTGAATGCTCCCTAAGGGTATCTCCAAACTGAGAGTCTCTTCCCATGCCTCTCTGGGTTCCCTTTGCAGCTGTCAGAAGCTTCTCTTTTCTTAGAAGCAGTTTCATCATCTCATTTTGACAAAGATTTCAGTTGCTACCAGTAGTGGGGGCAGAGAGTGATGTCTATCTCCTCGGATCCCAAACCAAAGGCTATGCTCAGACCAGGTCAAAGTACAGAAATTCCCTTCTGGAGCAATGATCATTATTAAGGAACAATCATTGCCCCATCCCTGGAGGTGTGTAAAGGCCAAGTTGGATCGGGTTCTGAGCAACCTGGTCTAGAGGAAGATGTCCCTGCCCATGGCAGGGGGTTGGAATGGGATGGTCTTTAAGGTCCCTTCCAACCCAAGTCACTCTGTGATTTTATGATTCTATGACATGATACGAAGGAAAGGGAGGAAGAGTCAAAGATTTCCGTTGTCTCACTGTACAGCAACAAAGACATTAGAGGTTTAACGTGACTTTTGTAGCCAGGAGAATGGAGAATACCTGAGTATTTGACACTGGTAAGCCTGTAGCTCTGCTGTATCCCCAGAAACACTGATGCTCACAAGCTGTGCTTTTTTCCTTCCGTGTTGCAGAACATGACTAATACTGTAGTGAAAACCATCCTTCGGAACGACATTCCTACTCAGGGAATAATCCACCACTTAAAATTTGCCAGTCCCATTAACTGTGTGTTTCAAAATGATGTCTTGGCTTCCTCTGGGTACGCTGCAGAAGGGTAAGTAAAAACTCTCTGCTTTCAAATGCTGCTGTGTGGCTGAGTGCTGCTGCATTGGAAAGATCCTCAGGGGCTGTAGTTGTATCTGGTGAAGGTATTTGCAATGCTGAACAACAAGCCTGAGAGGAAAAGAAACCTTTGGGAGCCGTCGGTGCAGGTTCGGGAGTTCAGAATTCCTCACTTCTCTTTGCCTTCCTGGGCAATCCCCTGTAGCAATAACAGCAATTTCTTGCTTTTGGAACACTTCAGTCAGGTATCTTTTTACCTGATGTAGGCCTGTAGACTCCTCTATGGGTTCTGAGAATGGCAATTTTTAACCCCCAAAAATCCTGATTTGGTCAACTTGGAAAAAGAGATGCAAATCATGTGGGTTTTTTTATGGAAGGCCCCATCTTCAAGTTAGATGCAATCAAATCCACACTTCACAGAAAATCAAGCTCACACTCACAGAAAATGTGGCAGCATAAGCTTTGCTCTGGTGGGGAATGTCCTCCCTTCATACAAATGCACTTCCCCTCTCTTTCCTATCACTGTGCTTAAACTATTGGCACCAAAGCCACTTTCTGCTTCCTAACCCTGTCCAGACATTGTATTTTCCCTTATATTCCCCTGCAAAGTCTTTGCCAGGCCCCTCCTCTCTGAGCTCTGTCATTTTTTCATGCCCCTCTCTTACTGTTCAGATTTGTCCCTTATAATTTCTTTTGGTTCTCCTGCACTAAGCTTTTACTGTCCTTATTTTGAACTTTCAGAAAAGTCATGGTCTTGTTCCTCTTCTGCTCCACTCAAATCTCTCTCTCTCTGCCCCGTTTGTATTGCAGAGACATTCCACCCTTTGGATTTTCCCACTTGTGTTTCCATGCTCTCTGCCTTCCCAACTGGATGCATGTTTACCCTTTCCTTTGGAACAGTGTCCTGACACCCTGGACTGCAGAGAACTCTTCACTATTTACATGCTCAGGAGGTGGAGAAACAGCCACTGATTTATGACTTACAGGAACATACAGTAAAATTTGTGGTCTTTAAAGGAGGCTCATTGATTTTTCAGACTTTACACCATGTTTGAGGATTTGCATGGATCTGGACACTTCAGAACAGAAATGCAGCTGTTTATTGGGAACTGCCCAATACCAAAAAACTTCAGTGTCTCTGCCAGTGATGATGTACTGATCGAAGTGGGGATCCAGAGAGGGGACAGCAAGCTCAAAGTGGTTCTCACTGACTGCTGGGCAACTCCAACTAATAATTCAGTGGATCCCCTCTCATTTGTTTTTATCAGCAACAGGTGCAGCAATGCCACTTACAGATAACATCTGCCATGCCTTAGATCTTCCAGTGGCACTGACTACTAATGTGTTACATTTTAAACTCCTTTTATGTGTGTTCTTGTCATTCATATACATGTTCCCTTTCCATTTGGACTGGTCACACCTTTGAACAAGAAAAGTAGGTGTGAAAAGAGTTTCCAAAGGGCCATGTCATGGCTGTTTGGGCTTTGTTTTCTTCCCTACAGTTTTGTCAAGGAATTGTACTTTTGAGCTGAAGGTGATTCTGGCAGTCAGCAGTGAAAGAGCATTTGAAATGTGTGTGCTTTATCTATTTCTCTGTGGTTCAGAGGTTATTCTGTGGTTTCAGCTTCACCAAGATCTTATGTGCCTGTCATCAATGAAGAAACAGGTTAGTTAATCCCTCACATGTGTTATTAATGCAGCCTCTGGTAAAAGAGGAGCTTTGTTCCTGTCTGGATCACTAATGTCACCCCAATGTCATATTCCTTGGGCTCAGCTGGAAATACAGAATAATCATTTGGCTCAATAACAAAATCTATTCCTTTTAATGTGATGTTTTTTCAATCTGTGTTTGGCGAAGTCAAGTTAAAATCCTTTTTTTCTGTTACTCTTTCCCTTGTTTTCCAACCCTCTGACCACTTCCCAAATCTCTCCTTCTATTTGATTACTGTGAGAATAAGCAGCAAACATCCCCTTATCATCACTGCACTTCCAGAGTTGTTTCATGAAGGGTTTGGCTGTGGCTTCCTAAAGGAAGGAAAGGCCTTAAAATACAATTTATAATCTATAGCCTCAACCTGTCTTCTCTAGCCCTGTCTGCTATGTCTGGTTTTCCTCCTCCTTTTCAGCTGTCCCCTCCCAAATACATACACCACCCTGCTCGAGAATGGGAATTCAAGCAAAGCCCAGTCCAAGATGAAAATTTTTTCCTTTGTCAACAATTCTGTGGTTTACTTACACTGCAGAATTCATATCTGTCTGGAGACACTGGGAAAAACCTGCAGGACAGTAAGTGTTTTGCTATTTTTCTCCTCCAAAAATATGCATTTTTCTCAGTGCCTTATGCTGCCCTGTAGTGGAATGGAAGGAGTAATGTTTCCAAACAGGGTTTAAATAGCTCTTGAAGTTTCCTTCAGGAGAGAAAGGAACAGAGAGGAGTGGGGAAGGACTACAAACATATGGAAGTGTCTGCCTTTCCTCCTGTTCCTCATGCTCATGGTTAAAATCACGGAGCTTGCACAGAACTGGGGAACCTGAGAATTGGATCTTCCTCCTCTGTGTAGGGGTGGCTGGAAGGCAATGAAATTAGACTGTTCAGAAAAATATCAGCTCAGATGGACATGACACAAAAAACTGAGCACCCATAGTGGCAGTGTCAGAAGGAAAAATCAGAGTAAATTGATTCAGGATGTTTTTCTGTCCTTTTTCTTCTTTTCCCCTACGGATCTGGTGCTTCAGCTGAGACTTTAGGTGCCAGGACAGGAAGCTCAGTGGCATTAAGTTTCTGGGTCTGTGACTCTAATAGAGCTTATTAGGGCTTTTTAAAGCCTGATTGCTTTTTAAAGCAATAAACAAAGCAATGTTCTGATAAGAACTGCAGTTTCTAATTGTCTGTGCTACAAAGCATTGCTTTGTTTCTTTTTACTTCAAGTAAGTGATACACGACCTTATCTAAAAATGTGTTGCTATCATAGAAATAACAAAAAATATGTTTTGTTGATGGCTTTTTTTTTTTTTTTTAATAGCAGACAGTTGGGAATTCTCTTCTCCTGCCAACCTTCCTGACTCTTTTTCTTTTAAGGATGTTTTCATTAGCAGTTTGGTGCTCCTCCATTGTTTACCACTTTCCTTTAGCTCTAAATAACACAGTTTCAGCCCATTATAAAGCAAACAATGTCTTCCTGAGAGATTAAAAAAGGCTGCCAGAAGATAACTTGTTTCCTTTCTCTAAGTATAAAGCTTCCTCCAGATTTACTAAATAAATAAATAAATACATACAAACATAAAATAAATAAAGTAGGGACAGGGAAGAAGACTGAACGTGGTAAGATGGCTCCACTTTTTGCAGTTTAATATGAATACACATGTTAAAAATCAGTGGTTAACAGTCCCCAGCTTATGCCTTCCTTTGCAGGAGGGCAAAGGAAGCCCTCACTGAATTCACTGTGCCCTGCACAGCTGAGGAGGAATAGATCTATATATATAGATATATCTTTCTATATACTTATGTCTATATGTATATGTACATTTTTCTTTCTCCTATGCAAAATTTACCCCCATGAAAAGTCAGTGAATTCATTATCTTAGACTGAGACCAAACTGTGGAGTGGAGAAGACAAGCATTAGGCACCTCTACACAGGATGACCTTTTTCTTTTACACAGAAGGGAGTGGGGGCTGCAGGAGGTGCAAATATCAAGGAAAACTGGAGCAAGAGGGTATATTTGGAAATAGTGTAAGATGGCTGGGAAAGTGCCCAGGGTCTGGGATCTGATCCTCTGATCTGTTACTCTGGAGAATACTGACTTGCTTCAGGTCAGGTTTGCTTCAGCTCTTTAACCACAAAATTCCCAACATTTCACAGGGCAGGGCTTTCAAACTAGCAGTTCCCAGATTATTAATTCACATGTCACTTAAGTTGTGTGTAGCNCTCAGTGGAATAGAGTAAGGTGCTTTAAAATTTAAAGTTGAAAACAGAAGAGAGACTGGGGTGTGATGCAGTAAGAAATTAGTAAGAAACATGACTTTGAATGAGGAGTGGTGTCTCGTGGAACTTGGCTGCTCTGTGGCCATGTGGAACCACAAAATCGTTTCCATCAGGGAGCAGCTACAGAACCATATTCTCCCATGGATCCACCCAGCTGGGAAAGCTGTTTGAGGGTAGGCCAAAGTCATAGACAGATGGGTATTTTTCTGGGGGCTGACCCAGCTAAAGACACTGTTTTTGCCATTGGACTGTAGAGGATTTTCAGTGTAGCCAGTAGTAACAAATTCTTGTGTAGACAAGCTGGTAAGACAGCCTTGCAATTCTCTGCTCTCTTTTGCTGATTACAGTATGATGTTGCAGTATCTCTGTTTTCTGTACACTTCCAGGAGAGCCACAGTATTTTTTTTAGTAACTCCAGTAGGCTTCTCTTCCCATCAGAGACCTTTAGGCTGCAAATTAAACAAAAAAGGTGGCAAACAAAATGAAAAGTGCTGTTGAGGAAGTGTGCAGAGGATGAGTGCTCGCACAGAGCTGAAGCAGCTGATTCCCAAAATTTCACAGGGCAGGGCTTTCAAACTAGCAGTTCCCAGATTATTAATTCACATGTCACTTAAGTTGTGTGTAGCTCCAAAATGACACTTGGCTTGGCAGGGACTGAAGGTTGCTGCTGCTTTTGGTGGTGCTGGTTTTAGCATCTGCTGTGCCTGCCCTGGGCAGCATCCCAAAACAAATGTTTGCAAAACCCTGGCATATAGAAATAGTGATAAGTTTATTCTCCCATAAGGTTTCTCTGAAACAAACAGAAAATTAGCAAAAAGAAAGGGATTGTCAGTGTGAAATGTCTGTTCACAGCAGCGTTTTCCTATATGACTCAGTCCAGATCTCATACTGGTGCCATTTCCTTTGAACTTCTATTTGGTGCTAATTTCAGCTTAACAAAACACAACATTAAGAAACAAAACCCCCGGTGAGTGAGAATAGCACTGGCCTTTCACATGCCCGTCAGAAGGCTTTGTATTTTTGATTAGTAAGCCACATTACTTGTTGGAGTTTGAATTGATTGTTGCAGAGATGCCATGCCAGGATTCTCTCACTGAAGGAGAAACCATTGCTACACACAGAACATCCTGGGGACCCCTGTGAAAGGAGCTGGTGAGTTCTGAACAGATGCTTGCAAAGAAAGGGACACAACATAACTATCATTTCAGTATCATTTTTTACGGGCAAAGGAAACTGAAGACCTGTGATACAACGTGCCCCTCTGAATATATTCCTGAGGGTCGGGTGTTCTTGCTGAAGCCACGTGGCAGCTGTGGAGAACCCTGTGCCCTCCGGGGTGAAGTGACTGTCAGGTTGTCAAGGGAATGCAGAAAGGAAGAGAAAAGTGCTTTGTGCAGCTGTTTGCACAGGGGCAGCGAGTGCAGCAACCACGAAATCAAACAGCTATTTCAATTGTGAAGTGTGGAAGCAGCTTCAATCTCTCAGATTGCCATCAGTTTTCCGAGTGTTTACACTGCTCTTAGCCTGCAATTGTATTGAGCTCTGAAGTTCCTTATCAGAGGAGGTAAGAGATTTTGTTGCTGTGTTTCCTTTGACTGCCTGGCATTCATTTCTTCACCACCACGGGGGGAAGTGGCAGAGAGCACAGCTGATGCACAGCACGTTGGAGGAGAGGTGCACTACAGGTTAATAGAGAGCAAACACCAGCATTAGGTACAAACAAGCTCTAATTTGTTATGCACCTGCCTCTTCTGCATTTGACCTGAGTGATGTTTTCAAGGGCACCTGTGGTCTCTAATGTTTGCAGTCATCAGGCCTCCTCCAGCCATTTGCATCTGTAACTTATGAATCTAAAACAATCTCTGAGAATATTTAGGCTCACCAATATCAGAGTTTTAACATGTGGCTGCTGTGAATAGAGAGCTCACAATGTCCTTTTGGATCTAGAAACCGACTCTGACTTAGCATATTGTATTTTTCTTTCATCACATGTAAATATTGGTCTGTTCAAATATTTAATTTCTGAACTAGTTTTTTTTTTTAAAAAAAGTAGCAATTAATGCAGCTTGTTTTGTTCTTCAGCTCTTACAACAAGCACCTCTCACTCTCCTTTTCCCAGGAGATCCCAATGCTTTTCTAATACTGAAAAATGGCCATTTCCCCAAATGACCTCTGGTGAGGGGAGCTTTATTTGGGTTGTATTGCATTGATACATTGTACAGCACTGCTTTGACCTGTCTTGGAATGATGCCCTGGGCGTTATGTAGCTTGGACACAGCCCTTACACACCTCTGTGGCTGCTAACATTGCCCTTGGGCCAAAAATCTTGTCTGTAATTGCAGGCATGAATGTAGCAATATTTGTCTTCTATGTACCTCAGGTACCACGTGAGTGCTTGGCTAAATAAGTGATGTAAGCACACAAATATATGTTTTTGTAGGTGCATCAACCCTTACAAGAATAAATTATAAGCACAGGTACAAACACGAGGAGAAGCACAATGTTAAAGGGACAGGGGCATCTTTTGGCAGATTTGGACAAATATATGGAAGTGTCTAAATGTAAACCAGGAGAAACCATTCTGTTGATGGTTGGTGGTGCCTTGGGAGACAGTTGGCAACACAGGACTTGACACAGCACACATGGAGAATCCTTTCCTAAATAGTTTTGATTAAAGGAGAGTTACATATGTGATAAAAGTAAATCAAGTGGGTTTTAATAATCACAGATGAATGGAAGCAGGGTTAATATGGGAGAATGCTTCACCTTTAAGGTTCTTCTGAAAGAAAGGCAGCATTTCAAAAAGTCAGCAGTGTTGATTCTTTAAATCTTATTTTACTGAAAATCACACTTATATCTGTGGGGACTCTACACTTGTATGCAAAAGGGAGAACATGGACTGTCCTCATGACATTTCCATGAGAATCACCCTCCCCGAAAGGCTGATACCCTTCTGAATCACAATTCTATGCTGGCATGCTGGTTAATTTGTAGGAAAGGTTTTTTTTCTTAAAATATTTAAGAATTTCAAAGCTTTTTCTCTCGCATCTCTTGGTTTTTCATCCAGTTTTTTTCCAGCACCTGAAGAGAGAAAAGGAGGCTGGGATGGGAGTTGGATACATCACCCTCATTGCCCTCGCTGTGGTTGGGTTTGTGCTGGGAGTTGTGAACCTTCTCATTTTCCAGTACCAGAGAAAAGTGGGAAGATGCAACTTCAGAATCAAGTCTGACAACTTCAGCTGTCAAGTGTTCTATGATTAGAGATCCTCAGGTTACCGTGTGTAAGTACTGAATTATGACCAGTTACTTTTCTTTAGCTGTTTATCTCCTTCTTGAAATGGTGAAATACTTGAGAGCATTTGAAGCTGCTCTCCTTTTGGCTGTGGGTGAAGGCCACAGAAGTTTAGAAAGAAATTCCTACTGTTCTTGCCTGTTTTCAAATACTACAGAGGAGGAAGACAGCATGTGTTCTTCATCTTCCTTCATGGCTTCCATCTCAGGCAGAGTAAATGACACACTGCTTGAAAATAACACCAATGACCATTTCCATAAAAGAAACATATCACTTTTGGTTTTGGACCATGGATTAGCATAATAAAGGAGAGAAACTTTAGCACTCTCTTTATTAATTTGCTTCAGAAATTTTTACTTTCTGCAATAGCTTGGAGTTTTTTAGTGTGTTATTTTTTTTTCAAGAAATATTTTCCAAGAAAATAGTGGGATGTTAAACATGAAGAGCTGGAAATATTGATGATGCATAAATAGTGCTCACAAGTGCCTGCAGAGAGTCTGAAAACACAGCTCTGAGGAGACTTAACCACTGCCACACACTCTGTCTCTTCAACTTGGGAATTCAACACTTTCCCAGGATACAAGTGTGATATATAAATCACAGAGAGAGGGCAGGGAAGGCTGCACCCCAGCTATCAGCTTGTAAATCTTGAACAGTAGTCACCATTAGCTCATTTGCTCCCAGTTTTACGTCACACTGATCACACTCTGTAGTCATCCATCCGTGAGCAGCTCCCAGGAGATGGCTGCAGGTGAGGGTGGTGCCCTGATGGTTTCCCAAAGGCTGGGCAGGGCTACCTGTTGAGATTCCAAAGGGATGACACTCAGGACTTCTTGGAATAACTCCAGCAGCTGTACAGTTCCACCAGTGACACAAGTCTCACCACGGAGCCATAAAGGGCATATTGAGGTTCATTAAAATAAAATTTACATATGAAGCCTCTGAGTCTCTCCACAGAAAGAAGAAAGGCTTGTCTTATACTCATCACCCTGCTCTCCTGAATGGTCATGGGTGTTTAAAATACCTGATAGCAATGGGAATTCTGGAGTTGTGCAAATGGGGTGCAGCATAAAGGATATTGTCAGGCTCATAACACTTACACACCACGCTGGAGTCTCAACTAATGGCTCCTTTTAGAAACTGGAGCTACTCAGCTCTTCTTTCCTGTATGTTAACTTTCTTTGGAAGTTCCTTTCTTTGATTCCTCAGTCACGATTTTGTTTTAATTTTTTTTTTCTCTAGTGGAATCATGTCTCATCAAGTGGAGAACTGAAGCTTGTCTTCACTCAACATTTGGCTTTCACTGCTCTTCTCAGTAGTGGTCTGGTTGTAGGGTTGCAAAGCTGACTCTTCCAAATCAATATCCTACATAAAGGGCTTCTATACCCTCTGGTTTTTTCCCCCCTCTTTTTTTCTTAGCAATCTGGCTCTTCCCTGATGTCCTAAGAACAATTAATGACTACAGCTCCAGCTTCAAGTGAATTTTGGCAGTTTTTTCCATGGATAAAATAGAAGGGAAAAACCAAAGACCTCATTATTAAAATTCCAAGATTTGGCTCTCCCACTGTGCCACATCACTGTGTGTCCATCTGAGCATCACTTGTGCCCTTACTATTGACAAGCTGCGTATTTCTATAAATATTCCAGGAAGTGAATCATCCGCAAAAAAAATATCTTTTTTACTTTGCAATTCACTGTTTACTTAAGGTGAGGTGGAAACTTTGAGCTGCAACAGCATTAAAGACCTAATTGTGCAACACCTTCAGTATACAGAGAATCTGGAGAACAAGCATTGGATTTGCCACCAAGGAAGGAAAAGGCACTGTGAATCCGGGGCTTAACCTGCTCAGGACTCTGATTTTGGGATTTGATTGCAAATTCTATAATCCACAAGGACCCAGTGGAAAAAGAGAAGAGAAAAAAGAAACGATTTTTGCTGCTGGCAGCCCATGATTACCCAGATAAGTCCATTGGTACCTGTATATTCTGTTAATTAGACCATTGTGCAGTCAAGCCACAAGTGAGAGCACTCCGATTGCAACTGAATAGTTTATGTATTTGAGCCGACTTTTGCCCGGCTGCAAGACCATTATTGCAGCAGCAAAGGCTCAGTTTACACACTCCATTGGGTACAACAACAGTTTGTTCAGCTGGACAAACTGGAACAAAAGTCTTTTCCACACAGTGAGCATCTCCTGCAGGATTCTTTCCTGAAGTGCTCCTCTCTGCTGCCCCAAAACTCCGCTTCAGGGAGTGTGCTGGAAGACGGAGAGTGAAATGATGTTGCAACTTGTCCTACCCCCTCTTTGTTCTGTTTTCTGCATGTACTCCTCCCACACAGAGGCAGTCTGCTGTGTCCAGGTCACATCTAATTCATCAATTCATAGAGAACAAACCAATCCCTCCTCATTACCATTGGACACCATCATAAATTATTCTTAGTGGAAATTGGTCCTTAACTTGAAGGCATGAACTCTTTTAGTAGCCATAGCACTTAGGTGCTGACTTTTTGGTACTGAATAGAACAGAGTAGAAAAGTTGCTTTTTTATCTCCCTAGTACAATTTCTGTTAGGTAATAAGATTAACTGGGTAAAAGACTTCCACATTTTGCAAAAGGTGATACTAATGGATCTTAGGGGTTTCATATGCACCCTTTAAATACATAAATAGATTTCAGAGTTAGTAATTTGCATTGGGCTTTAGAGTCAAGTGACTCTGTAAGGAGTAAAACACTTTGACTTGTCTTTGCCTTGCTATATATATATATATAAATCATTTAGTTGTCATTAGTAAAACTAAATTATCTTTGCCATCTTAGAGTCTGATAAACATAGAATCATAGAATGGTTTGAGTTGGAAGGGACCTTAAAGCCTTAAAGACCATCTAGCTCCAAGTCTCTGCTATGGACAGGGACACCTTCCACTAGACCAGTCTGCTCAGAGCCCTGTCCAGCTTGGCCTTGAAAATCTCCAGGGATGGGGAGTCCACAACTTCTCAAAATAACTCTTTGCTTTTATTATGTAGGAGTCTCTTAACTTTTGTTCAGTTTTCTCTCAAATGTGTAATGTGTTTGCCTTCTGCACACAGTGAAAGAATAAGCTATTTTATTACAAATATTTTTCTAGTTTTCAGTACTTACAGTCCTGAACTCCTTGGAGGTGACAGGACTAGAGATCTGCCTGTTGATTTTGGTGGAGCAATGCCATTTACAAAAGCTGAGCACTAGTCTTCAGAGGAAATGCAAACTAGTAGCTTGTCTCTGATGCTTTGCATGCTCAGCAGAAACTGCTATTGTGATTGAGCCTGTTTAGAAGAATTTTGATGTCTTAATAAAAGCAGTCTTGTAACTTATTGTTGACTTCTGTACTATTTTCCTTTATGATTTAGTGACAGGTATTAAGAAGTGCATTGGTCGATGTGGCAGCTTCAAGGATCAGTATTATGTTCCAACATCTCTTAAAACACAATACATGGCCTTATCCAAACACCAGTGGACTGCAATCACCAAAACCTTTATATATTTACATATATTTACTAAGGGTCTTTTTCTTCAACTTTACAAAAGATAAACATATTTTTAATATCATGCTCTGCAGCAAAGACAGAAAAAGGAGTATTCAACATTTCCAGTCCAATAATAGTATTGCAATAATGTAGTGATTTAATCTGAAGCTACTGTCACACCAGCCTCCCTGGGCATTTAATTTGTACAGTTCTGACAGCTGCTCCAAAAGAAGAATTGAGAGCTCTTGTGCTCTAAAAAAATATGTCATTAAAGAGCAGCCAGCTCTGTATAGCTTCTGTATCCCTGAGGACAATTGTCCAGGGGGTCCCATCCACTAATTCCTTCAGCAACAGAAAGTTTGCTCTTCTAAAATTCCGTGTCCTGACTCTACACCTGTCCTGAAATTACTCATCACATAAATAAAAAATAAATAAACAAAACAATAATAAATAAATTTTAAAAATTTAGTTTATCTATGCTGGTAAGCAGCCGGTCTAGTAACGCTTCCTGCCTCGTTGCACTATCACCTGGATTAAGAAATTATACTTGTTGCACTCCAAGACACTCATGGATTGCTTACAGATTGCTGTGCTGCTTTTCCAGCAGATGTCTGGGTGACTGAAGGCTCCCAGCAGGATCAGAGCCTGCGAGTATGAACGTTTTGTCAACAGATTCCCCTTGATCAGCAGCCTGTAGTAAACACCCACTACAAGGTTTCCTTTGTTTGCTTGCCCTCCAGTTCTTACCCATGAGCTCTCAACTCGTTCACCACTGCTTTTCAAAGACAGTTCTGTGCAGTCAATCCCGTTTTTCCCATAGAGAGCAAACCCCTCACCCCTTTTTCCTTGCCAGCCCCTTCTGAACATTTGATAGCCATGGATTGCAGTGCTCCAGCCACGGGATTCATTTCACCACGTTTCAGACAAGTTCTGATGCTTTAGGGGGATCATTTTAGACTGCTGTGATCAGTTCCCCAGGTCAGGGATGAAGTAATTTCACCAAACAAATAGTTCTGGCACTAATTGTTGGGAGAGAATTCTAGAGGAGCAGCACTGACCATCTCCTCCTCCCAGTTTGCATTGCCCACGTTTTGTTCTTTAAACAAAGCACTATCTCTAAAAATTATTTAAAACAATGGATGAAAAATATGGAGAAATGAAGATTTAGTTTTGACTTCTAACATAGTTTTCTAGGAAGCACTTTAGACCAGTGGTGTGTGTGCCTCATGTCCCTATTGTTCACAACACTGCCGACACCTAAGTGAAACACTCATCGTTATTCCTTTCTCTCACATTATAATGCTGCCAAATTCTGGTCCCAGCAGGGTTGGGGACAAAAAGCTGAGATAACTGGAAAATTTCTTTGTCCATTAAAATATAAACAAGCCAACTTTTTAATGTCTGTTTGGAAAGTTTTCTTGTAGGCTGCGGAAGGAAACAAGTTAAAGGAACTGAAAATGTTTAGCTGCAATTGATCTAAAAACATGATGTTGTCTCAGTCTGGTGGAAAGCCTGGGGCAGAGAGCCACCTAAGGGCTTCCCTCATCTGCTCCATAACATCTCCTCTGCCTGGGGATCTGTCCTGCAGAGCTTGAGGAAAACCTACAACTGAGTGGTATCCTCTCCATTGAGATACTGCCTTTCTTCAAGGCTCCTCTCTTTCTTTTAAACCCCCAAGATTTCTCTCCTTGCTATCTGATGATCCAGGCAGATGCACTTCAGCCCAGGGTTTTCAGGGAATCTCTGCCTGTTTCCACAACTCACTTCCCTCTGGCTGTGTGTACATCTGCCACCTTGTGCTGAAGAGTGCATTATGTGCACTCTTAGATAATCTGAATGTGATACTGCCAGAGGGTAACATGGGAGACTTGTCTATGCAGCAACTTTCCACGTGCAGAAAATTCCCTTGAAAGCGTTCCCTGCTTCTCCTGCCCTTCTTTCCCCAAACAGTGATTTTCTTCCCCCCCTGTAATCTACAGAAAGACGAGTTTCAGAGACTTAACACAAAGACTCGTACACTAAAAACAATCATAGCACAAATGTAAAAGCAGAATTGAGAAAAAAGCCAGAACATTCAGAGGTGGCAAGAAAAAGAGTAGTAAAGGATCAAAGCAGTGAAGTTCAAATGCTGTATGGATGTGTCACTAATAAATCACTGGTGTAGTGCTTGCAATGGATCCCAGAATGTCCACCCACAATATTCTCTTTAAATCAGCTGCTGCTCAAACCTGTCTATAATGAAGGGTATTAAAAGTTGGAATGGTCAGGTTAAATGTGTGTTGCTGCCTAGAACTGAATTTGTTGAAATAATAACTGTAAAGAATGAAAAATATCAATAGTTTTATCAAACTATCTTCTTTTGTGTGTTTGGGTTTGTGTTAGACAAAGTTCAGCACAATTTAAGGAATACTGCAATTGTTGAGTGCAGAGAGCTCAATTTGATCCCATTTTTCTCCCTTTCCCTCTTCCTGTCCTTTCACAGAAAGTATTAGTAGAAGTGTTTTTCTTAGGCACATATAAAAATACTTTATACCTTCTGCAAAATTGCAAGTATCTTTAGGCATGGATGAAGTAATAAACCTTCATTTAAACAGTGATTTTCTCCTTTTCCTGCTTTACCAATTTAAAAAGGAAAGTGGCATTCCTCTTCTATGATATTTCCATTTAAGCCTGTAAAGAACACAGTCTCTTGGCAGTTGCTTCTCTTTGGTGTCTGTTTTTGCTACGGATAACTCTGAGGAGGAGCAGAACCTAAGGACAATGAGAAAATATGCCTCAGTTAGTTTATTGATAGTGCAGTGAATATTTGGCACCTTGCTACATGGGACATTTTACTCGTTCTTCACCTGAATAAAGCCTTTGGGAAAATCCAAGGGTAAAATTGGAAAGCTTAATACAAGCACTGAGGAGTGTTGGGGAACTCCAAGTACGGTGACACTAGGGAGATATTTGCAGTGATATTTGGAAGCAGATCAGATGTGGCAGGTTATGAGTAGCAGTACTCTCAACAGGCTGACACAAATCCATCCCAAAGCACCAAGAAACCTCCAGGATTGTGATGGTGACTCTGAATTCCAAGAAGAGACTGCCTTTGTGACAGAGGCACTTGGGTAGAATTTTCATTCAGGTAAAATTATTCCAGCAAACAATATCACTGAATCCCTGGGAACGTGCTGGCAGCTAATAGCACTATTGAGAGCGTGGATTCTTCATGGCTTATGTTCAGTAATACTGAAACTCTTCAAATCCACCCAGAAAATGCCTGGCTTTGCCTCTCATGGTGCCTTAGCTTTGATAACAAACGTCTGCCACAAACAATGCTGGCATTTATTAGCTGCCTTTGGCATCTGGCAATTTGAAAGGATGAAGGAAGGGCTTCACATTGATATTTTGAACAAATACAGCTATTATTAGTACATGGAGACAGAAGGGTCTTGTGTTTGTTCTAGTGCCAACCTCGAGAGACCAATTACTGAGTATTATAAATGAATAGTGATCTTAAACCTAGTCTAGCACATTTAATTGTGCACTGTATCATACCTGCTCAGAGAGAATGCAAATTGTCCGCTGAGATACTCAGCCAAGAATGTGAAAATATGGCTGAATTTGTAATAGCATGTTTGCTGAGTCCAACTTTAATTTTTACAGAGCAGCTTTCGCAGAGCACAGGGCCAAATCAATACCACAGCTTTTGTCCATGTCCATAATACATAAGTCAGGAGTTACAGATAAACAAGATGCTCTTGGCTTCTGGAGGAGTTTTCTTTATGTCCCCAAAAGATTTCCAACTGATAGGTTGTTTGAGACTGCATTTTACAGTCCTTTTAAAAATCACCTGATTTAGTCTCAGGAGATACTAGATAGCACTGCAAATTTCCAGAGTTTCTTGGCATCTATTTGACTACCCAGTAGCATCTACTTGACTGCCTGTTCTCCTCCTTTTCACTTGTTTGGCTACAGCTGTGACATCTAATTTTTGAACAGGAGAAAGGCACCTCTGTTGTCTTAACGATGGATGAGAAGCATGACCTTGTAAGATTTAGTGTCTTTCCTGAAATGACACCTGACTCTCAACTGACTTCTTATGAAAACCAAAATCAGTATGGCAGGATGTCCAGGCTGTGTCCTTGTCCTATATCCTGGTTGTCCTATATCCTGGACTTCTCTTATGGGACAATACTCCTGAAGATAACATACAATCCCTCTTCTGGCACTCCCTAATACAGACCATCAGGGGCTGCATGGTCTTCCTGGGAAGACACACGTTTAGCAACTTGCCCCCAGATTTGTTTCTTAAACTGATATTGGTATTTTCATGGAATAAGGCCATATACCTCAGAGAAAGGAACATCTGGGATGGCCTGTGGTACTGACTTATTGCCTGCTTTGTTGTAACCACAAATGGTAGTGGCTTCCCACTGACATGAGCAAACTTGAGGTAAGTCTGCATGTCAGCTTCTTACTGGAATTCCTGCTGCATTTGGCAGACAGTGGGTGAGGCAGGAGATCTGATAAAGGAGGAAACAAGGCCTTAAATTGTTTCTGTGACTCTGCGGCTTTTTTTTTTTTTGTTAAGGAAGAGGTGTCAGTGGCTGTCAGATGAATAAACTGCATCTGTGCTCCAAGAACACTTGCAAGGAGTTTCTTTTCTTCCTGAGTCTCTATAAAGATACAAACAGAACGGCCTTTTCTTTTAGCACTTCCTGAGGGAGTCAAATGGGCCCTGCTAACCTACTTCTGACAGAATCCCGTAGCCACGCTCTGCACTTTTAGTGACACTGGTTTACTCGCCTGCATGTAGCCAGTTACAAAATCTGCAATTACAACAAGCTGTTGTAGTCCATAAGTGCTTGAAAACCTTACATTATTAATAAGTCTAAGTAAAATCTCCTGGAAAGCTTTACTGCATTTTTCCCGCAAATGCAGCCTTGAGTAGCACACTCAGCACAAGTGGGTGAGTTAATGTTCTGTACCTATTTCCTCTTTTTCTGTGCTCTCTCCCAAGACCATGCAGTGGTGCCTTTTAGCCTCTGCTTGGTTAGGAGGTGATTTGCAAAACTATCCACTGGTTGAGGGTCAGCCATCCAGCCCCTGAGCCCTGCCCATGCTTATCTGGCAGTGAGAGTCTCCTCCTGCTGCAGGGAAGGGGCAACCCCTCCTCTTCCTTTGCAAACAGAAGTTGTTTTCCCTCCAGTCAGCAGTGTTTGTTCGTTTTTTTCCCCCAGTCCTGACACTGCTTTGCCATGTGATGGTGCCAATGATAAGGGAGCACACAAGGCAGGCAGAGGGTTCTGTGAGGGTGATGAGGATCTGAAAAAGGTTGTCCAGAGAGGTTGTGGCTGCCCCATCCCTGGAAGTGTTCAAGGCCAGGTTGGATGGGGCTCACAGCAACCTGGTCTAGTGTCCCTGTCCCTGGCAGGGGGGTGGAACTGGTTGTTCTTGAGATCCCTCCCAACACAAACCTTTCAGTAATTCTCTGACTTTAAACACTGAAGCTAACCTCTTCTGCCCTGTTGTGTAACACTGCAAAGTCAAATGCCTTCTATTCTTGCCCAGATTTCATAAGCACAAACCCAGGGGGAGGCACCTGTACTACACACACCAAGGTGAGCCAGCAACAAGTAACACATGGACAAAGAGCTTTTGTCACATTGCTTCCTTGCCACATGATTTGGCACTGATGGATTTTCCCTCCCAGAGGAGGGTGGAAGCTGTATCTGAAACGAAAGTAATGCTTCATTCTCAGTCTGGTGTTTCATTCTGCAGTGAGAACTTTCCAGTGATCTGGCACATTATTCCTGTTCATCTGCTGAGCAGAAGGCATATAACTAATTGTTCAAAGTGCTTTGAAACCATGTCCCAAAAATATCAGCCAATGCATGTTTTAATTCTATTTACTGACAAAAGCATATGGATTGTGGATAAATTAATTAATGGAAGTACTGTGGCATTTAATACTTAAAAAGCATGTCTTTGTTGGAGAAGTTGATCTTCCCATTTTTAGCTGAATCAGTTTAGGCATTTCACTTAATACTCACCAAGGCTGAGCATGGAAGAATTCTTGCACTTGTGAGAAAGCTGCACACCTACTAAAAGTTCTGTCTTCTAGATACATGTGCACTTATTAGAAAGATACTATCAGTTCTGTCTCTGAATGGCCTGGAAAAATGGGGCACACTCTTAATTAGATGTAGCTAATTAATCCTAAAAGACATGGAAGAAGACTGTCAAAACCAGTGCCAGTTGCCTCTAGGGCTCACTTGGCAATTGCTGACAGGGAAAGTGTGAGTGTTCCCCCAAGCTTTATATTAACTCAGAACCTGGGAGGTGCTTAGGCCCAACACACACATATAGATCAAATCCTTTATTGCTGAGTAGGTGCTAGTTTATAGATGCTGAGATTAGCACAGGCTCACACATTTTTTAGAGGTAAACAAAAGATGGGTTTGGTTTTTGTCATTGTTTTTTTTTTCCTGATGTGAATGTATTTAACATTTCCAATGTGAACTTCTTAATGTATTATAATTTCTGGCATATTTTTAAAGCTTGATGACTTGCTATGCCTTGACAGGGTGCATTTATTACTGCAAACTATATGCCATATTATTTTGTACCACAGATTTGTGTAAATTCTCCACGTGTGGTTTTAGCTTTCAAAGGGATTTGCAGAGCCATGCCCAAGAAACTCCTGATGGATAATCCATGTGTGATACAGAGGTCATACACAAAACATGTAAGGACCCCTTTTCCCTGGATGCCTGATCTGTAACTACTTCTTAAGCCTGTGCAGGTAGTTCTGATCTCAGGTAAGAATTTTTTCACTCATTCTTCCACACCTTTCTCAAACTCTCCCTTTAGAATAGCAACAGATATCATAATTCAGTTGTTCACAGTTTGCTGCTACTTGCTATGTACTTCTGTCTGATAAATACACATTGCCCATGGACTTCCCTTCTTTTTTTTTGTCCTGTGGCATGTGACACATTGCCACAGAGATATCAAAGGCCATATCACTTCTTTTCAGAACTGGATACTCAGTCATTTCTAAGCTTCTTCAAATGGAAATGGCTTCTGTAATGCAGATCCTGTTCTATGGCTTTGAGTCACTCGACTGAGTAAATAGAGAGACTGTTTACCAGAGCATTTAGTGACAGGACAACGAGGAATGACTTCAAATGGAAGGAGAGTCGATTTATATCAGATAGTGGAAAAAATTTTTACTGTGAGGGTGCTGAGGCCCTGGCACAGGTTGCCCAGAGAAGCTGTGGCTGCCCCTGGATCCCTGGAAGTGTCCAAGGCCAGGCTGGATTGGGCTCTGAGACACCTGGGCTGGTGGAAGGTGTCCCTGCCCATGGCAGGGGGTTGGAACTGGATGATCTCCAAGGTCCCCTGCAACCCAAACTATTCTGTGACATGAGAATTTATGACCAAATGAATTGAAACCAACGAGGAAATGCAGCCCTCTGTAGCACATAGTGTGACCTCTGGGAGAAGGGAAGGTCCAAAATTTGCAGAGAAGGGCAATGCTTGCTTCATGTAGCTTTCCCTCTGCTGTGCTCTTGGATATACTCTCAGAAATACACCTGAATATACCCTCGGGAGACTCTCCTGCCCATCTGTCCATGACCTCTCCAGAAGACATCCCATGGCCTAAAGAGGGTTTGAGGCCTGAGGCAATATTTTAGCTCTTCCAACTACTGCATTCACACAGATGAATTGTTCATAAATAAATATGTTCCCACATTTATATGCAAAAAAAAAAGGATTTGTAATTGATCTTCAGAAATTACATATTTACTCTTTTTATAGTTCCAGCTCTCTGTTGATAACCATCTGGCAAAGTTGTTGACTGTCTGCTCACGTTGTGACAGCAAATTTCCACTGGTTAGGAGAACAACTCAAGGACAGGTATGAGTGAGGTGCATCATTATTTCTGTCCTAGACCTGTTAATTATTTTTTTTTCTAGTTTTTCACCAGCAAGAAGGTGAGGAGGAACTTGCTTAAAACTGTAAATGCATTTTAGTTGTACCTTGCTCTCTGAGGTATCTTGCTGTCTGATTGCATCACTACTGAAAACTGCTTTTTCATTTGTGCAGATTCAAAATTCTCCCTTTTCCCCTCTTTGCCCCTTTCATTTGGGGTAGACAGACTCCTCTCCCTCTTCAGCCAACAACAGTTCATCTGAAAATACTTCCAAAAACTAATAGTACTGAGCTTCTGGCAAGGTTGGAGTGCAGCAGGTAAATTCACTACACCAGCCAAATGAACCCATGGTGGCAAGAAACCAGAATTTAGGTGGTAAATGTCACCAGAATTCTCCCTGGTGTTGTTGTCTTATCCACAGGGAGAAGTAAAGATATTACTTGGAGAAAGGAGGAAAGACTCTGGGATGGTAAAGGAGTTTGGAGAGTCAAATCTCAGCCTTCGTGGCGTAAGAGTGGATCCTTTCTGGAATCCTACAAGAGTATGTCTTTGCCTGAATAACTTGGCATAGAGGAGACTAGTCTAAGAAATAAAATTTATTTTTCCAGTCAGAAAATGAACCTCCAGCTTCTTCTCCCTCCACCACCTCTGTTTTTATATTGGCAGCAGTATTAATAACTATCAATTTCTGGTGACATGAGTTTGGGAAAGTGTTTCTTTACAGTGCTATTATGCAAGAAAAAAGCAAAGCCACAAGCCTGTCAGCCTGGACAGCTCATTGTCCTGTAAAGAATAAATTTACATGTAAATAGGAACACAGAGCCTCACAGACCAAGCAGTGTCAGCGGGGATTAAGCTATCTGTTTGAATACACCAAACCAAACACATGGTTTAGGACAAATAAAGAAGAAATATGAGTACAGAATTACAAGTTTGATTCATGTGTGCACTGAGTGATCCAGAAAAACAGCAAATTTTTTGCAGGGTCACACCTAACCTTTGTGTCGTTGACACCTCTTCTCGTAAGTCATTTGGGAATATGGGGGAAACGGGAAGGAAGGGGAAGTAGATCTCACATAAACTTGTCCAGTTGGAGAATTATGCTGATGTGGAAGCAGTAGAGGCCCAGTAGGTGTTTCTCAATAAGGATCACCCGTTTCCCAGAACTTTTGACAAACTTAGTGAAGACTTCACTCAAAAATGCTCTTTTTCTACATAGTGGTATTGTCATCTTTATTTATGTTAGAGTGGTGACAGCAGAAGTCACCTGTCCAGGATGCTCTCAGACTAGAACTAGTGAGCTGTATGGAAAAGGCAGAAGCTTTTCCAGCTCAGGGCACCTTCAGATTTATCTAATCACACTTGCACTGTGTGATATCTGTTTGCACATCCCTTGGTTAAAAGAGGGACACCTTGAGTTGGCATCATTTGCCAGTACAAAGAACAGAGCACAGAGCAGGCCAATATCTTCCAGCAGCACAGGATGACACAGTTTCCATCTCTCTTTCTCTTCCTGGGGCACCCAAACCAAAGCACTGTCTACAGCACAGTGGGGAAAGTACCTTGGGACAGTGTGTGAGCATGTTGTGCTTAGAAATAACTGATTGGCAGACAGTGGAGAGGACTTTTTTTTGTGCCTATTGACTAGGGACACTCTCAAGCCCCAAAATATCACGTACACAGCCTTTTAACTGGCTTGGTGACCCTTTACTTGGGCTTGCTTCAGTCTCACAATATCACTTTTGCTCTTGTGAGTTCCAAAACTGAACACAAGACTTCTACTGTGGCCTCAAAGCTTCCACTTAGAGGAAACAGTCGCTTGGTTTGACCCATCCAGTTCCTACATTCCCAGGCTGGATGCAAGGATGCTGTGGGAGAAATTCTCAGGAGCCTTGCTGAGGCCCAGTTTTAGGACATTTGCTCTTCCATCCCTTCCCACAGAACCAGACATTTCGTTGTAGAGGGCACAGTTTGCAATCTACTGATCTACTACTGTCTGTTCCCAATGACTTTCTTTTCCTTCATATGTCTGGAACAAAAAATTTTCAGGGGGATTTACTCCACAAACTTTCCAGAAACTGTAATGCAGCTGACCTGAAGATCTCTGGATCATCTTCCTAGTTACTTTTTGAAGAGGAGCCTCACATTTGCGTTTTTAAGTCTTGTCAGTTCAAAACTGCTTATCTGGGATTGCCCAAGCTCCCCCTTTGCCTGCCCTCTGTATGTAATTGGATGAGTGAGGACAGTAGCAATCGTATTCCTCCACCCACTACTCCCAAAGGAGTATGATACTATGGAAGGTAGAGCCACAAAATAGCAGGTAACTCCTCTCCTGCAGAACCCACAGCTAAAGGTGATTCAGGGGGGCAGGGAGATAAAATCTTGATGTTTGCCTGAGACACTAAAACTGGACCTGGGATGAACTTTCAGCAAAGGTGTGTATTAAAGCTGTAGCATATTCCAATGACATTGTGGCTCCTTCACTGTCTCCAGTGAGGTCTCTACTGATTAAGAGATCTACACAGGTTTGAGACTTCAAGTGCTGAAGTCTGTCACCCCAGACCACAATATGCCTCGTGAGAAGGCTCCTGTTCCAGAGAGTCTCAGAGCTCGTTCCTAAAAGCTTGGTCCCCTGAGCCTCTTTGCCAGCCTGACCTCATGGAGACCTGCTGTGCTGCCTGAAGACTGTTTTTCCCTGCTTACCAAGAATTCTGCCAGGCCTGGGAGCTGATCTGGTTACCTGTCCCCAGGTGACCCACAGCACAACATCCTGCCTGTGTGTGCAGCAATCAGGAGAGGGGTTTTACAGCCCCACATTTTGGACAGGGAAAGGGTGCTTTTAAGTGTCTGCACATCGCAGTAAAAACCTAAGTGCCTGTAACGTGACTAAAGACAAATTTTAGCACATCACCCAAACACACCAGAGGGAAAGAGTTTGTCCCTAATTGAGATCTACCCTCTTGTTTTGGGAGGAGTTGGGCTGTAACCAAGCTATGGTTTCTTCCCAAAACTCCTCTCAGGTAGTATAGCCCTGATCCTCTCCTTCCTCCCTCACATACCTCATGACAGCACAGTGCAATCAGCCACAACATCCCACCACAAGGATGGATGACAGAGAAAGCCCTTAACAATTCTACTCTCAGCTTGTGCCAGCTCCAGGAACAAGGAAAAAAGAATGTGCTGGAGGAAAAAACAAACACAGATCTGCAACGATAAGATCAGAAATGGCACCAACAGTTTTTTTCCTCCTTAAACAAATGCAGATTCTGACCTTTGTAGGTTAATTTTAGAGGCTTGACATCAACTTTCAGAGAGTGTTGCTTATTTGGACAGCGCCTATAGTGAAAGCTGGAATCGGGTTTATGAAAATACCTTCAATCAGCCAACAAATCCTGCAGTAAGAAACTATAGAGAAATATACTTCAAGAGTTAATGAGTTAACTTGAGTTAATACCTTTCTTTAAGCAGGTGTGCACCCTTCTTTGATATTTGCATATAAATCTTTCGCCATAAATTTTTTTCACCTGTTGTTTGAGTCACTAACAGGATGAGTGGAGGTTAAAAGGCAGTTTTCAGCTGACTGTTAGCACTGCAAAGTGATGTGTGCACTCAGGATTGCACAATAAAGGAGAGGCTCCTTCCTTGGCTTGTCTCCCCATTTCACTCACCCACAACTGCAATATCCCTCCATCCCTGTTACTTAGCAGAGATCAACAGAGAGAATTGTCATAGAATCAGAGAATCACAGAATGGTTTGGGATGGAAGGGACCTTAGAGATCATCTTGTTCCAACCCCCTGCCATGGGCAGGGACACCTTCCACCAGATCAAATTGCTCCAACTCCGTCCCACCTGGCCTTCAACACTTCCAGGGATGGGGCAGCCACAGCTTCTGTGGGCAACTTATTCCCTTGTGTCGCCACCCTCACAGGGAAGAATTTCTTCCTAATATCTAACCTGAACCTACTCTCAGTTTGAAGACATTCCCCCTTGTCCTGTCACTTGTAAATAGTCTCTCTCCATCTTTCTTGTCAGCAGCTCCATCCCTTGTCTCCATCATTTGTCAGCAGCTTCTTGCAAGATTAATTCAATATCTCTTAACTAGTTTTCGTGTTCAGTTCATGGTGCTTTTCATGTCTTCAACAGTAATTGGAAGACAAGATTGCTAGAAATGCTAAACAAGTGTTTTTAATAATTTGTGTTACAGCAGAGTAGGGAGGGCAGATTGGCTGTGGAGTCACTGTGCTTGGTGCTGACACTTTGTACCTCATGACTGTCCTTTCTCCAAAGAGACAGTGGACGAAATAAGTGTCATGTAAAATACCCAACCACTGACACAAAAATTGTTTCTGTTTATCTTTAACACATGCAGTAATATGTCTCCTGTGCAGCAATACATGTCACATCAGAGAAAAGGAAGTTACTTAACAGACAGTGGTCTTTGTGGTTCATATTTCATTGTGCATATATTTATGTATTTTCTCTGTGCTGTATCCTGTAAGGACATGTAAGAACACCTCAGCACTGAGGCTTTTTCATATCAGCAGCCTCTGGACCCACCTCCCCTTATGTTCCACACAAAGGGGCACACGCCACCCTCCACACCCAATCTGTTTTACACACTGTGGTTTTTGTTCACCTGCAGAAACCTGTTGAACAGAGAGAGATGGCAGAGAATGAGCAATAAATGTGTGTATGGACAATGCAACTCTAAGTACTTGAGTTATCAGTAGGTAACCATTTCTCCCTTTCTTGTGGAAATATATTCACACTACAAGTACAGCACTCCCTTATTAAAATTAAAAATAATCCATCTGGAGAGGAAAAGTGAATCTTGGAATCCTTTAATGAAAGGAAATTGCAAGAACTTTCTATCAAATATGAAGTCATATCGATACAGCTCTGAAATGGTGCATTAGTGGATGTGGTGAGATGAAAGCCTGAGCATCTGTACCACACTTGTATGAGGTTGTGAGCTGCTACAAGGAGGCCACAGAAGTACTCTGACCCCTTCTGCACTGCACCATGACTGATGATTACTGGTCCAGCTTAGTGGTTTCATAGCAAGGGAGTCTATCACTCACTTTGCCAGGCTGAATATAATGTCTGCAGGGACACAAACAGCCATGAAGACCCTCGAGTGAGTTTCTTCTGAGTGATCAAAGGACAGAGCTTTTCTAACACCCGGGGCCTGCAGTGATGTCCTGGTTCTGGAGGCACAAAGCAGTGAACTGTCTGGCTCAGGTGCAACTTATGGAACTTGAAGGGGATCCTTATCACGAAAGATAAGTGTTAGAGGGATTGGCCATCACTATCTGGATTTTCTCCATCTTCCTTGCTGGAGAAGTAAATGACAGAAAAGTTGCTTCAATGAGAGAAAAAAAAGGAAAAAAAAAAATTTCAAAACTGCCAAAGTGCTCCCTGAAAGCCAGAAGTTCTCATTTTAATCCCACCTTACCACTACCCTTTGTGAAAGCTTTTCTGAGAGCGAACCGATGTCAGACACTTCAGTGCTCCCCTTCCTGCACAAGGGCAGAGCTCACACACTGCTGACTTTGTTATGGTGTCATCCACTGTACTCTGATCAGGGGAGTCCAGGGACTTGCCTCCACCCAAACCTGATCAGCTAGAAGTTGTCAGCTCTCTAGTGGAACTTGCAGGTCAGGCAATGTCCTGCAAAGAATTCCTCTGTGCACCCTCCCATCCTGTACAGCCAAGGTTCATACTGGGTCTGGCAGGAACAGCAGCCTCACCTGACATGAGGTGCCTGAGAGAGATGGATTCCAGCACATACTGCAACCCAGCTTCTGTGTTGCCTGTCATTTAATGAGATGTCCAAAATTTGAATGCATTTGGTGGAATGGCTACTTTCACACCATGACTGTAGCACATACATCATAAGAAAGTAGTGCAGCTTTTTCCTCAAAACCAAACAGGGGCTTTTCTTAATATGAGAAAAAACTCTTCTATTTTTGTCCACCTACAGCTCTCCCCAACTTGCATTCCTATCACAAAAGTAAATAAACAGGATACATATCCTCATATTGTTTAATCACTCACATTTATTTGGATTTTAAGCTTTCTTGAGGGAAATAGAAAGTTGTCCAAGCACTTGAAATATCAACACACCAGTTCTCCTCTTGTGGCAGGTACCAATTTGCACTAATTCATGTGAAAGCTTTCCTTGGCAGATTTCTGGCCCCTAAGGAGTGATATCTGTAGCCTTCAGGAAGTCTTTTGAGGAAGTACTCGACCAGGTATCTAACCACATTTGCTGTTAATAAAACCAGGGAAATCTATCATCTGTCTTAGAGAAACCCTTGGGGCAGATGATCTATGAAATGCAGCCAATTCACTTCTGTAAAACGTTTTGAAAATCTCAAATGGCAGCTGCTGCAGCAATGCAAAATTCAAGGTTGTTTCACAGTCTTCAGGCACTGCAGTCGAACAACTTTGGCAATGCCAACACAGGCTTGGAGGACTAGGAGTTTGCTCTGCTAATTGTGAATATTTTTAATGGGTTTGATATTGTTTTATTTGCTAGTGATCATAGAAACTCTTGTCATCCTGTGCACTCGACACAGGAGATACAGAATCATAGAATATCCTGAGCTGGAAGGGACCCATTCTGTAGCTATAACTGGGTTCAAATACACAGTCTGGAGAAAAGGTTCATGTACTGTGTCTGACTTTTGGTTTGCACTTTCTCAGGCTCATTTCCTTCGCAGGGCTTATATAGGAATTCGAAGATCTCTTTTGTTTTGCTTCATTTAAAGAGCTGGTGCTTTAGAGAAGGATCATTAGCTTAATTTGCTTAGAATAAGATCCCTTTGTTTCTGGGTATATCCTTGCTAGATAAAGGTGCCAGCTTATCATATGTGCATTCAGAAAGCTATGGACAGATAAGGCTGGTGAAGCAGAAGGTCTCCAAAGTCAGAACTAGATAGGTTAGAGGTTTATTGAGTTTATAGCCCTTTTGAGAGAAAAGCAGACTAAATTAAAGAAAGTGAGAGAAGAAAAGAGCCTTCCATACAACTGAGACACAAAGAAATACAGCAGAGGGCAAGTGTTAGTCACTGATCTCCCACTGGAGTCCTCAGAGGGAGACAACAACAGGGAAACAGTGCCTTCCTTTATATTCAGTCCTGAAACAGAACAAAACAAGAATATGGGTCCCATCCTCCTCCCATTAATGCTGGCGGGCCCCAGAAGAATGATTTGCATTCCATCTAAGCCCTTGTTGCTGCCACATCTGACTTGCAAAATGCTTTTTGGCAAAAATGGACAACTGCAGCCAACCTGCCCTCGCCTTGCAGTTATATTAACACAGAAAGGAACTTGATGGCTCTCAGTTGCCACAGAATAACTTCACAGGCAAATCAAAAGTCATCTTAAGCTAAATCATCTTTCACAAACTCATGCAGAGCACTGAAAATTGGCTCTCCTGGTTGGGATGGTCGCAAGCCAAGGCTGTTTAATACTTGTACCCTATTCACAAGCATCACCAACTTCTTGTTCCCACAGCTGTGTTGTGTAGGGTCATGTTCTATGAGGCTCTGGAACACAAAAAGGGATTGTGCTGCTTCGCCAGGTACACTGAACAGTCATTACAGGTAATTCATTTTTTTTCCAAAATCCACAAAGCTTGGGACTGTTATTTCATGGGGAGTAAAAAAAGCATCTGGAAGCATTGAATAATTCACATTCTCAGGGAATTAACTTTGTCAGTAATTATAGTAATTGGCATTGACAGTCTGTTGTGCTGCTGAGGACAGGCAGAGAGTGGGAGAACCATACTGTGTATTTCTAGAGATGTAAATGTCTATATCTCTATGCCCAGGCTGGATGAGGCTCTGAGCAACCTGATCTAGTGGAGGGTTCTCTGCCCATAGATTTAATATTTATATTTGTATAATTATATGAATCATCTATTATCTCATTTTTATATATGTTCATTGCTTTGAAGGTGCTCATTCTGTCGTCATTTACCTGTCTATGCCTTCATTTTCTTACTCTACTTAAGGATAAATACTAGGATTTAAGGATATTCGAGTATTTAAAGATAAATTCCAGATTTTCTCTGGGATGAATCTATAAAAGGGATACCTGTCTAGAAAAACAGGCTGTAGCTGCCTTGTTGCTGTTGAGCCAAAGTAATAATTCTTTGTGAAAGAAGAAGTAAACTAGGGAAAGAAAATTTAAACTAACAGCCTGTGTGTTCCTCTACAGGCTGGACTAGTGAGAAATCCAGTGTCAGTCACTCTGCCTGAGTGTTTAGCAGGGAGCAGCTCCATTGCCCTTGTACTATTTGTGCAGGGGGATCCAACTCAGACTACAAGAACTTGACTTAATTCCAAGTGTGTTCAAACAGGGAATATTTAGCTGTCTCACACAGTTGGTTAAGCCAAAGGTATAAAGTGAATTCTTGGAAGGAAATTGCTTATTTAGCACAGAAACTAATTAATGTTCAGCATTTGTTCCTCACCCTAAGGAGATCCCCACAAACCCTTTGCATGGGTATGTTTTATTCATGATGGTCTCACTTCCAATTCTGGGCCTGAACATTCTAGATCTTGCACATGTCAGTGAGATAAGGGAAAAAGCATGATTGGAGCCTTTCCCTGCAAAAATCAGAGAAAAGCTTCCACAAATGTCTTTTCTGAACAAAAAAGAGATAATACATTCTCACCAGTGACATCTGTGCCTCTAAAAAAAAAAGTGAGCCATGGAAAAAGTTTATTCACTAAACCTCTGATCTTTCACAGTGCTTAACTCTAAGTTCACTCCGTTGTTCTCTCCAAGACAAACCTGCTTTTGAGGGATGAACTCTAAGCAGTGTAATTTTGAGCCAGTTGTTGTCTCTGGCCTTGGGGTCTAGGAGCAGTTCATAACCTCTGTTTAGTGATATTTGTGTTGATAGTGATCCTTTGGTGCCTCCTCTTCTTTTCCACTTCCCATTCCTAAAAAAATAGATTATTTTTCTTTTGGTAAAACCTCAACCTTGTGCCTTTTGTGCAGCCACATGGAACTAAACACAGCTCTTCAGCAAAAAGGCAGTGGAAGGCTGGAATTTTGATCCTGACTGTGGTGGCATTTGCTGAATTGTGTTGTAGTGGAACTAATGTTTTACAGTGAAAAGGGTGTAGGTATGAAAAACCTAAGATGGAGAGAGTTTTTCTTGCATAGCCACTACCTAAATTATGTAAAAGAAAATGATCAACACAGAGGAGTCCCTGGCAAAAAAATTGCTCCATTAAAAGGCCTTTAATTTTTTCTTTTTTCCTGAGAGGACAGAATTGTTGAAAAAAAGAATCCCAAACCTGTTTACTTGAAAAGAAAACCTCCCTGAGAAGTAGACTGACTTCACCAGAATTACCATGGAGAAGTTATCACAACACTTCTTTCCAAAAAAAAGTCAAACGGGTTTTATTTTGCCCTTATAATTTTGTATTTTAGATAACATTGCCATTTAATACAGTTGGGAAATCAAAGTGTGCAAACTCGGATAAGAGTCAAAACCAGACTGTTCAGCCTTAATGCAACCAGAAGTTTCCTTCAGACTGAATTCTTTTTTTTTTTTCCAGATCACTTTGTTTCAGGAGCTCTTTAAAGAGTGGTGACATTTTGAGTCCTGAGTCAGATAAGTTAAAAGTTCAAAGTCTTGGAACAACACAGTGATTCCTGTGGTTCTCACACCTACTGCTACTTTTTCAAAATTGTATGGCTGACCTCTAGGGAGTAAGGCTGGGAAGAGGACATAGTGAGTTATAAAATACCCTTCTTAAAAACATCCTGAAGCACAGTCTGTAGGAAAAAGGTGCTTATTGACAGAGTTCTTTGTTTCAATATGTAGTAGGAGAAATAAATTGATCACAAGGGTAAGTGGAGAGCATGAGAGTTCTGGTTTTCAGCTATGATGGTGGCAAAAAAATGTTGCTGTACAGTTTTGCATCAGGATTTGTTTCATGGGAGACATTGAGCTCCAGCAGGACATGAGAGCCCTGCCAACCCAATACCTGGCAGCTGCCAAGAGGAGCCTCCCCACCCTCCTCTCTATCCACGTACCTGTTGTGCCCAGCAGTTGTTTCAGATTCTGTGATTCTCTGGCCTCATGGACAGTCTGTCCAGCTGGCAGATGCTACTAAAATGGATCCTTCAAAAGAGAAGAAAAGTTGATGAAAAGAGCTTTATGATAGATCAATCAATTTGGTCAGCTCCCTCGGTAGCCACACCGACAGAAGCCTGATCTCTGTGTACCATCACATTTCTCCTAGTTTGTGAGAAAGGTCTTAGATTCCATGCAGGAAGCCTCCAAAACAGGAGTATCTTCCTTGAGAGTCCCTATTTTAGTTTTGGATGTCTACCCTATGTATTGAAGTTATACTGTTACTGTTGGCAATAATCCCTGGCTCAGTGCTGCCTTGAATTCTACCCTGAAACCCACAGGTAATTTCTTTATTTTCATCTGTGGTTTATGATTAACATAGCTATTTGTTCTTTGCCAATGGGCTACTTTTCTTATGTCCCTGAAGCAGATGTTTTGTCAGTGATGCTGCTTTGTGAAGAACTGGAATTTCTTTTCTGGAGTACTTTTGTCTTCATTTGTGGGGAGTACACAGCTTTGTTCCATGGTACAGCTACAACCAAACTGATGCACGTGTACAGCACAGAAGAAAGTAAAGAAAAGTCTCTAATGAAGTCCGAGAAGCAGCATAGTGTCATCAGTATATATCAAGATTATTAGGATTTTTCTGATTCTGGTTCTAGGGCCACCTTGGCTGGTCTTATTTCAGATATCTTTCTCTGCTGTTCTACCAGAGGAGGTAGAAACATTCTCTGATGATGGTGCCCTTCTGATTTTGTGATTTTGTGGGGGGTTTTTTGAGATTTTGATTTCAGTTTTGTCTCTGATTCTTTACCTGTTTGCTATTGTCCTCGTAGTTTGTACTTGATTCCTCTGCCATTTGCTCTTTCCAGGATAATCCAACGCTAGACTGGGAAGGAAAATGTGGGTTTCATTCCATCAGAGATAGATAGAGCACTCTCCTTACTTTTGCAGCTCAGCACCATACCTCATTAATCCTCCACAAAAGGAACTGTACTCTGCCAATTGTAAGCAGGAACAGCCTCCAGGAAACATATTTTGCAAGCCTGGAACTTCTTATTTGATGACACATATTTTTTCAAAGTCTTGAGCTCCCATAGAAACATGGGTGTTCAGCATTCCTAGTTTCTCTGTCCAAAATTTCCAGTCATTATAACGCTCAAAAAGCATCTCAGCATGAACTTCAAATTCCCCAAATCTAGAAGGTAAATAGAGGTACCTCTTTCCCTTGCTTGTTTCCCTCTTTTTTCTGTCTTTATTTTTTTTTTTCTGACACAAGATCATGGCTTTTCTCACTTTGGTTGGGCTGAGCCTTGGATGGTCAGGTATGATGAGGTGGAAGTTGAAAGGGTTCAAAGCTCCTGTGAATTACTTTTCTGAATAAGGTGGGGGGGTTTTTTTGGTGATTTTGAGGTCAGGGAGCCACAAAGATGTTTTAGCCACCTGGGAATGCCCTTCCCTCTCCATCCCTCCATATTGCACTGAGTTCCAAATGGCCAAGATGCCCATTAGTGAACAAGGACCTTCTAAAGGTATCTGGAAGTCCTGTGTGGCATGAGGGAAAAATTTACTTCCTTCTTACCAGCTGGATTGTTCAAGGCCTGCCAGTTAGGAATTTTTTAATCTCTAATCATGCTGTGAGTAAATAAATATCCCCCAGTCCTCAGTCTGTCCCTGTGGAGGAGAGGTCTCCCAACTCAGTTCACATGGTGTGCTAAAAAGCAAGTAGCTTCTCAGAGTTATGCCTGAAACATCTATATCTCAGATATCTGTACTGGGAGAGCTATGTGGTTCCCACATCCCATGAAATGCCCCCTGTACACTGTTTTCCTACTGGTGTGAGGGACAGGAACACTCTAACCCCTCCCTCAGATTGTTTTCTTACCAAATGTAAAGAGGTAAAGGGGGGATTTACATCTTTTTTTAACCAGGTCTTCAGTAGGAATGATGTGGGAGCGGGGACCCTGTTGGAACATGATGTGCTGTTTCGGTCTCTGGCCAAGACACCTTATACCCTTTGAACACCTCATACTGTTACTATATGATTNGATGATGTGGGAGCAGGGACCCTCATATACCTCATACTGTTACTATATGATTTCTTCATATCTGATTAAATTTTAATGCTCCTCAGCCATATTTTTTTTCCCTCTGGAACACTTTAAAACCTCCTGACCAGGAAGTTTTGAGCCATCACCCCAAAGTAGAAATGCACGAATCAATTGAGAATAAGAAAGTGGTTGGAAAAAAAGCATTCCCTCTGACACTAAAAATTACAAAATGGAAGGTAGCTCTTCTAGAAGCAGTTCTGAACAAGGAAGAATCTCATGGCTCATGATTAATGAGGAAGCAAACATAAAGTAAAAACCTAAGAGACAGTCCTGGGTTAATATGTAATAGGCTGACACTGAAGCAAACCCAGTGATTTCCACTGAATAATGCAGCTGGAAATGCCATGTGCAATGTCACTGACCCACAGCTACTATTAAAAGGATAACAGCAGCAACAACAATAAAATTAATAACCTTGAGTGACTCTAGAAGCCAGGAGGGTTTGAATGGCTGAAATCCATATTGTGGCCACACTTTGTGACAGTGCAGGTACATTCTGCTTCTAACTAAGGCTGTTTAATTTACAGGCATTACTGTATGGGAGCAGGTTGGTTACAGATCTCCTTTTGTGTTATTCTAAGATTTTTGACAATGAGAGTTACATGAACTTGCAGACATTCTTATACACATGGAAAGTACAGTTCCTACCTAAAAAAACCCTTATTTATTTCACTCCCAACACCCTCAGACCAATACACATTCTCACTGACAGTAATGATATGTTTTTGGAAGTTGTTGGATATCTAAGTTTGGTACTACAACATGATAAAATATGTCAAAACCAGTATTATCCCCTACCCCCAAATTGTGATTTCCCCAAGAAATTCCATCTTTGGCTTATAAATGGGCAAGTGAGAGTCTGGAAGTGTTTGGTGATGGCTGGCAGGAGGGAAAATTAAAAAACTGAGTAGATCAGGATGGGTTGTTTATCTTTCACCTGTCACTAGCATTCCTCCCCAATATTTGCTGTTTCTGATTCAAGTTGGCTGTGGGGCTCAGCAGCCCACAAAAAGTTTGGGTTTTCTCTCCATTGGATTCTTTGTCTTAATAAAAGAGATTGTCTTTGCCAATTCAGCTGCCCTCTGTATTTCTTTTAGATTAACCTTTGTTTTTTGAGAACCTGTGGCAAACATAGGTTTTTAACAATGTAATGTTAAGTTGTGAAAATTAGTATCTTAAAGGGGTTTTTTTGCAATGTAAAGTCCAGAGTCTTTGAGCATTCCAAAGGAATGCCAAGATTTTAGCAAGTGAACTATAAGTTCACTTCAATCTAGTTATTTCCCTGTGTATCCTTCATCTTCTAACTAGGTGAAACCTGAGTTTCCTCAGCAGTTTTGAAAAGCAAATGTAAGAAGTAGGTGATCATTTAAATCTTGAGTTTATAGGTTGGTAAGATGAATTACAAGGCACTTAAAATATTTGAGAAGGGTCACCAGTTTCATACTGGGAAGTCTCTTATCTTTATGGCATGTGGCAAAACTTGTTCTGCATTTACCAGAAAGCAACTTTTACAGTAAAGCATATGACGAGCTGAATCAGAAGTTAGTTTGGTTGTGGGGCATAAATTTTTGAGGTGAAAAAAGAGAAACTGTCAAAAGCTGCCTAAGAGAACAGCTTATCAGAATCTCTGGCAACAGGTTGTAATAAAATAACAGCCATGCAGTCGAAAGAAGAGTTTGGGTTTTTTTTGTGGATTGGTTTTTATTTTTTTTGTTTTGTTTTGAGATTGTTTATTTGTTTGTGGTTTGGCGTGTATTTTAAAGATATATGCCATTTGGTAAATATGGGCTTTTAATACTAAATCTGAACTTGGTTTGTTCATTTGGTTCATAAGGGACCTCTCCTTCCACACAAGTTGGGTGTCACTGTACACTGAAAACCAGTGTTGCTTCTTCTAAGGCAGTTAAAAATTTGACTGAATAGACCTTGCAGCCAATTTTCTATGGCATTTCATAGATGATGATGATGATGGTGATGATCATAGAATATGATCCTGGTTAAGAAAGACAGGGAGTGCAATATCCCACCCTTTCCTTGATAGGACAGAGGGCTCTAGTTCGCAAGAGCATTGATGCTCACAGGTTGTTCACAGGTGAGTAGGACCTGCAGAGGTCAGGGAAGGGGCTTACCTCCAACACTACCCTTGTGTGTGGAATGACACCACCCAAATCTGAGTTAGAGACTGGAGTTAAGCTGATGGCAGTCCAAGAGAGGGAAATCTGAAGACACTGGCCTCCTGAGTAAAAGGAAAACACAATTTCCAATTCTTTATGCAAGAGGAAATAGCTCATATTTATTCTTTAAGAATTCCAGTTACAGGTGTAAGCAAGTGATTGCTAAGAATAGATCTGAGTCAGGTTTTTCTACGTCAATCAAGGTACAAAGCTGAAACTGCTGCCTCACACTAGAGAACAATAATATCCTTAAGTTAATTTCAAGACTATTTTTCTTCATTTTACTTCCCTGACAAAGTGAAATGAAAAGGAAACCAACTTCAGAAAACAACTGCTGAAGCAGAGCCTACAATTTGTGTAGCTGTAGATGTAGCAAGTCTAGGCACATCTATGAAAAACTTGGGGGGAAAAAAACCTGAAGTAGGTAATGGTCTTCCTTCTTCAGGCCTTACTCTGCTCCACTCCACTCCATCCCACCCTACTCCACTCCAGAAAGCATTCCTTGCACACAGTGTGGCTGGAAAACAAATCTCACTGAAAATTGTTTGGGGAGGGCTTTTATCAGTACAAACCTCAGGCAGTAAAAGATATTAAATACATGACACAGTGTAACTGTTTAGGTTGTTGATGACCCCCAGGCACACCGAGACAGGTTTTGCATTATTGGGTTAAAGTTGTGACCCGAAGGAGACGACCAGAAGTGTCTGTTTGTAGCAACTGCTTATAGTTAGGAGGAGCTTACCTACTAAAGAAAATGGGGATAAACTCAGCTAAGAGTGAGAGGCCTGGTCATCTCATATTTTCCACCTGGTTCAAAGAAGTGAAGCAACAGAGATTTACATCCACTCCAGCCTCTTTCCAGCACTGGAGAACCAATGAGTGGTGTCTGTTTGGTGCATATCTGGCACTTTGTTATTCTGATACCTAAAAAATGCAAGTTAGAACTGAATACTTAAACACTTGCTCCTAAATAATTAAAAATATAGGAAAACATGGAGTCTAGTAACCACGGCACTGTTGGGTCAAGGGTTGGACTTGATGATCTCAGAAGTCTTTTCCAAGCCGGTTGATTCTATGATTTTATGAAGCAAAAGTGATATCTTTTGATTCATGCAAGACTTCCAGATCCAATCTCCTCAGTTCTGCATCTTAATCACGCATTGCACAGCCCCAAGGTTGTTACAATGTTTTCCTGCTCGAATATCCTCAAAAAAAAAAAAAAGGTCAGGTGTGATGCTGTGATGCACTCCCCACTGAATCCTTCCTGTATTTCCTTTCGGCTCACTTTTGAGTTGGTTTTAGACTTTGTTCCACTAAAGAAAAGCAACCATGCCACGGTAGAAAGCTTTGGAATTTATTACAGAACAGGTGAGCTGTGAGCGTTTGATTACATTGGCTGCGATCCCACTTGTGTGAGGGATTTGCAGAGGCTGAGATGGAACATTTGCAGCCTCGCCCCTGTTTAAATTAACGAGGTCTTCCCGCCAAAACACCAGTTGCACGCATGGGAAGAGCACTGCAAGGAGCTGGGAACTCAACATGGGGGCTCGGAACTACCTCTGGCGTTTCATCTTCTCCCTTCTTCTCTGTAAGTTAAAATCTATTTGATTTGCCACTGCTACATATATGGAGGATGTCCTTGGGATACATTTGAAATGATTATCAGGGCATGTGTGTGTGTGTGCATGGTTAAAAATAAATATAAAATGCAATAGCATGCAATATTTACAGTTATTTGTTTTTAATTGAGCTTGAATGTGTAGTATTTCATCAGGTATTTTCGTAGAGATATAAACCTGTAAGTAATTCAAAGGAGGAGAGCAAAGTATTCAGAAAACTCACCTAAAAGATGAAACATGCAGTGTCTGACCAAATTTTATGCCTTTTTTAACCTTAAGTTTAGTTATGAGGCCACTAAAAGATATATTTTGCCAATTTTTCCTCCTCTGAAAGACTCTTCGGAAAAGAGTCTCATAAAAAAGCATGGACTAGGTTGTATTAATTGTGCTGTGTTCTTATTGCACTATAAGAGTTTTTTGAAACAACACCTAGAAATTCAGAGGCTGCATTGTTTTATACTTACTGTCTTGTTTCATGTCATTCAATGCAGATGAACCCAAGTTTCTTTAGTGATCAGTACTTGCTGTAAACAATCTGAGGGACACAAGCACAGGGGTCTTAAAATTCAAACAGTATTTGGATGCAGAAAAGATATCAGTCCGTAGGAGAAATTTTGCAAAATATGTATTGCTACATTACAAGTTTTTATGTATATACCAAACAATATGAAAAAAAAACCCCACCCACTTTAATTTTACAGGTAGGCAGAGTCAAAAAAAGTAAATTAATGTCGTTCTTAAGAATTTGAGCTACTCCAGCACAAATTCTCTGAGAATCCTTTAAGTTTCATACAGCCAAAGCCAAAGCACCAGGATAATAACTAAGGGTTGCTAAGGATTAAAACTGACATGAAACAGAAGACCTATGTCTGTGTTTTTAGCAGGAACAAAGCCACTCCTCAAAATCAAGGTTAAATTACTTCATCAAGTAAACGGAATGAGCCAAAATTGGCTTGACTATCTAATCACAACAGAAAAGAGATTTGATTTTCCCTTTAAAAGAATTTTGTGAGAGTTAGAAATGTCATCTTTACACCTGTAAACTAAAGAAGTTATGATTAATTATAGTTAGAGATACAGGTAAACACAGGAAGGCAATGATTTTTTTTCCTCAGGATTATTATGATGTAGGATATCAACAGAAAGATAGGCACAGAAAAATCATTCTCTCCTGCCTGACAGCCAGTAAATAAAAAAGGCATAAATGTCTTGCAAAATAAAAAACCGGAAATAATACAATAGGTATAAACAGCTAAGGAGAAAATTACACTGAAAAATGCATTCAATTAATTTTTAATATTCCTTGTTAATTCTCTAGAAATTTTAGTTTAGAGATATCACAGGATGATCAAATAATTTAGGTTGGAAAAGACCTTTAAGATCATCAAGTCTAGACTTAAACTTAACACTGCCAAGACCACCACTACACGCTGTCCAAATTGTAAATGAAATAATATTTACAGGAAGAAAAGAACATGGAAAAAATTGAAAAAAATCTGTAGACTAGAAACAACAAAGCGTATACAAAGATAATATAAATCTCTAAATTTATCCAGAAAAGAAATATTACCAGGAGGTCAATAAGGTAAAGAGCTCCTTAAATGTATGCAAATGGAAAAGGAAATAATGTAGAAATGTCATGGTAGTTAAGAAATAGCAAAGAAAGCATGAAACTAGAAATGGGGAAGAGAAGGAATAACAAGGAAGATGAGAAAGATAAGTGAACTTGTCACACAGGAATGAAATTATACTTGGTAGACTATTAAAGGCATAGAGGGCAAATATCCATAATCCACATTTTTAAAATGTGACAGGTACCAAGACTGGAACGACAGAGGGAAGAAACGTAACAACTGCCACTGCTCAGATCCACATTAGTGGCTCTGTGAGCACAGAACCACACAGGACAACTGGCCCAGCCACACACAACTCCAGTACCATCGTGGCTGAGCCCAATGCCACGACAGCCCGTTCCCTGCTGGACACATCCTTTCTGTCCCCCTCCACGATGAGGATGGTGGGTGGGGAAGGGGGGACAGAGACGGAGTCCACAAGGCCAAATGGGGAAGGGACCTCACAGGGGACATCTTCCAGGAGTGATGTGGTGAGCTCAGCCACCTCTACAACGGGACCTGGCACCACTGCCACCAGCACGGGCTCAGGGAGCGGCATTGCTTCCTCCCTGCCTCTGGGGTCCAGCTCGGCAGTGACCAGCCACTCCTCGTCCTCTCCTGATGGCTCCACAGCTGCAACTCCTGGTCCACAGCAAAGCAGCACCAGCAGCACCACTGAGGAGCACTTGGCCACCACAGCCCACCCGTCCACGACACTCGTGTTCTCCACTCTGTCCTCTGCTTCTGGCATTACGAGTGTTCAGTCGGCAGCTGTGACAGCAGAGCACATGACACACAGCCCAACTGCCCCCAGGACAGGGGCTTCCACCTCTGCCACCTCTCCTGCCTCACATACCACCAAGGCCAGCCTTTTGTCCACCCCCGGAGGCAACACGGAGACATCGTCAGCTCAACACTCCTCCATAGCCCTCACGCAGGGACAGGCCACGGTGGAGGCAGGAACCACTCCATCTTCCATGAAGAGCCCCTTGCCTTCCACAGCCACAGCCTCTGTAGGTAACAGTGCCACAACTCCTCCTGGAGAAGGGGAAAGTCCCACCATGACCCAGGGGAAGGAAACAACAACTCAGCTCAGTGCTGAGACAGCCCATTCCCTCCCAGCCACATCCCCGGTGTCCCCTTCCACGATGAGGACAGAGGGTGGAGAAGGAAGGACAGAGAATACACCCACAACGCCAGTTTGGGAAGGGAGCTCCCGTGGGGTGTCTACTGGGAGTGCTGCAATGAGCATCCCCTCAACAGGGCCTGACACCACTGCCACTTCCACGGACACAGGGAGCGGCACTACTTCCTCCCTGCCCCTGGGGTCCAGCTCAGCAGTGACCAGCCACTCCTCCTCCTCCTCTCCCGTGGGGTCCACAGGCGTAACTCCCAGCCTGCAACAAAACAGCTCCAGCAGCACCACTGAGGAGCACTTGGCCACCACATCCCACCCACCCACGGCACCCGTGTCCTCCCCTCTCTCCTCCACTGCTGGTGTTACAGGGGACGCTGTGACGGCGGAGGTGGTGACACACAGCCCAGCTCCCAGCACGCCCAGCACCAACCCCGTGGCTTCTGCCTCCAGCCCCTCTCCTGCCTCAGATACCACTGAGGCCAACCTTTCATCCACCCCGGGAGGCAGCACGGAGACATCGGCAGCTCAACACTCCTCCACAACCCTCCCACAGGGACAGGCCACAGTGGAGACAGGGACAACTCCATCTTCCATGGGGAGTCCTTTGCCTTCCACAGCCACAGCCTCCATAGGTAACAGTGCCACGACTCCTCCTGGTGAAGGGGAAAGTCCCACCATGACCCAGGGGAGTGGAACAACAAATAATCCCAGTGCTGAGACCTCCCATTCCCTCCCTGATACATCCTTGGCGACCCCATCCATGTCGACCCTTAAAATGTCAACATCTGTCAATCCTTCTGTTACTGGAACTTGCTGTGAGTATTTTAACACATGATACTAAATGTAATTTTCTCTATTTTTGAAAGAATTGAGTGTGTTTTTATTTTTGCTATTTTCGGTTGGAATTTGAGCTTTTCACAATGTCTTTTTTAAGCTGGGAATTTAAGCCAGGAGTATGAATCCCTGCCTCTACATGCTTTTCTCAGAGGCTGCAGCTCCTGTTTGCAGCTGTTCTTGAAATGGCACACCTTGTGTTTGTGCAGTGTGGTGTGCCACTGATGTAAAATGCTATGTAGTTATGCTGCATAGGTCAAGTTATGTTAGTGGGAAGTTTCATTGGTTTTTATTTGAGTTTCGAAATTCTCTTTTATGAAATACTAGAGGCAGTTCCCTCACTGGGAGAATGCAATAGAATTTATTTGTGCTAACTCAGCTCCTGTTTGTTTCAATACTAATTCTTTTCTGGTGTATCTTTAGTTTTTTGCCAAAGGGCTATCTGCCGACTTCAAAGAATATGCAGTAATGAATCTTTCATCATTTTTAATGGATAAAAAAGCAAAGATAGAAAAGAGGAGAATGCAGTCTTTTTATGTTCTGCACAAAAAAAAAAAAAGAAAATATAAAATTGGTGGTATGATCTTCATTTTCAGTGCATAATAGTGTTCTAGTTCTACAAATCCAATCAGTTCCAAGAAAACTCACAAAAATGTATATTGGTTTAGTTGGTATTTTTTTTCTTCCATATTAAGTGTGTAGAAGTGTAGAAGGGAGATGAACCACCCTCACCTGTATGAAACTTTTTCACTTTGCAGTGCCAGTGTCCGTCGAAATTCAGAACGTGACTGGGGAAGAAATACAACTCAGCTGGACTGGTGGCAGCACAGGCAGCCTCTACAACATCTCCCTCATGGATGGAAAGCAGGAGATAGATAAAACTACTACAAAAGAGACAAAAGCTGTGTTTAAACATCTACTTCCTGCCCATGTGTACACCGTATCTGTGGGAGTGTCATCCTGTGCTCAGAATAACCGGACGTCAGTTACTGTCCGAACAGGTACTTCCTCAATCAACCCACAGTCTCTTTTTAATTAAAATACACTCACAATATCACGTTACAATATCATCTGGATTTGATCTCATAGACTCTTATTCCTGTAAGTCATCTTTATTTGTTTGACTCATAGGACTGCTTTGATTAAATAGCCGTTCATGAGAGCAAGCGCTGGCTCTGTAAAGTTTCTGACCATGCTGTGTTGTTGAGCCAGAAAATTCTGTACAAAAGTCAGGATGTTTTGGCTGCAAATTTAACAGAAAACGTTCTGGTAATGTGAAGTTCAGGTTGTACATGCTTTTGTGAATGCAGACATTGTCCTTAATTGTCATAGTTGTCTTTTGATTTCTCCCTAGGATACAGACATTTAGAGAGGCTGTCTAATTGTGTCTCTGTACTAAAACTGATTCTCAAGGAACACAACACATAACATCCCTCTAAGTCAAGGTTTCTCCTTTTAAAGCTCCCCACTGCCATATCCTCTTCAGCCAACTCCTTTAGCTAAAACTTTTTCCACTAAAAAAATTACCACTTGGCACTGTATAATATTGGTTTCCTATCATGGGAAGAGATTTAAAAGTCAGCCCATCAAAGGAAGCTACCAGGTTATTTTGGCATGATCCACGTTTGATAACACTGTACTGCACTTTATCATATCTTCCCAGTGGCTGAGAAAATGTTCACAATTTCTTTTAATATCCCCTGAAAGATGTAACTTGACCTTTGGCAATCATTACTTTCTTCCAGCGTTTCTTGACCTCTAACATATAACTGTCCTTGTTGCAGCCCCTTTTTTCAGTTCTCCAGTGGATTTTCTGATTATTCTCAAAACCTCTCTAGGGCAATTATTCTGGCAGCTCACTGTGGGGTTCCTCCTAATGGGCTTACCCTCCATCTCAGTCTTTAGGAACACAGAGCCAAGGAATTGTCAGCATAATTTCCATTGGAATCTTTCAATACTTCAGTCCACTGGCTTTCATTTATTAGTTTCCCTACTAAAAAAAAAAGAAATTAAAAATAATTTCCTTTTGTAATCTGGATCCATCTGCCCTACCAGAAAAGTTCAGAAAAAGCCAAGTCATTTGTATTGCATGTGAAGTTAAAGATTATGTTCAATTCTCTGAGGAGAACTGGAGCTATACCCAGTGAGTTAACCACATAAAAGCTGTTGTGCCACCCTTTACTGCTGTGTTGACCCACTCTAAATAAATCAGATTAGCCAGTCCAGACAGGCATTCTGAGGTTTTGAGACTCCATGATCCATATTGTTTCCACATTAAATTTCAGATGACTTTTACTGCTGAAAACTCTGTCTAGTTTACCTGAGTTGTACAAGCACCCAACAGTACAACCTGTATCTTTAGCTCTCATAAGAAATCAGAGCTCTCAACGCTATTTCAGTAAAGCTCTCAAACACCACCTACCCACCCGCCACCTGCCTCTCTTCTGATATGCTCCATTTTTATAATTTGCAGTTCTAAGTTCTCACTGGACCCAAGGAACTGCTGCTTAGCTGATTCCTTGGCCACAATTGAACACTTTCACCTATTTCATAATTTTCTCATTGGTAACAATCACACAGACACAGAAGCCATTGTCTTAATTTTAAAATTTATTTTCCAGATCCTGTTTCCTGCTTCAGCCAAACTGTGTTCTGTTTACCAGCAAATACTGGCTGTTCTGACTTAAAAGACATTGTATGTTCTGGTAAGTTTATAGAATTTTAACATTTGTTTATTCATAGCTACCAGGGTATTATTTCACAATATAATAACTTTCGTGAGTATTTTGCCATCTTCTTTATTGTGTTAAGTCACACAGCAGCTGAAGTTCAGACTTTGCTAAAGAAGCTGCTTTCATTAAACTTCAGTGTCAGCTTCCAGCTTTATTTTTGGCCTGGACTTTTCTATGTAAAGATTTCTTCTTTTGGCTTGGGGTTCATCCACCTACTCAGGAGGATTTAAACACACTCTGTGCCTTACAGAATCCAGCAGACTGATGTTGCTTCTGCTGAAATCAATGGGAGAGTGGCTGTTGAATTAGGGAGTGGGATGCACCCTGAATAATACAGGAATGATGAACAAGTTGTGAGGATTGTGATGGCTGACAAACCTGAAGAGATTCACCTCTGAAGGTTCCAAAGCCAGTCCATTAGACACACACGATGCACTTTCTTATTATTTGATTTGTTTCTGGGTTTATCAATTAGTAGTATAAACATATGAGATAATAAGTCCAAAAAGCAATTGTGGGGGGACATCCTGGGATTCACTTGACTGTTACTTTTTTTTTTTTCCCCTCCCCCAGATAACCAAGCATTTGCCTGCAGTGTTTTGTTAAAAAACCAGGCATTTAACAACACACTTTATAACTCTGATAGTGAAGAATACAAAGCAATGGCTGAGAGAATCAAAACAGACGTAAGTTGATCAATCTTCTCTGTCAACATGAATGAGCTAAGAAAAGGTTTGCTATGAGCAACCTCAGTCTCCTAAATTAACTGTTAAATCAAGACTGTGACAGGTGAAAAAGATAATCCCTCCTTCATAAAACTGTACAGGAAGCACAACGACTGCCAAGGACAGGCAGCTTGTTGTCCAGCAAGGAGGGGCATGTTCCCCAAGTCATCCTCAAATTAAAGATGTTCAGTGAAAGGCACTTTAAAACTCTATTTTTATAAGTATAATGAATATCCTTCTCTGTTTATTTTCTCCCACCTTACTAAATCTGTGCCTGCAGAGATGTAAAAAAGGAATAGTACTCAAAAATAAGCTTTTGACACATACTTGGAAAGACAGGACCTTTAGAGGTGTCTACTGTGAGTCCAGATCATTGGCAATTTGCTTCATGGTAGTGGCTGCAGAGAAGGGTCCCTATTAGGGGGGGAAATGAGGAGAAAAAGTGGCACCTTAGAGCTGGTAAAGCTGACAGGCAGAAGCAGCAGTCTGCCACTCATCTGCCTTTAGCAGCATGTTAAAGAAAAGAACTAACAATTTAAACACCTCTCAGGAATCCTGATGTATGTAAGCCTGTTGGAAAGGTAAAACTACTGTAAGATTGAGGTAGGCTGCTTTAAATAACTTAACACAGAGGGTTATTTTTAGTGTGATGATCATACCCTTTAGCTAAGAATCTCCACAGATTTCATAAGCAGTAATTAATTTGTTCTCACCACGCCAACTCAAGGGTAACCTTGTCTTATGACTGCTAACATCTCCCTTTCATGGATAGAAAGCTTAAAAGTGGATTTAAAAGGCTTCCTCCAACATGACTGAATGCATCAGGAATCCCTTTACAGGCTTTTAATAAGCTTTCCCCTTGTGCCACGTGTCAGCTTTTCGTTGAAAAAAAGGCAAAATCAAAGGGAGGCTGTTCTAACATGACTGGAAACACAGTCAATTTCTGTGTTGAACTTTTATTTATTTATTTATTTATTTTTTACAGTTTGAATGTTGAACTATTTATTTTAAATTCCACAGTGCTCCTGAGTTGTAGTTTTGAAATTTTACACTTTCACCTGCATAGGGCAAGTTTTCCTATCTAGACTGCTCATCGTGGTAAGGGAAGGAAAAGCATTTTTGGAGTTTCTGGCCAAAGAACTTAATGCAACACGTAGTTTGGGGTGGGGGGGTTTATCCCACAGAGAAAGATGGAAGTAGATAACTGAGCAGTGACTCAGAAAAAGGCTTTTCTCTGGCAAGTAGTAATCTTCCAGACTTTTAGGTAAAATACCATATTTATCCACAGTGAGAAGATAATTTCTCTTACTGGGTTGAACCAAACAACTGATTTTCTGTAAAGATTAGTCCTGACAGAAACATTTCAACCAGTCTTACTTGACAGAGGGGACTGCTTGTTCTTGTTCTACACGTACAATAAAGCACTGGGCAAGACTGTGCTTTCAGAGACATCAGTGCAAGTGATTTGATTTTGCTTGGTGTAATGGGATTACACTTGGTTTATGTCAAAATGACTGAGAGGCAAATCACACCCTTGTCTCTCTTCACATAGTTATTCTGTAACATCATGATTTTGACAAAAAATATGTTTTATACCTCTCACATCAAGTTCTGTGCTGGTAGTGTGTGCAGGGCCATGCCTGAAGTTTAGCTGAACATGTTAAAAATGTTGAGGGACGCTGGAGATAACTTTAGAAATTAGGTGCACTTTTTAGGTGCGCTCTGTAGATTCCAAATTTTGTGCAGTCGGGGTCTCACATGGGTTTGTGGAGGAGGACAACTGGTTTCAATGCATTATTCATTGGTAACAACCTAAACAGATTGGTGCTTGGGAAGTCAAACTTAGATTTCCTATCTTCAATCACAGGCCATGTGTTGTTCTGGAATCCTCCTTCAGTAGCTTTTTTATTTGTTATTCCAAAGCAATTTTCCTGAAACAAAATGAATGCCCTGATATGTGTAGGATGTGTGTGTTCCTGCTCTGCCTCTGTTGAGTGACACCTGGAATAAAGACCCCTTTCAATCTGCACAGGTTGTTAGAGAAATGCGCCTCGAACTGAAGGATGAACGCTTCGACATCACTGTGCTTGGGTTCAGACCCGGGAGTGTGATTGCTGACTTTATTTCTCTGCTGCCAAAAGAAGAGCCCGTAGATGTGAATGTTATACAGGCCCACCTAAGTAAAGTATTAAAGCGCAAGTTTGGGGACGAAACTCAACTAACTGTGCAATGTAAGTGATGTTGAAACAGCTTCTCTGTGATGGTGCGGGGATTGAAGGGTCAGATCTCTTCACAAAAGCTGACAAATTAGCTTCTTTCTTTCAAGAGATTGAAGTATCTCAGGTCATGCTTTTAAACATTCACAGAACACCTAGTGCAGATATTGTGTAGATTATGGACCTGTTTTAAAGTGTCACTGCACATACCCAGTTCCAGACTCGAAGGATGGGTTCTCTTCACACAGAAGGAGGGTTAGGTGAGCTTTTTGCTGCAGTGTGTATCACCCTTGTACCCTCCAAGCTGATCCTGAAAGACTGGCTTTTAATGGAGACAGGGATGAGGAGACATGTTGTGTAGTGGCACCTGCAATACTTCTGCCTGGATAGAGATGTGATGGAAAGGTTCATCCCTTTCCCAGGACAACCCTCGAAAACCTTTGGCCCCTGCTTCCCTTCCCCCTACAGGGGAGTTGTGTATTTAGCAACACAAAAGTACTGCAGAGATGCAGGGAGGCCGAGGGGGAAAGGACAGATTATGCAGAAGGATACACATCCAGAACAGTGTCTGTTGTGCTCATGGTTGTGGTAATGTGCTTATTGCCTCAAGCTCCTATGAGTCAGGGGCTTTTCATGCAACACAGAGGCTCCTCCTGCCACAGCCAAAAACCTTCTCTTTGTAAATGCTGACCAGCACTATAACACAGTCTGTGTGCCTTTCCACCATTACTACACACATTTTACCACACGTGCTTATGTGCTACAGGCCTTCCATTGCCTTCATCTGGCAATCAGGAATCTTTCTGGTTTTGGCCTTTCAGTTCAGAGACTTTGGTTTCAGTGGACTGTCCTGTGGAGCAAGACAAGGGTAGGTGTGAGTACAGCTGGCAGAGCAGCTCCCCATTCATGTCACAAAGTTGCTTGTGAAAGTATAAGGAGGACTGTGAGGGTTGAATTATGTACAGCTCCATTTCATGGCCCTTTTTCACACCTTGGAATGACTCTTTGTTGAGGTACAGACTGCAGTTCTCCCAGAAATCCTCATTGCTGCTGTTCAGGGATGTCACCAAGAGATCACAAGGACCCTCAGAGAGAGAAGGGTCCATAAAATTTTCTGGTTAGCAAATCTTCACTGCATACAAAAAACCATCATTAATATTATTCAAAAGTTTCAAAGCTGCCAAACAGTAGAACACAGCTGTCACACAGGGCTACAAGCTTTCTTACACCCACTTTTTACTGTTCCTAGCTAACATTTCTGAAATGTGTTTTAAATTTCAGCCCTGTCTGTTGAGTCACCAACTGACAACATTTCTGGCTGGAGAGTAGCAGTGATTGTCCTTGGAGTTTTACTTGGAGTTGCATTAGTGCTGATTCTTCTGGCAATATTATTTTACATCTATATGAGGAAAAGGTGGGGTAACTACTTGGTTGAACCACGGGACTCATGGGAAATTTTGTCTAAAAGCACTTACAAGATGCACCATGTTTCATTTGCAAACTTGGATAAGGCAGAAAATTAATGTGTTTGTCTTAAAATTCTATGTCAATTGTTTATATTAACTTAATTTAATTCTACCTGCTCCTTCCCAGTTTCTATCACCAAATTCCTGAGCTCCTAAAAACCTCCAGTGAATCATCCTTTTAACAGGTATGGAGTGGGGAATTATCCCCAGAGTGGTAGAGTGAGGAGCAGGGAAACCACTGTTCAGCCTGACCCTAGAGGTATTACAATGACTCCTAACATCGATTTTCTAGAGAGACAGGATCCAAACTACTCAATGCTTTCTTGTATTTAGATGGCACAGCAAACACAGTGTCTGAGCTTGGTACCTGTGGCAGGTTAAGTGAATGCTCAGCTGAGTCCAGAGTCGTCCTGTTGGGCTTTATGCACTTGGCCAAGGGTGATTCACCTCCCCTGAGGTTTTTATCCCCATATGAAGATGCCTCTTTCTCTCCAGTGGCTGCAGAACAAGCCCAGGGTAGTAAGTGTCCTACCACATGCAGGTTGGTTGGGAGTTTGAAGACAAATGGGATGCAGCTGGGTTATATGGACTTGCTGTCAAAGTCTCTGATGGAGCAGCAAATTGCTCTGGAGGCTTCTGAATTCAAGGTTTTCTTTAATTGCTGGGCTATGAAGAAGCAGCTGCTCTTCTGTGACAAATGTAAATCATGATAAATACAGGTGTGGTTTAACAGCACAGCCAAAAATGTAACCAGATAGGGGAAGAGAGAGAATAGGTTAATTTGAGCCACAAGATTTTTATTCATCTATTTTTGCCTGGCAGATATGGTTGGTTGGTCAAGGGTGTGTCATGTAGTGCAGTTTTGCCTTACTCTTAATAATCCCAAGGTAGAGTCCAATAGAAAGTCCTGAAGGCTCCTTTGCCTCTGGAGCAGACCATGTGCTTTAGAGCAACTAAAAGAAATGGCTTTACCTGTTTTCACCACTCTTAGCTGCAGTCCTGGTGAAGTCACAGTCTGTTTATCCTATGGTGTAGTTTTTCCTGCTAGGAATGTGCTGAACAAACGACAAAAGGGCAGTGTATTGCTGTACATATTTTCAGTAGGATTTATGTGTTTCATTTCAAACCAGCTCTCCCTGTGCCTGTGTATTTTGCCAATATGCCTGTGCTGGGCACTCCTGTTGAGGCACTGAATATCCTGTGATGTTGAGGCCCTGGCTCAAACCTCCTGAACAGTTCAGGCCCTTTGTTTTGGGGGATTATTTGGCACAGGTTAGAGTAAGAAAGTGCCTACAACTGGAGCACATAATGGGACCTCAGCAGACAAAGGACCTCATCAGAGTGGTGGTGCCTGAGCAGCTCTGCTCTCCTCTGGGCACAGCCACTGTTCCTTTTTTTTATACCTCCTTTCCCGGGCAACACTTCAGCTCCTTGGAGAACCCTGAGGAGGACCCTGGTAAGCAGATGGGTGAAGCCATCTCGTGTGCTACCTCACTGCAGAAAGGCTGATTTGTTCAGGCTGTATCATCACCCCTCCAGCCTTGCTCCTCTGTCCTTGGCTTGGCAGCAGCATTGCTGTGTGAGGCCAAAGTGCTGGTGGAGAAGGGAAGATTGTGTGAGCACTTTAAGGTGTCTTCACACATGAAGTTGTGCTGGTGGTTTATGTTCCTGTCTGGAATGTTATTTTTACTTGCAGGGACCTGTGAAACAGGGTTTTGCATGCTTTGCTCTCCCTTTTCCTTCCATGTAGTGCCAGCTTGGCTGTCCTTCTGCTCAGGTCTGGCATATGGGGCCACAGCCCACCTCGCTGATGGAAAGTCACTGTGATTAGTATTTGTTAAATTTATTTTATGTGGTTCCAAATATAGCTGTCTCTGGTGTTATATCCACTGAGTAGTCACTCCACAATGTATTCTGTAGTAAATACAAGTTCTCCAGTGAGCTGTGTTGAAAATACAAAACAGTGCTCTTGCTTATGTAAATACTGTTGCCTTTCTGTTTTGAGGGATCTACTTTGAATAGCAAATTCTTATTGTCATTAAACCATTCTGGCATCCTTGTAAATAATGTTAAATAAAAACCATGTACAGCAAGAATCCTGGGATTGTTCATGCGAAATATATTTAATATTTTCTCAAAAAAGCTTTACAAATAAAGTCTCTGTTTTTACAATTGTGCCTTCTGAAGGAATCTGCTGTTCTTATTTTTTCATGTAATTTGGAGCCTCTTCTACCTGCAGGAGGAGAGGGTGGCGAGTGCTGTCAACACTTGGTCCAATATGATTACATAGAGGGAGCTAGATTAAACAAGAGAATCTATACATAATGAATATAACCTTTTTCCCTTTTTCCCAATAAAAATCCCCCTACCACCATGCTGTGGTGTCTGGACTATGAGAACTCTCTGAAAAGGAGAACAGGAGGAACCAGATCTCCCCTTTCCACAGGGGATCACTTCCTCACATCCAAGCAGCTTTCAGATGGGCTCCTCATGCATATTCCCTACTCAGAGAGACACAAGCCCAGCAAGTGGGACAGGGAAATAAACGGCTGAGGGTCAGATACTCACAAGTCTCTAGGTAGCTGGCTCCTGCTGATATCAGTGGGATTTAAGCAGTTCCCAGATCAGGGTCTCTATGACTGAGGAAAGGCGCTTTGCCTGTTTCAGACTCACTTTTTTTTCCCCCTGGAACTGACTGACACTATGACCCAGAAAGACCTGAGCTGCTCTGGCTTCTAGAGAGAGGGAGGGCCTGGTGTCTGAAGAGCAGAGCTACGCAAGTCTGGTTTCCTAGAGGTTGGATTCCTGCATGCTCTGTGCTCCATCAGTGCAGCAACACACCTTCCCATTGCCGTGGCCTACCCTGCCCCCAGTCCATGGTCTTTCCATGGTGCCAGCTTTTCTCCCACAGTGCCTCCATTCCTGCCTTCTCCATCTCATCCTCTAAGCCTGTTTGTGTAAGAAATGGCATAGTCTGAGTAATGGTTGAGCTTTCCCTTAGTGCAAGCAGAGTGAAATTCTCTGGTTTCCACCGTACTACAGTGACCTCTTGAGACTTCTGACCCTTTCTTCAGAGCTATCTGTGTTGTTTCAAATTTATCTGCAACTGGACAACATTTGCAGAAGTGTTTTGGAAGGTCAGCAGCTGGATAGCCAGATGGGCTGGTAGAACCACTGTCAGCTCAGTCACATAGGTCTTATCACCTTAGAAATAGGTTTTTCCAACAAGGATTACTGGTGCCGTCACCTTCTGGGATGTAGCACCATACTTACCTCTGGGGTGCTGTTGTTGTTTCCCATCCTGAGAAGTAACCTGGGAGCTCTCCTGTCTCCTGTTTCATTAAACACTGGTGTAAACCCCTCAGCACTTCACTTTGATGTAAGTGGTCGGGGTCTCTCACCAGTTATAGGGTCAGTCATGAAGGAGGAGAGAAAAGTGTTTTCAAAGAGAAGAAATTCTGCAGATGCACACGTAGAGGGGAGGAAGGTTCTGGGACAACTCACCTGTGGGACTGCTGGGATTTTCAGCCCCGGGGAATTCTATACAAAACAGTAAAAATTAGAGGTAAATTGCTTAAGTTCATAAATGTGGAAGATAGTAAAATGAGCAGGCGATAGAGATTTAAAAAATATTAGAAAGCCTGTATTGTAGGACAGCGTGAAAAATGTGCCTGAAAGCAGGACACTGATCAGCACACACCAACCAGACCTTAATATATCCCCCATTTTTTCTAGAGACAGGAGGAATGTAGCCAGTGAATGATAACACATTTTGCTCATGTGAAGAGCAAAACCTTGCTCTGCAAGATGTGGTCTCTCTCTTTGAGCTGGCATTCAAATGGCACTATCCATTAATGTTCACCACATATTTTTAACTTCTACCCTGTTTTGGAATTGTAGAAGTATTTGGATGTTCCAACAGCTCTTTATGATTTACTTTGTAATAAAAAATCTCTCTCATTTGTGGATCTCATCTGCTGGTGGGTGGCACCTCTGGTGGGTGGCATCAGTCCCTGCTGACTTCTGAGTGCTGGTCACTGAATCTACCAATCCCTTCATGCATGCTGGGATCGAGGCCAAGGTCTTAGGGAATACTGTGTTCTGTTTTTATTGGAATCCACAGCAATGTCCCACACGACTTCCTGATGAGACTGAGGCCCCAGCCAGCCCCTGTCCTCTGTCGTGTCATGTGTGACCATGGAACTGATGAGATAAAACTCAAGTCTCCTGCTGATTTTTCAATAATTTCCCTTTTCCACAATTTAAAATTCCCATTGATGTCAATAACCAAAAGCTTTGCTCCAGCTTCGTGAGTATGTTTTAGACCTTGTGGTGAAAATGATGGTGTTCTGAAAGCAGGGCCGTGCTCAGCTGTTGAACTCCAGCCCCATGGGCACAGGCAGTATGGGACTGGGTGCAGCCATGCTGTGGAAGAGCAGGTTGTGCAGTTGCCATCTTCTATCCAATCGGGATTGTGTGCTAGGAACTTCCCTTAGTGCCCTTGTCATTGCAGACTCGTGATGGAGAGCAGGGAGGAGAAAGCAACAGGACATGTTCTCAGACTTAGTAAGACAGGCCTGGGAAACACTGGGAATGTCGTGTCTCCCCTGCTGTCCCCAGGCCACGAGCCAAGTGCCAGAGGAACAGAAGGAACTGGCTGATGAGCACAGGGCCAGAAGTTCCCTCTGCAGAGAGCTGCCTCTACCCTGTGCTGGCACTGCAGTGAGACACTAAAGGATCTCAAGACACTCCAGTTAGACAAATTAGCAACAAGAGGGGTCAGAGCCACAGACTACTTAAGCCAATAGCATATTGTGCCTTACCTAAGCTTAGCTGCTTGCTTTTCTCTTCTCAAACAGCAAGAAAATGCTGTAGGACTTTAGCACATCCTAAATACATGCCAGTCTATAGAGTGAGGAGTGCATGTGTGCACTCAGCAGGGCCTGGAAAAATGAACTGTGGGATTTGGGTCTGGGTAGGACCTTGGTAGGTGGTGCCTGGAAACGTGCATGAGCTGCTGAAACATAAGCCAGCAGCTCCTCGGGCCCACATTACCTGCACAGGACATTGCCTGGCTTTACTAGGGACCACAGTGAGTCCTTATGACTAACTTTGGGATAAAAAAGTTGCTGACATCTGCTTCCAAGTGTGAAAGTGTGGAAATAGTCTAGGAACAGAAACATTACCGTTAGTAATCTAGGCAGACCTGTGTCATTTTAGTCACTTTTATGAGAGCTGGGCTGTCCCATGACATTGCATTCTGGGGATCCAAATCAATGACATACCCATTTAGCTACCATTAAATGGATCAAGCAGGTGTATCTGTCTGCTGGAAACACAGTTTTCCCTTTCTGAGCAGATCCAGACAGCGCTGCTGCTGAAAAGGAGTTGACTTTAACATTTTTGCTGTATAAACACACCCCTCTGCTGATTATTTCTAGTGTTAACAGGTTTTTTTAAAGGACTCAGTTTCCAAATATCCAAGAAATTTAGGGCTGTGCTCAATTTTTGGTTAGAAAGCTTGCAGTGAAAAGCTGGGATTTATCTGGCTCACGTCCACTTTGCTGTCCCATGGCCCCAGTTCACAGTTTGCCCTGGGGAACTGAAGCTCTTTTGTGCTGCAGGTCACATCTCTCTTCAGTTGTTCTTTCTATGAGGGACACTTGATCTTTGCATGGTGGAATGTATGCGAAATTGGGAGGCTGAGTGGATAAAACACTACATCTGAGCTTCCAAAATTCACGTCAGTACCTTGATCAGACCTTCACGAAGGTGTAGGGTCAAGAAAGTGCTGCGCTGCTCAGCAGGAGCCACCAGATAGCGCTCCCTGCACCTGTATCAGCTGTTCCAATAGCTGTTTGCACCAAACCTTTCAGTAATTCCTGAACCAGTCTGTAGCACAGGGCAACCTGGAAACTCACTTGCCGTTCCCTGAAGTGCTTAAGTGCACTTCGGTTTTGTCCTAAAGCCGTGTCTTCTTTCCCAGCACTTGAGTTGGGAAATGACTGAATTTCATGACTCTGGAGCGGGGGCATGGAACAAAGAGAGCCTGGACAGACAACGGGAGCTTCTGCTGCCCTCGGGTCACCTTGGCTGTGTCCTGGCAGCAGCCTCTGTGGCCGTGCTGTCACAGGCATGAAGAGCCCTGCAGCTCTCTGGTTACACATCCAGTTAAGCCCATGCAGGAATTACAGCTGAAAAAGGAAGGGATAAAGGTGTCTGTGGGATCTCAGTGTGTGACCCTCTCTGTCTCTCAAGCGCCTAAGTACCAGCTTAAAGCACAGCCCTCAACCCCGAGGAAACACTGGAGGAAAATGCTTTTGTCTCCTCCAGAAAATTCCTCTTCCACTTGCTTTTGTGTCCCTGGGTTGGCACAAGGTGAAGAGAGAACATCACATCGCATGGAGTCAGGGAACCGGGAGCAGTCACCCGACTCCCCTTCAGGCAAGGGATTAACGTGTTTGTTAGACTTTGCCAAAACCACCTTGTCATCACTGTGGTCTGGTATTGACAGCAGCTCCTAAGCTGTTATTCATCTCATTGCAATAATAAACACACCATTCAGCTGATTAAAAGGCGAATTGTCTGGCAAGTAAATTAAAAATCCTAATTTGATTCGTCTTCTCATAATCAGAAAGTTTTAAGCAGAGTACGGACCCTTTATTTTTTTCAGTTGTTTCTTGTGGAAATTTTTCACATTGGATTCACTGAATCAGCAACTTGAGTAAATTAATATTAAGGAAAAAAAAAGATAAAATTTCATTGAGCATGGGCCAAATTATCTGTGTAAAGAACCACCCGATGAATCAAAAATGTAATTAAATATTAGCCTTCAGCTAATTAAAAAATGCAATATTCCAACTGTCATTTTCCCTGACTATCACTAAGGTCATTTCACAAGTCTAATCATTCCTCTTGTCTGAGGAAAGGGATAGCTGCAGAGTGCCAGCTATCAGTGAGCTTGAGTATCACGCACAAGAGCCTGAATATTGTGCCATTAGTTATCAAATACTAATTAGTATTTAAGGACAAGGTCCATTTTATTCAATTCTACTGAATGGGGCCTAAATCCATGACTGGTACTCACTGAATTCACCCCTGGAAAAAGGAAATAAGATTGTATGATTGGTAAGAGATGGCAACAGGAGGCCTCGAGTGTGTCACTGCTCAGTTGCTCAGCTAATAGGGCAGGTAATTTGCCATAACCCTAAAGCCACTCACTACTAAACAACCCTACAGGGCCGAGGGGATAGGTGGAATAGGTGGCACAGTCTCTTGGCTCTCCTTTCTGTCATTCCATAAGTGGACTCAGGAAGGACTCTCATCCTTGACCATGGGTGGGGATGGGTGCTGCCAGCCAGCCGGATTGTCCAGGAGGAAGGAGCAGGAATCACAGCTTTGTCCTTTCCCAGAGGCGCAGCTGTATTTGCTGTGTGATGTTGTGACAGGGGTGAGCCCATCTGTCATGCCTCAGGCTGGCCTCTGCTGTCAAGAGAGGAAAATGAGCACCTTCAGGACATCATTCATCTGCCCTGCTTCAGGTGTCTGCTTCAGATGAGATGAAATCACCCAGAAATGGCTGTTTTCCTCCACTGACTCTAAAGGGAACCTACAGCAACGCTAAGTCATAGACATCCCTGTTACAGGACAGCTGTAGGGGCTCAGAAAAAGCCCCCCTCCCCAAATTTCATGACCTGGAAGGAGGTACCAGCTTTGTCCATCATGCCAACACTTGGTGATGTGGGTCAGCAAATTCAGGGCATGGAGAAAGAGCAGCAATCTTTGCAAGCTTGGGGAGTTCAGCAGCAGCAGCAGCACACGTCTGGGAGACTGTGGCTCTGCAGGAACACAGCTGGCACAAGAATTTTTCTCTCTTTTCCAGGATGTTGCCAATAATGGCCCCAAGGGTCTACTTATCACAGAGCCTTTCATGACTGCTGTTTTTCCTCCCCTCTTTGTTTGAAGTGTCATGTGATCACAGAATCATTTAGTTTGGAAAAGACTTCCAAGATCATTGAGCCCAAATTTTGACCAAGCACCAGCCTGTCAACTAGACCAGAGCACTGAGTGCCACATCCAGTTGTTTCTTGAACATCCTCAGGGATGGTGCCTCCACCACCTCCCTGGGCAGCCCCTTCCAATGCTTGACAACCTTTTTCCTGAAGAAATTCCTCCTGATGTCCAACCTGAACCTCCCCTGGTGCAGCTTGAGGCTATATCCTCTAGTCCTGAATAACTGTATGATTGGGATGGGTGTCACTAACAGGACTTTGGCCATGGAGGAAGACATGGGGGATGGGACATACACCCCTTCTGCCTTTCCATCCCATATCCCTCTCACCATGCCTGTCAGAATGCATCTTGACCCCAACACACTCATGTTACAGAGGAGGCACTATTGCACGTGTCCTTGTCCCTGCTGCTCTCCAGGTCTGGTGTTTCAGCAAAGACTGGGCAACCCAGGAGCTAACAAAGGAATGTGTGTGTGCAGATTATGTAGGAGCAGTGAGGAAGACAGCAAGAGAGGATTAAAGCAAGGATAAGCTGAAAATTCCTTTAATGCTAACTTAGTGCAGACTGGTCGAGGTAGGAAAACTAGGTAAGGAGTGTTGTGGCTGCCTCACTCCTCCGTGGCAGATCATTGCCCGGCCTTGTGAATGTGTTGTGCCTCCTGCACAGAGCCCTTGGAGCAGGGAGAAAGCAGGGACATGTTTATGACTGTGCAGGTCTGACAGGAGACACCTGTTCTGATTGTCACTGCCAGCATCCTGCCTGCCTCAGACAGGCAGCTGGCAGCAGCCAGCATCTCATCTGATACTGTGAGGGAAACCAGATAAACCCCTGCTCCTCCTCCTCTTGGTTTTCTTTCATATTTTGTATAGGCACAAAGGCCTGTGGGTGGCCTGTTATTAATAATAAGAGTGCTCACACTGGTCTCTGAAAAATTTCCTCAGTTCTGGCAAGAAATGCTGAAAAACTTAGTTAGAAGAGAGAATGAATTTGCATTTTTATGCTGTGCTTGAAAACTCCCTTTTCTTCAAGTTCTTCACTCTCATGCCAGTAACTGGTTCCTGCTTTGCTGTAGCAACTCTGTGTTTGGGTTGTCCTTAATGGCTTTTGCAATATGATGGAGCAAATGCATGCAAGGTATTTACAGTTCACTCACAGGAATATATGGTCTAGGCTGTCACTGCCAAAGGAAGCTCTTGGGTCACTGTAAAGGGGGATCTGATTCTGCTCAGCTTGTGCAATGGTCAGAAGAGACTGATATCTTAAATATGAGGAAATTGATTTTCCTGCTTTGAGCTGCAGCTTGTACTGCAGTTGTCTCTGTCTCATTCTCTTTTATTAAATGATCTCTCCATGGGTAGCTGGGAACAGGCTCCCTTTTCATTCTCTACATTGTACAATGCAGTCTATAATTATTTCATTATGACTTTATTTAGTCTTTCTTTCATTAAGGTTACAATCACCACATATAGTGATTTATTTTTTTTAGATGACTACTCAGCTCTTAAAAGAGCTGGGGAAGTCGAGGGGCTTGAAAGAGTTTTGGAATTACCTCTGACATGGAGTCAGAGTACAAAACTAGCTGTCATTTTTTCAGGGAGA